>CAXITT010000008.1:2417904-2492303 GCA_964033795.1 Lymnaea stagnalis
GGGAGGCCGAGCTTATGTTGTAGGGCAGGCCGAGACTATGTTGTATGGCAGGCCGAGCCTATGTTGTAGGGCAGGCCGAGCCTATGTTGTAGGGCAGGCCGAGCCTATGTTGTATGGCAGGCCGAGCCTATGTTGTATGGCAGGCCGAGCCTATGTTGTATGGCAGGCCGAGCCTATGTTGTATGGCAGGCCGAGCCTATGTTGTACAGTTGTATGGCACGGCCTAAAAGATGGAGTGTACTGCCAATGGACATACAGAGCAAATTAGAATTACTAGCCAAAGGACATACAGAGCAAAGTAAAAGTACTAGCCAGTGAAACACGGAGCAAATTAGAAGTACAACCCGGGGTCATACAGAGCAAATTAGAAGTACTACCCGGGTAAATACAGAGCAAATTAGAAGTACTACCCGGGTAAATACAGAGCAAATTAGAAGTAATAGCCGGGGACATACGGAGCAAATTTGAATTACTAGCCGGGGTCATACAGAGCAAATTAGAAGTAATAGCCGGGGTCATACAGAGCAAATTAGAAGTAATAGCCGGGGACATACAGAGCAGATTAGAAGTAATAGCCGGGGACATACAGAACAAATTAGAAGTAATAGCCGGGGACATACTGAACAAATTAGAAGTAATAGCCGGGAACATACAGAGCAAATTAGAAGTAATAGCCAGGGACATACAGAGCAAATTAGAAGTACCAGCCTGGGACATACAAAGCAAATTAGAAGTACGAACCGGGGACATACAAAGCAAATTAGAAGTACTTGCCGGGAACATACAGAACAAATTAGAAGTACTAGCCGGGGATATACAGAGCAAATTAGAAGAACTAGCCTGGAACATACAGAGCAAATTAGAAGAATTAGCCGGGGACATACAGAACAAATTAGAAGTAATAGCCGGGGACATACAGTACAAATTAGAAGTAATAGCCGGGGACATACAGAACAAATTAGAAGTACTAGCCGGGGACATACGGAGCAAATTAGAAGTACTAGCCAGGGACATACAGAGCAAATTAGAAGTACCTGCCTGGGACATACAAAGCAAATTAGAAGTACGAACCGGGGACATACAAAGCAAAATAGAAGTACCAGCCGAAGACATGAAGAACAAATTAGAAGTAATAGCCGGGGACATACAGAGCAAATTAGAAGTACTTGCCGGGAACATACAGAACAAATTAGAAGTACTAGCCGGGAACATACACAGCAAATTAGAAGTTCTAGCTGGGAACATGCAGAACAAATTAGAAGAACTAGCCGGGGACATACAGAGCAAATTAGAAGTACTTGCCAGGAACATAAAGAACAAATTAGAAGTACTAGCATTGGACATACAGAGCAAATTAGAAGTACGAACCGGGGACATACAATGCAAATTAGAAGTAATTGCCGGGAACATACAGAACAAATTAGAAGTACTAGCCCTGGACATACAGAGCAAATTAGAAGTCCGAACCGGGGACATACAAAGCAAATTAGAAGAACTTGTCGGGAACATACAGAACAAATTAGAAGTACTAGCCGGGGATATACAGAGTAAATTAGAAGTTCTAGCTGGGAACATGCAGAACAAATTAGAAGTACTAGCCGGGGACATACAGAGCAAATTAGAAGTACTTGCCGGGAACATAAAGAACAAATTAGAAGTACTAGCCCTGGACATACAGAGCAAATTAGAAGTACGAACCGGGGACATACAAAGCAAATTAGAAGTACTTGTCGGGAACATACAGAACAAATTAGAAGTACTAGCCGGGGATATACAGAGCAAATTAGAAGTACTAGCCTGGAACATACAGAGCAAATTAGAAGAATTAGCCGGGGACATACAGAGCAAATTAGAAGTACCAGCCGAAGACATGAAGAACAAATTAGAATTACTAGCCGGGGACATACACAGCAAATTAGAAGTACTTGCCGGGAACATACAGAACAAATTAGAAGTACTAGCCGGGAACATACACAGCAAATTAGAAGTACTAGCTGGGAACATACAGAGCAAATTAGAAGAATTAGCCGGGGACATGCAGAGCATATTAGAAGTAATAGCCGGGGACATACAGAACAAATTAGAAGTAATAGCCGGGGACATACAGAACAAATTAGAAGTACTAGCCGGGGACATACAGAACAAATTAGAAGTACTAGCCGGGGACATACAGAGCAAATTAGAAGTACTTGCCGGGAACATACAGAACAAATTAGAAGTACTAGCCGGGAACATACACAGCAAATTAGAAGTTCTAGCTGGGAACATACAGAGCAAATTAGAAGAATTAGCCGGGGACATGCAGAGCATATTAGAAGTAATAGCCGGGGACATACAGAACAAATTAGAAGTAATAGCCGGGGACATACAGAACAAATTAGAAGTACTAGCCGGGGACATACAGAACAAATTAGAAGTACTAGCCGGGGACATACGGAGCAAATTAGAAGTACTAGCAAGGGACATACAGAGCAAATTAGAAGTACCAGCCTGGGACATACAAAGCAAATTAGAAGTACGAACCGGGGACATACAAAGCAAAATAGAAGTACTTGCCGGAAACATACAGAACAAATTAGAAGTACTAGCCGGGGATATACAGAGCAAATTAGAAGTACTAGCCTGGAACATACATAGCAAATTAGAAGAATTAGCCGGGGACATAGAGAGCAAATTAGAAGTACCAGCCGAAGACATGAAGAAGAAATTAGAAGTAATAGCCGGGGACATACAGAGCAAATTAGAAGTACTTGCCGGGAACATACAGAACAAATTAGAAGTACTAGCCGGGAACATACACAGCAAATTAGAAGTTCTAGCTGGGAACATGCAGAACAAATTAGAAGAACTAGCCGGGGACATACAGAGCAAATTAGAAGTACTTGCCGGGAACATAAAGAACAAATTAGAAGTACTAGCATTGGACATACAGAGCAAATTAGAAGTACGAACCGGGGACATACAAAGCAAATTAGAAGTACTTGTCGGGAACATACAGAACAAATTAGAAGTACTAGCCGGGGATATACAGAGCAAATTAGAAGTACTAGCCTGGAACATACAGAGCAAATTAGAAGAATTAGCCGGGGACATACAGAGCAAATTAGAAGTACCAGCCGAAGACATGAAGAACAAATTAGAATTACTAGCCGGGGACATACACAGCAAATTAGAAGTACTTGCCGGGAACATACAGAACAAATTAGAAGTACTAGCCGGGAACATACACAGCAAATTAGAAGTACTAGCTGGGAACATACAGAGCAAATTAGCTTGCACCCTTCTCTCCTCCTCCTCTCCAAATGCCACCCAACCCCACACCCTTATCTCCTCCCCTCCAAATGCCACCGAACCCCACGTCATTCTCTCCTCCTCCTCTCCAAATGCCACACAACCCCACGCCCTTCTCTCCTCCTTCTCTCCAATTGCCACCCAACCACGCCACACAACCCCACGCCCTTCTCTCCCCCTCCTTTCCAAATGCCATCCAACCCCACGCCCTTATCTCCTCCTCCTCTCCAAATAAAACCCAATCCCAAGCCCCTTTCTCCTCCTCCTCTCCAAATGCAACCCAACCCCGCCACCCAACCCCACTCCCTTCTCTCCTCCTCTCCAAAGCCCCCCAACCCCAGGCACTTAATCTTCTCCTTCTCTTCAAATGCCACCCAACCCCACGCCCTTCTCTCCTCCTCATCTCCAAAAGCCACCCAACCCCACGCCCTTCTCTCCTACTTCTCTCCAAATGCCACCAATCCCGCCACACAACCCCACGCCCTTCTCTCCTCCTCCTCTCCAAATAATAATAATAATAAATTTCAAAAACACGCTTCATCCCCAAAGGCTCGAAGCGCGGTACAAAGTCAACAAAAAACAAATCTATAATTTACCACATTTGAAACAAACGCAACACTACAAAAACTAATTACTAGCATACAATGGCAAAGTCTTTCTAGCCATTTCAACCATACGCAACACAGCCATTATGCATTAACTGGAAAATAAGGTAGACAATCATCCCAGAAGGTGTTTGCGAAATAGATGCGTCTTTAAATCGGTTTTAAAGGACTCCAGCGTCTGGTTGTTTCTGAGATCGACAGGAAGGGCGTTCCAAATTGTTGGACAAAACAAATGCGAAAGTGCGCTTTCCGTAAGTCTCAAGGCGAACACGTGGTGTCGAGAGTTTGCCACTATCGGATGAGCGGAGCTCTCTAGTGGGTACATAAGGCGTCAGCAGCTCTTTCAGATAGGACGGCGCCAGGTCATGTAAGCAGCGGTAGCACAAAGTTGCGATTTTGTACTCTATGCGAGCACGCACCGGCAGCCAGTGCAACTCTCTCAGAAATGTTTTTGCATGGTCGAACTTGCGTTTGCGGAGAACAATGCGAGCCGCATTATTCTGTGCTATTTGAATTTTATCCAGGAGCGTAGCTGGAAGACCCACCATGAGAGCATTGCAATAGTCCATGCATGATAGCACAAATGCAGACATCAGCCATATGTTATAACATATATTATAACATAATAGTAATGCAATTTGAAAAAATATTGAGAAATTAACTATATCAATTCCAGGGGGTTTTCCACATTTGTGCCAGCCAAAGGAAATATTTAGGGTGCTCTTATCAATTAATGAATTTTTGGGGTACCCTTTTTAGAAAGTTAGTTGTATTTCATATCAAATTAAAGGAAATGAACAGAGAATAATAATATGTAAAATATAAAACAATAATAGTTTAAATTTTATTGGTAATATTCTGAGATGAATTTTTTTTTTTTTAAATGCACACCAAATCTGAACAAATTCTGCTCCAATCATCAGTATATCTATTTTTTATCAGAAAGCATTTTACATTTTGAAAATATTCCATTTAGTATCATTTAGTGACAGAGTTACATAAATTTTTGTAACGTTAATGTCAACTGAAGAAAAAGTTTCTTTGCAATGTATATATACACAAATGTCAAATACATTGTTTACAAAATATTTTACTTTGGTACAAATTTCTTTCACTAAAGGCCTTCAGCATCAACCCTACTCAATGGGTGCAGACAGCCCAGGACAGAGCCAGGTGGAGAGCAGGTGTCAAGAAGGGGGCTAAATCCCATGAAGCTGATAGGATAACTACAGCTGAGACATGCAGGCTTGCCCAAAAGAGCAACATTAGGTCACCGTCTGCAGCAACTATCCCATGCCTGCGGTGCCAGAGATTATTCCGAGCCCGGATCGGTCTAGCAAGCCACCTACAAGCTACCGATTGAAGGATGATCCTAGTCGACTTTGACGGACGAACAACAACATGTGTATAGTATATACTCAGATATTAAGGCTATAATTATTATGAAAAGGACTTGAGTTTATTCAGTGATAGTAAGAATAGTACAAAGTATTCAATGTGTGAAAGAGCTTGACGTATTAATCAATCCAAGTAGACTTAGGAGTTGACAGAGTGTTTCAGGGTTCTGAAACTATTCTTCCTGAATCTTTTCTGCCTAATTTCCGACTTCTCTTTGCAGAAACAGGAGTAGTATTATCTGAATCCTCACTGACACTGTCGCCATAGTAAAAGATTCAATAACTTTTGAACCACTTGAGCTAGAAAGTTGATCTTGGTGTTTTTGTAATCCATTCTCCAGGCTCTATACAGCTGTGGTATTTTAAAAAAATGTATTGAAATTTTTACCAAAGTGCTGACAGCCACCACTAATACTACCACTAGCAGCTTTCTATTACTGTTTCCATTTGGCATTTACTGACCCATCAGAAAGCTGAAAATCATCACTGGAATCAGATTTGAATGATTCATGGTTTTTGTCAGATGCTTCAACATCAGTAATTCGAAATAAAAGCTCTTTTTGTTTGCAAACTTGACTACCTACATTAGGGGTGGCCAACATGAGGCCCGCAGGCTGCATGCAGCTCACCGGGAGTCACCACGGACCTAGATTAAATTAGCATAAATGTTAACTTTATTGTACATACCACCAAAAGAACATTATATCATGAGGCTTTTGTATCATATATTTTTTAATTATTAAATTATAGCTAAGAGAAATTTGAAACATCTCGCATTTTTAAAAAAATTCATTTGTTTTGAGCTATTTTAATTTTAATTATCCCGTATTTTCGGGAAAATTCAAATATGTGTACGAGATTGGAAAAAATAATGAAGATAATTTGAAAAAGTCAAGCATCCACGTTTATATTTTATGCTCTAGCATTGGATGAAAGCACTGCCCAACAGGAAATTTTTTATGGGTGTTGATGTTTATTTTAAAAAGATATAAGAATTAGCGGCACTGTATCCACTTAAGGACACTGATAAGTCACGAGATTTGTTAGAGGCAGTTACATAGACAATGAATCCCTTTTCGTTGCAACTTAACAACTTATCTGGCTTAACAGCGTATGGTGCTCCAGCAATGTTTGGGAAACACGAAGGCTTAGTAATAATGATGGAAAATGAGGCCTCCAAAGTCAATAATACTTCAAAGCTAAATTTTCATTGTATTATTCATCAGGAGAATTTATGTTCCAAGTCCCTCAAAATTAAATGGACCATGTCATCAAAGTGGTCGTCAAAATAGTGAACGGATTGAATCATCGTCAGTTCCAAGAATTTCTAAAGTCTTTGGACTCAAGATGGCTGACCTGCGCTAAAATCTTGAAAATGGTTTTTGATTTGCAGCAAGAAATGCAACCATACTTTGCAATAAGTATGAAGAGTTTAAAGACAAAGAGTGGGTTTGCGACTTTGCATTTCTGGTGGATATGACTATAACTATAGCCACCTAAATGACGCCAATACTCGTCTACAGGGGAAACACCAATTAATTAATAAGATGTATGTGCATATTTCTGTATTTCAAATAAAACTTTGTCTTTGGGAACAACAGTTGAGGACAAAAAACTTTACTCACTTTCAAACGTTGTAAATGAAACCAGACATCACACAGGAAGCGGTGGATAAATACGCTTCTTTCATATCTGACCTAAATCTCGAATTTGAAAACCCTTTACAGAAATTACAGTTTTTTTTTTAAAAAACACATGAGCTTTTTGTGCAACCCCATTCGCGGTAGATGTGAATTTATTGCCCAGAAGATTACAAATAGAACATTTTGAAATGTGCTGTTATACACAGGTAAAGAAGAAATTCCATCAAGTTGGTTTGGAAGAGTTCTATAACACATATTTGGACTAGGATAAATCTCCTGCGTTTTACAAACATGCTCAGACAATGGTTTCACTATTTGGTCTTATGAAGCACATCAAATCACAAGTGAGAACACAAATTACTGATTTCATTTGGAAAACTGTTTGCTTGTAGTGACAATATCAGATGAGATAAATTTTGATGAACTTAAATCTGCAAAAAAAAGTCTCACTTTTAAATATTTTTAAATTGTGTAATAAATATGTTTGATTTTCAGTTATGTTTTATTTTCTTCAAAAAAAAATATATATACTTTTATTTTTCTTGTATTTTTTACATTAAACCCGGCAAGCGTTTGACCACAATCTTACCTACTGGGAAGCGACAATGAGGTCGAAGCTTTAGCACGATTGCTTGTTTAATTTTTAAAAATTAAAAAATTAGGTGCATGGCCCAGCAGGAAATATTATTTCTGAAATTTGGCCCGCCTGCTGAAAAGGTTGGCCACCACTGACCTGCGTGGTCTAGCAACAGCTGATGTGCTTGGAGTAGGTGTGGCGATTATTTTGTTTAGAACAGTTTAAACACAAATCGAAAAAAAAGGTCACAAGTATTCGAAAAACACATGTAAACAAACACTACTTCTAACAGAAAGGAAGTAGAAAGTGTTATCCTTCATTTAAGAACATAAAAAGTTGGATTGATAGTCCCAGGCAACGAAATAAACTACAGAAATTATTTTGACGATATATATATCGTGGATGGGCGCACAAACGTGACCAGTCATATCGAGGATATATTGTGGATTGGCACAGAAAGAGTTAAATTGAATTTTGAACAGCAATCACCTTTAATGTCACTATAAGTATAAGACAACAAAAAAACTAAAATGGACCTTTCTGCTGAAAGTTAAACCTTCATCACAAAAATACAAAACAATATCAGAAACAAGTTAGGCATGTTGTTGACAGTAGGTACTCCGCCGAAGCAAGGGACACTCCTAGCAAATTTGTATCGGAAATGGGCGTCGGCGCAATAGAATCCGAGTTTTTAATTTTTTCATGTGCATGTAATTTGAATAAATTAGGAGTCCTTTTGGCCTTTAATTAAGGTCTGACTCCACACAGTAACATTAGGAGAAATGTTGAACTACATTCCCATTGAGTTAATTTTTTCTTTATATCAACGTTAAGTAAGGAAAATCGTATGTCAATATGAGGCATCTTCACATTAAAAAATTTGGTCTAAATATTCAAAGTAGGTGTTTCATATTAAAAGTAGGCCTGCATAATTTGTTGAAGTACACGTGTGCAAAATTTCATTTGAGATAGCTCATGAAACATTTTCACAATTCTCCTCAACGTTGACCTCATTATGCAAAGGTCGCACAGGCCATTTTGGATAAGTGATCCCACCCCCTTTTAAATGGCGGAAAACCCCAATACTTAGCTTAGGAAATATTCATTATTATCTCCATATACATCAAAATATTTGATAACTTGTGTCTCAGAATGCATTTTGAAGACATTTAAACTAGAATTTTTAAATTTGAGCTTTAAAAACCTGGTAGAGTCCATATTATTAGCAATCAGAATTGACTGTGTGCAAAAAGTCATGGGAAACCATTCACAGCCATTTGCATAATGCTATGCCGAAGTACTACCGACTACCTCAAGTTTCATTCATAAGAGTTTGCCGTGTGCAAAAACTATTAACACCATTGGTCAGGGAAAGGTTTAGTTAATTAGTCATGTGCCAAAGTTGAAAGTTCAAAATAAGTAGATCCCAAACAACATTTTAGGGGGTGCGTTGCCTTATATAGACTATATAGCATATACCGGTATAATGGACGCTGAAGATTTGGTAAACAGAAAAGCCATATATTAATACATTATATTAAATTTACTGATATAAATAGTGCATAGTTAGATAAGCTACAATTCATCTATAATTGTTAACATTATTAAACTTATTTTTTTAATACAGCATTAGTTCTGAAAAAAAATTATCATTAAAACAAGAGTTATATGGGTCATGACGCGAACAGCGGAATTGGGTACCAGAAAATGGGGATGCGGTCCATGTTAAAAATGACAAAATAAGTGGTACTTTAAAATTCATAACTTTAAAACTATAACAGCTAAAAATATGATTTTGGTGTTATAATTCTTTAAAAAATTAGCTTTATTCAACTATGCCATTGGTTTATTTTTACAAAAAGTTTTAATTTTCTAATCAAAGTACCCATTGTCAGTATATTATAATTAATAGGCACTAGCTCTAGCTAGGCCTAATAATTTTAAATAATATTTTGAATTCATGAGATTATGAGTTGAAGACTATGACTCTGACTCACTCTCATATGGAGGCCATGTGAATCAGTTAATTTATCATCATAATCATAATAATATGAGTATGATATGAGTATTTACTAAGTTAGAGTATGACTAGATACTTCGATGAAACAAGGGAGACTACTATTTTTTTTGTATCGGAAATGGGCGTCGGCGCCGAAAAATCCGAGTTTTTAATTTTCCGATGTGTGTGTCTATTTATTATTAAATTAGTTCTTTCCACATATATTTGAGTTCCGTTTCCGGCCTTATAATTTGGAAGACATCTTGGCCTACATTTCTAGCCAGCTATTTTGCTTTTTTCAATGGACCTTTATTTTGAAAATCTTTGGTATATATAAGGCATCTTCGCATACAAAATTTTTTGTGAAATAATAAGATAAGGTCCTTTTTTATTAAATCTGTATGAGCATTAGATATTGATCTATATCTGTGCCAAGTTTCATTGATGTAGGTCGTGTCTCACGTTTGTTACACTTGTCACAGTGACCCATATCACCATAAGGTGGCTCAGCCTAATTTCGACATGGCGTGGGCCACGCCCCCTTTTTAATGGCGGAAGTTGCCGATACTTAGGAAATATTTAATTATTACCACTATATACATCAAAATATTTTATATTTTGTGTTTCAGAATGCATTTTGAAGACATTTAAACTGGAAATTTTTTAATTTGAGCTTTAAAAACCCTGCAGAGTCCATATTATAAATGATCAGAATTTTCCCTGTGCAACACGTTGTCATTGGCAACCATTCACAGCCACTTGCATAACGGCTACGTCGTAGTACTATCTCAGAGTTTCATTCATAAGAGTTTGCCGTGTGCAAAAGCTATTAAACCATTGGTCAGGGAAAGCTTTTATTAATTATTCATGTGCCAAAGTTGAAAGTTTAAAATAAGTCGACCCTAAACAGTATTTTAGTGATAAGGGAATGCATTGCCTTATATAAACTATATAGTCATTGCGCATGACGCGATCAGTGGAATGAGGTCACAGAATGTGGAGATGCAGTCTATGTTAAAAAATGACAAACCAAGTCGTACTTTAAAAATTCATAACTTTAAAACTACAACAGCTAAAAATATGATTTTGGTGTTATAATTATGTTTAAAATTAGCTCTATTCAACTGTGCCATTGGTTTATTTTTAAAAAATGTTTACATTTTTGACCAAAGTATCTAGTATGACTGAGCTGAGATGATAATTTGCATTGAACTGCAGAATTGAAATACCTACCTTCAGCCACCCTAATGTCTTCGTGTTTAGTCGATTAAAATCGTCTTGAGAAACATCAGGATAAATTTCTTCTTTCAAGACATCATCGGTTAACTCTGTTTGTCCATAATAGTTGCGTCGAGCAATACCCGTTAAAAAGGCTAGAAAACATTTAGGATCGTCCACCATTTTCACAGTCATGTGATTAGTCTATGTTCAATTGAAAAAAAAAAAAACGAAGTAGATGCGTACACCGCAGCGGTGTACTTAGCGAAACCATCGGCTTTGGGCTGCGTAAACCGCGGCGGTGTATCTAGCGAAATCGTGGGCTTTGGCCTGGGTACACCGCGGCAAAAATGTACCATTGGCCTTGTTTTAAGATATGCTTGTTAGAGAAGGTCTTGTGCATGGGTACCCACAGGGGGGGGGTTGGAGGGGGGCACTGCCCCCCCCCCCCGATTGATTGGATAAAAATTTTTTAGACAAAAATAAAAAAAAATGTAACAAAATAAAGAGAAAGTAACTAAGCTGATGTCCTGTCCGTTCTTCTTCTTCTTCTATATCTTAAGGGCCCACGATCAATTTATTGATCATTTTGGCTCCTATGCATGTTGTTGGGATTTGCAATGTTTCTGTTACTGGTGGTGATGAGGAAATTATGCACTAGGGGTTTGAAGGCTTGAGGCAATAGACACAAATGTGTCTAGTGTTGTCGCCTCAACTGTTCCTTTTGAAAGATGGTTCCAGTCCCTGATTGTCTTGGGCAGGAATGAGCAGCTCCTATACTGGCTTCTTGCTGGTATGAGCCTGAATTGCCTGTCATGGCCTCGTCGCTGTCTATGGGGGAGAGGGACGAGTTTCTGTTTAATACTGGAACAGTGGACCAGCCCATTATTTATCTTGTACATCATGGAGAGCCTGGATTGTCGTCGTCGTTTCTCCAATGGTGACCAGCCTAGTGTTTCTAGCATGCTGCCAACACTAGAGGTATTCCTGTAGCGGTTTAGGACAAAGCGTGCTGCTCGTCGCTGGACCGCCTCCAACCTGTCAATGCTCTTCTGGGTAAATGGGTCCCAGACTGAAGATGCATAATCTAAAACCGTTCGTTCACCATACAAATAGTCTACAGTAAATTAAAACTACATTAAAACATTACTAAAAAAATTTTGCCCCCCACCCCCCAGAAAGTTAATTGATTTTTTTGCCCCCCCCCCAGAAAGTTTTCTGCGGGCGCCCATACTCACAACAAACTTACCTTTTGCACCCCCCTCCCCTCTCCGCCTGCATTTTTTACAAATGCGTAATGCCAATGTAAAATTAAATCAACGATATTTAATTATTGTTAAAAGACTTTTAAAAATCACTGCCGTGTTTCGTATTTATCATTATACTATTGTTTAGTGTTGACACATGCTTGGTATCACAATGTCAATGCCTCGGATAACTTTAACTTCACGACTTCATGATCAATGTACGAGTATGTGATTCTGTTACCGTAGTGTATTTGTGGCGTAATTATATCTTGGTGCTAACAAAATAGATTCACTGGCTTTCCATTCATTTTTACACCACGCCCCGAGGGATCACATACAATGTTATATTTACAATGCCCACCCCCAACAAAACAAAACAACACAACAACTGGGTTTGGGGGGGGGGAGAATAATTTCAAATTAGCTACCCTTTTTATGCCTATTAAGATTCACAATCATATGATAAAACTTACTACAATTAATAAATATATTTGTATTTCAATATATTGGGGGGGGGGGGAGAAAGTGGTTAACTTTAAAAATAAATCATGGTTTAACATTACACCCCCAGCCCCCTCCCTTCTAAAAATTAATAAAAAATGCTTTACAAGTACTTTGCCCCATAAGCGTGGAACTTAATCAATATCTTCCCAAGGTGCTAAACGAATTTGAAATAAATAGTTTTCAATTTTAACACGAGTATAACATTAAATCTACAAGTACCGGTTAGGTCAAAAAGTTAAAGACTCGCAAAGACCATAGTTTTGCTACTTAAAATCGCTGCGGTGTACGCAGGCCAAAGTCAATAGTTTCGCTAGGTACACCGCCGCGGTGTACATAGTGCCGGCCAAAAAAAAATTAAGATTAAGAGTATTAAAATAATTATTTCTACATTTATTACCTAAAATTAATTAAGATACATTCAGCCTTAAAAGTAAACACGGTATTTTAAATTAAATATTAAAACTAATAGAAACAGGATAGCAAATAAAATGAATTAAAATTGTGTTCGTATTTCGTATGTTATAAAATTCAGTTTTTGCTCTTCCATCAGTTTACCAAAAACAAAATGGCGACTTCCATATTATCCCGTCAATCTCAAGTGGCTAATGTTTCTTTCGAACAAGAGCAAGATGCGAATTCGGCTTTAACTGAATTAGATAAAGGTAGTTTCATAAATATGCCCCAATTTCTAATAGGCCTATTTATTGGAATTGAAAAGGACATGTCAACATAATTTTTTGGGGACCAAGTTCAATACCAAAAATAAGAAACAAAATAATTTCTGGGGAGGGGAGACCACTCCCTCATCATTTAACTCTTTCCCTGCGGCGCAATGCACAGTACCTTTATTACCATTGCTTAAAACAATATACTTATACGAACATGCTGTGCGTTGTTTCTTTGCTGTTTCTCTGTTAAATGTTTTAATAGCAATTTTTTATTTGGACTTTTACATAGAAGAGTGGTACTTCACTGGTCATGACTATCTATCAAGATGGTGGCCGTGTATAACAAAAAAGTGAAAATTCAACAAATGAAAAATAAAAACACTAAATGGGTAAAATCATACAAATTTATTGAAATAATTTCAGCCGTACATAAATTTCATGTCGAGCAAAGTTACAACATCCTGCGGTTGCCCATTTGCAGCCATAATTTAAGCTGGTACATGCTCCTTTGACTTTGGTAAATTTGAAGGACGGATGCCACTATTTTATTGATGGCCGCCATCTTGGTTGCCACGACACGTGAAGTCACGTGAAGCCTCAACCAAGATGGCGGCCAGAAAAGTAGTGCAAAACACGTGTTATGAAAAAGGGAAAATGAGGGGAGGGAGGGGAGGAGAGAAAATGTGTTCATAAAAAAAAAAAAAAAAAAAAAAAAAAAAAAAAAAAAAAAAGGAAACCCCACCCCAAACCCCCCCCCCAAATAAAAAAAAAAAAAAAAAAAAAAAAAAAAACAAACACAAAAAAAAACAAAAAAAAAAAAAAAAAAACAAAAAAAAAAATGTCGTCGTCGTTTCTCCAATGGTGACCAGCCTAGTGTTTCTAGCATGCTGCCAACACTAGAGGTATTCCTGTAGCGGTTTAGGACAAAGCGTGCTGCTCGTCGCTGGACCGCCTCCAACCTGTCAATGCTCTTCTGGGTAAATGGGTCCCAGACTGAAGATGCATAATCTAAAACCGTTCGTTCACCATACAAATAGTCTACAGTAAATTAAAACTACATTAAAACATTACTAAAAAAATTTTGCCCCCCACCCCCCAGAAAGTTAATTGATTTTTTTGCCCCCCCCCCAGAAAGTTTTCTGCGGGCGCCCATACTCACAACAAACTTACCTTTTGCACCCCCCTCCCCTCTCCGCCTGCATTTTTTACAAATGCGTAATGCCAATGTAAAATTAAATCAACGATATTTAATTATTGTTAAAAGACTTTTAAAAATCACTGCCGTGTTTCGTATTTATCATTATACTATTGTTTAGTGTTGACACATGCTTGGTATCACAATGTCAATGCCTCGGATAACTTTAACTTCACGACTTCATGATCAATGTACGAGTATGTGATTCTGTTACCGTAGTGTATTTGTGGTGTAATTATATCTTGGTGCTAACAAAATAGATTCACTGGCTTTCCATTCATTTTTACACCACGCCCCGAGGGATCACATACAATGTTATATTTACAATGCCCACCCCCAACAAAACAAAACAACACAACAACTGGGTTTGGGGGGGGGGAGAATAATTTCAAATTAGCTACCCTTTTTATGCCTATTAAGATTCACAATCATATGATAAAACTTACTACAATTAATAAATATATTTGTATTTCAATATATTGGGGGGGGGGGAGAAAGTGGTTAACTTAAAAAATAAATCATGGTTTAACCTTACACCCCCAGCCCCCTCCCTTCTAAAAATTAATAAAAAATGCTTTACAAGTACTTTGCCCCATAAGCGTGGAACTTAATCAATATCTTCCCAAGGTGCTAAACGAATTTGAAATAAATAGTTTTCAATTTTAACACGAGTATAACATTAAATCTACAAGTACCGGTTAGGCCAAAAAGTTAAAGACTNATTTCTGGGGAGGGGAGACCACTCCCTCATCATTTAACTCTTTCCCTGCGGCGCAATGCACAGTACCTTTATTACCATTGCTTAAAACAATATACTTATACGAACATGCTGTGCGTTGTTTCTTTGCTGTTTCTCTGTTAAATGTTTTAATAGCAATTTTTTATTTGGACTTTTACATAGAAGAGTGGTACTTCACTGGTCATGACTATCTATCAAGATGGTGGCCGTGTATAACAAAAAAGTGAAAATTCAACAAATGAAAAATAAAAACACTAAATGGGTAAAATCATACAAATTTATTGAAATAATTTCAGCCGTACATAAATTTCATGTCGAGCAAAGTTACAACATCCTGCGGTTGCCCATTTGCAGCCATAATTTAAGCTGGTACATGCTCCTTTGACTTTGGTAAATTTGAAGGACGGATGCCACTATTTTATTGATGGCCGCCATCTTGGTTGCCACGACACGTGAAGTCACGTGAAGCCTCAACCAAGATGGCGGCCAGAAAAGTAGTGCAAAACACGTGTTATGAAAAAGGGAAAATGAGGGGAGGGAGGGGAGGAGAGAAAATGTGTTCATAAAAAAAAAAAAAGAATATAAATGAAAGGAAAGAAACAGGGAGACCCCTCCCCAGATCCCCTCCCCAATTTAACAAAAAATATATAATAAGAAAATAATCGATCCCTAAACCTAACCTGAATCCTAAATAGATACCTAGCCCAAACTCTAAAACTAGCCCTGAAGCCGTGAGTAAAAACACATGGAATTTACACAATTTGGCAGGAAAATTAGGAAAATGAACAAAAACAAGAGAAATGGCAAAAAATTATTATAAAATAAAGAAGAAATAATGAAAACCCAACTTACAGCTTCATGAAATACACTTTTACACACTTTATTTCAAGTTTCACAGAAAATAATATCCACAACATGATGATGAAAAGAAAGAACAATTTTTTTTAACTTACCACGATGGCGTAAAACAATCAACTGACGTAACATTTAAGCACTCCTTTCTATATTCCCATCATGTTAAAGTACCAAATAAAAAAAATAATTAATCTATTTTTCAGTAATATTTTTAACATTCTCAAATTTCCACTCGCTCAAACTGACACTTAATAAACAAACTCCAATTTGCCACCACTGCTTTGTTAACAAAAAACAATAAAATATTAAACATTCCTCGGGCGCATGAATACTACTACATTAATTAAGAAAAAACAACATTTCTAAAAATAAATAAAGGGAAGTGACTCTCAAACGTAAACAATACCCAAAAGACGCCGTGGCAGCCGTCCTTAACATTAGCCGCTCCTTTCCCTCAACTAAACAATGTGTGTGACTACAATTACACACTGTGGTAAGAAAAATGTAAAACTGAAGAAATCATTACCAATGGCGCTACAACCCATGTAGGGCCCTGGCCTGCTCCACCACATCCTTCCATTCGGAGCGATCCATGGCTTTCCGCCTCCATGCACGAACCCCCAACTGGTGTAAATCCGTCTCCACATCATTGATCCATCTCAGCCTTGGGCGACCCGTGAGTTGTCTGCCCCTTGGCTTCTGCCTGTATATAACTATTGCCGCTCTACTCTCCGGCATCCTTTGAACATGTCCTGCCCAGCGTGATCTGCCTTTTTTTATCATTGTGACTATAGGTGGGTCTTTGTACAAATGTTAAAGTTCTTGGTTTGTACGGATTCTCCAGATATCATTTTCTATCACTGGACCGTATATTTTTTGGAGGATTTGCCTCTCTCATGTGTTGAGCAGGTTCTCTGCTTTTCTGGAAAGGGTCCAGGTCTCACTAGCGTACGTTACTACTGGTCTTATGATAGTATGATAGTGGTGTATATTGTCTTCTTTGTTCCCCTTGAGAGGTTTTTGCTTCCCAGTTGCTTTTGTAGGCTGAAATAGGAACGGTTACCTGCTGTTATCCTTTCTTTCACCTCCGACATTATCTCATTGTGCTCATTTATAGTTACCCCTAGATATTTGAATGTAGCCACTCTCTCAAATTTGTGGTTGTTTATGTTGATGTTATCATCAGCATGGGAGTTTCTTGACATTATCATCATATATTTTGTCTTCGGTTCATTTATGTCAAGACCAGCTTTGACTGAGGCATTTTCAAGTTCCATGAATGCTTTGATTATGTCCTTACAGTTTCTACCCAGTTTCTACCCAGTAGCGCTATATCATATGAAGAAAAGCAATACAAAATAATTTTATAATAATGAAAACCCAAATTACAGTTTCATAGGATACACTTTTAAACACTTTATTTCAGGTTCCACCAAAAAAAAATCCAAAAGTTGTCAGAAAATAAACACAATACTCTACCCATTTTCCAAAATGGAAGAAAATTTAAATATTATAATTAACCAACTAATGCAAATTTAATTAAAAACATTCCATTGTCATATTAAATAAAGTTATTTCAAGTAACAACCCAAGAAAAAACAAAAGGGAGAGAATCCTAAACAGACACACATCATGTCGCGGTTTGTTTAAATTAGCCAGGCAATGTATGACAGCATGCTTTGATTTTTTGTTAGTTTGGCTTTCTGAACACCGTCTTATACCACACAGCAATTCAACAGAGATAACTTTTGTTTCTTTCTTACATTTTTCTTCTTTTCCTTTTTTTTGTCTTTCTGGAGATGTTGATGTTGAAGAGGTGGATGAAGATTGCAATCTTCAAAAAATGCATAAATACATTTAAATAGGGCATGAGATGTAAACAATTATGTCTTAAATTATTGGCGGTTGTTAGGTTGGTAGGCACATAAAAAAAAAAAGTAGCACACAACACAGGAAAAAAAAAGTACATTTTAAGAGAATGGTTTAAAAATTAGAGATACATTGGTCCAAGGTGATCATCTCAACAACAAGTTAAATGATATGAAATCAAAATTTTTGCTCCATAGCTCTACGATCGGGACAGATTGGAATACAATGTGAAGCGGTGGTTAAGTTTCCACGACTGTTTGAGAAATATCCATTTCCCATTCTGATTAATTCAGCAATGCTTAAAATTGCTGATGTCTTTCGAGGAGGGTAAGAAACTGAATGCTTAAATGGTACAGAAATTTTTATTATTTTGGATTCTGAAGAATTTAGGTCTTCGTTTGTTTCTCAACAGGAATAAATTTTAAAATGTTAAATTTAATATTTTAATAGGTATCAATATTGTTTTTTTGTTTTTTTGGTTGCTGCTTGAAAAAAAAAATGTTTATTTCAGGAACAATTTTATCAGGCTTTGTATTCTGAGAGTTACACAACAAAGTGAGAAGCACTTGGACAAGATTTTCACAGTCGATGAGTTTACTCGCAGGATATTTGGTGTAATTCATAGCAATGACCCAGTAGCAAGGGCTATAACCCTCCGGTAAAGTTATATTTGCATGTCAGAAATTAAAACTCATCAATACCCGTAAAAAAGAATTAAATTTGTATCTTATTGAACTGTCAAAGTTACCACATAATCAACTGCATTTTTTTTATACCGGGAATATATATATTTTTTTTAAACCCCACTTACATAACTTTTTTTAATCATTAAGTAATGTCATGGGGGGGGGGATGATTGCAAAAAAGAAAGGTAAAAGCCAATATTAACACAAAGCTTGAAGTGAATGAACATAGTTAGGGGGGAAATGGGGAGTGGGGAGGTTTCATCTACATACCAATAGGACAAGAAGTAGAAGGAATAGACTTATGTAAAAAAACAGAAAATTTTTGGGAGTTTGTTTTTTTTAACAGATGAGAGTGTAGAAATGTGTCCCATAATGTCTTAAATTGCTACCCAGTAATTTAAAACTAAAAATAAAACTACCGACATAATAATTTAACATAGGAGTTTCTTAAATTTCTTTTAGTCTCCATTTAAAAAAAAAGAAGAAGTTGAGGTATGTTTTAATTAAATTGAAATGTACTGTTTTCAGTACACTAGGCAGTGTGGCCAGTATTATATCAGAGAAAAAGACAGTTCACCACAGTATCATTTTGTGTCTTGACTCCCATAATGCAGTGGAAGTAGAGGCAGCCATATTTGCAGCAGAAAAATTTTCAGAGAAATCAAAGTGAGTTCATTATTTGTTTTCCCCTTTAAAAATTTTTTCTCACTCAGCCATTATTCATTGAATGTGAATAGTTGTTTCTCTAAATGGCTTGAATTTATATTTGTTATAGATAGCTTTACTTATTGTTTTTATTTGTGTGTGTGTCATGCAGGAATTATTGCATTTGCCTTAGAGTTTGAAGAAGGCAGCTTATTAAATTATTTTATTGACATAATGTTCAAGCAACTGATTCTTCAAGGACCTGTGACCTATGTTCCAAATTCATATAGATTGGAGGGTGTATGGAGAGGGGGTGAAGCGCACATTATCGTGCTAGGGTAGACAGATTTCTCTGTTTTCTTGCAGCCAGTCCAATCATTAGTTGTAAAGCAAACTCATCAGTTCTGCATATTTGTCTATCAGGATGTTTGCTGCCAGTGTTTGCAGTAAAATTGGTCTAATGATTGCTGGGCTGGCTACCCCAACTGAGATGAAGCTGAAACTTGTCCCCATCCTGCAGCACATGCATCATGACACAGAAACAGCTACCAAGGTTAAACTGCATCTGCTTGTAATCTTATTTAGTTTCATGATGATATTTTAAACTTTTTACATGACAATGTTCTGATTTGAAATAGGGATTCCCTCTTTTTTTTTCTTTTTTTTTTTGTCAACTGGTTCTACATAAGTTATGCCTTTTTGAAACGTATTAAATCTCTTTGATATTGGTGATGAATGACGTAAATAGCACGAGAACGTGAGAACATGTTCCCTGTTTGAGGATAGATCTGGCGGCACCCTGACTCCATAATTACAATAATAAAATGTATTTCTTCTTAATGTTAGATGATTATCGACCCTTTACAGAGGGACATCATTTTATTTGAGCAGCACACCTTTCTAAACAGTCACGGTGCTTCAAGTAACTATCCCAGTCGATAGTTTTAGTAATATCATTTGATCTTCTGTCCTGTAGGCCAGTGAACTGTGCCAGTCTGTGCTGACATGCTACCCTGCCAGAAAATTTGTCACCTTGACACTGGACACCTTGACCAAGCTGACAGTCAAGTCACTGTTGCGCCTGCAGGAACATGTGGTCAGGCTGCTCTCGTATCTGATCTCCGACCCGAGGAGCAGTGTCAAAGCTGTCTGTTTGGACAACCTAAGGTTACTGGCCCTAAGAGCAGCTTATCTGTGGACAGGTGACAACTTAGAGGTAATATAATAGGACTTTTTAGTTAACTTTTTAAATTGTGACTTGAATTACTACTGGATAAAAATGTCAAATTATCTGTGGAAATTATATTTTACAAATTTGTTGTGAGCAGTTTAAAAGGAACAGAAATTTTTATAAGGTGTTGATATGTTAGCTTTCATATTTGTCCTATTTCTCCCAATTATTTCAGGAAATAGCAAAGTTTTCCCTACAGACATCATCTCATGTTCTCAAGATTAAAGCTGTTCGTGTTCTCAATGCTGTTTGTGGGAATGTTGCTGTCACACTCTTAGAATTATCACCAGGTACTATGTTTTAAATGTGGGCTTCCAGTAAAGTGTCTGCAACCTGAAGTGCTGATGTACCAACCGATAGAAACCCTTTCCTCAGGGACTAAAAAAAAAATATATTAAAGGAAATAAGCCAAACAAAGTACGGGAAAACCTGGAAAAATGGCACACAAAAAAAACGAAAGTGTCGACAAGAAGTCTTCTTTATTGAACAGACGAGTAAAAACAATATAGAAATTCACTTAACACATAGCTGCAATGTAGTAATATATATTTAAAAAACATGAATGTTCTTCTGAGATTTTTGTGCTTAACAGTACATCAAAAGATGCATTTCAGTTTAGAATATGAGGGAATGTGAAATAGAATAAAAACATCGATTAAGGGATGGTTATTTTCAAAACATTAGCAAGGTCTTTAATCTACATACAGGTAGAATTATAAGAAAACAAAACAATTGTGTTTGTCTTATGTGTCAAACTTATAAAAGGAATGAAAAAGCCTAGCAGTTAAACTCAAAAAGTAACAAAACGGCTGTAACAATTTGTATAGACTGATAAAGAATTTTTGAGTTTTCCCTAAATCCTGTCACAATGAAACAATGATGAATTGTGTTTCTTCCTTATTTCAGACACACCTGTCCTGGAAGTGTGTCGAGAATTTTGTTATGAGCCCAGCACAGAGTTGGCCACACAGGGGATAGAGCTGCTGACTAACTTGGCTAAGGTCAAAGGTAATGAGCTTTCAAAGTGCAACACAGGGGCTCTCAACCTGTAAAGGGGGATTATGGAACATTAATAGTTTTTTAAAATGCATCTTTTTCTTTAATGCACATTAAAATGTATCAAAACGCACTATTAAAGTAAATGACAATGTAATGTAATGTGTGAGTGTATTTGATTAGTAATTAAATATTTATTTTTTAGAATGTCTGGTACAAACTATATAATTATAAATATACATTTACATAAAAGTTGAATTGTTTATTTAAATTCTGTTCTTCCCAGGTCTAGGAGTGACTTGTGATCTTACTGCCGAGGCTGTTGGTGCCATTCAGACACATGTCATGCTCTTAGCCAGTGACAGAGACAAAGTACAACACCTGAAGATGGTCCTGAAGTGTGCCGTCACCATCTGTCAAACCTGTCGTCAAGTCAGTGACAAGGTTGTTCAGACATTGACAAGTTTACTGGGAACATCAGAAGGCAAATGTGTTTTTACTTTTGTTGTTAGAAGTTTATATTTTTCAAAAGCTTCAATGCTGAATTTCAATTTCATATGGTGCAGTTGTCAATTTAGAGGCTATGACCTTGTTTCAATCAGCAGTTTACTGCTAAATTGCCATGCTTTTTCCTTATGGCTTTTAAGACATTGTTAGAA
Source organism: Lymnaea stagnalis (assembly GCA_964033795.1). Classification (NCBI taxonomy): domain Eukaryota; kingdom Metazoa; phylum Mollusca; class Gastropoda; family Lymnaeidae; genus Lymnaea; species Lymnaea stagnalis. The sequence continues at coordinate 2,439,929 of CAXITT010000008.1, forward strand.
AATAATTAAGTTTTTAGCTCTGTCTTGTCTTTCTCTGCTGGACTGATTAACATTGGCATTTACACAGATTTGATGAATGTTATAAGATTTTTAATGTTTTAAAAGTGTATACAAATGCATTCGTGAGTCTAATACAAGTGGTTACTTGAGTAACATGTAAATGAAATGGTTTGTCCCAACAGAAGCAAGCCAACTTCATTTGTGTGAGTGCCTAGCAGCAATCGGCTCTGAATGTCCCAGTGCCTTGGATGCTGTGTCCCCCCAAATCTTGGCCAGTCTGACCAAGACCATCAGCCACAGCCATCGTCAGTTGTCCCAAGTTCAGGTCATTTTTCTGTTTCAATATAAGGGAAATAGTAAACGACTTAGAAAATGGGATTTAAGCAAGTCTCTCAGCTATGTGTTCACCATAGTCTAGGCAGTCTCTCATCTATGTGTTCACAAGAGTCTAGACAGTCTCTCAGTTATGTGTTCACAATAGTCTAGACAGTCTCTCAGCTATGTGTTCACGATAGTCACAGTCTCAGCTGTGTGTTCACCATAGTCAAGGCAGTCTCTCATCTATGTGTTCACAATAGTCTAGGCAGTCTCTCAGTTATGTGTTCACAATAGTTGAGACAGCCTCTCTCTTTCTTTTGATATTTAAATAGAGTTGTACTAATAAGATATAGGGATCTTAACTTTCAAAGCCATGTGTTCATGATAGTCCAGACATTCTCTCAGCTGTGTTAATGATGGTCTAGACCAGGGGTCGGGGACCTTTTTGTCTGGGAGAGCCATGGACACCACATATTTTGAAAAGTAATTCTGTGAGAGCCATACATTATGTTTAAAACTAAAAATTCAAGTGAATGTGTGCATTTTGTGTAATTTCAACACTAAAAATGCAATAATCATGTCTCTGAATTCTCTTTAATAACATTGTTATGCTGTTGCTAATGAAATATTGATATGCAATTAATATGCAGATCAAAGGAGTCGAAAGAAAAAAATTTTTTGTAATGGAACATTTGTCTGCGAGCCAGATGCAGCCATCAATAGAGCCACATCTGGCTCGCGAGCCATAGGTTCCCGACCCCTGGTCTAGACAGTCTCTCAGCTGTGTTAATGTTGATCTAGACAGTCTCTCAGCTGTGTTAATGATTTTGAATTGATTGAATACTTATATAGCGCTAAGTATCCATGCTATCTTAGCATGCTCACTGCAATGGTCTAGACAGTCTCTCTGTTATGTGTTGATGATAATTTTTTCCCAGACTAATAGGTAATATGGGATCACAACTTTCAAGAAAGGCTCTACTTTCTTATTGGTCTGTATGGACAGTTTAGATTTGTTTTAAGGATTAGATACATTTAATACGGCTACAATTAATGAAGATACATATAATAATAATAATAAAGGGTCTTAAATAGCGCTGTACCCCAGCCTGGGGCTGGGCTCACCGCGCTGTACATAAAAATTTTATCAAAAGAGACATAATCATGACATTAAAATAAAATACATTTATGAAATATAGAACAGCAAAAAAAATGTATATTCACCCACCCCAACACATAACTTTTACAAGGCAAACCATGGACGGCAGCCAGCAAGATTGTTTATCAGTCAGAGGAGGGGAATCACTCAGGGTAATACCTGTAAAATTAATGAAATACAAACTAAAAAACTTAACATGACTGGGAGAAATTTACTGTTTGAAAAATTATTGTTTTATTATTTTGTAACCATTTCCTGAACTGCTAGGAACCAACAACGGTGTTATTTTTCTGTGATTAATATTATAAACATGCGACAAAACTAAATCATAGAAGAAAACAAGGAAATGTACATATTAAGATGCAATTTAAAATAAAAAGAAATTTTCTGTACGGTAACTGATAAAATTAAATATTGCTGCGGTTATCCATTAGGCTACTTCCTTTTAAGCCATTGTTTGATGTCCTGTGTGTTTCAGGTTCACATGTGTACACTCTTATTTCAAGCAAGTTGTCAGAAGCCGATGAGTGCTCCCATCCATGGCCAGGTGATGGCCTGCATCGCCCAGGCCAACCATTGGGTGGCCTACAAAGTGGCACGTCAGGCAATGAGATATTCACAGTACCAAGTGGCTTATGCCATTCTCAAAACTTTGAATCTGCAGGTAGAGACTTTGTTTGTTTCTTTTATTTTTAACATTTAAATTTTGGTAGAGCCTTAAATTGCTACATTGAAATGTTATTCCCCCAGTCACAAATGGGTTAAAGAACAGAGCGCCATTGTTGTTCAGGTAACTTATAGGGTGGACGGAAATTAATTCTTTCTGCAATATTATGTTTCTGGCTTTCCAGACTTGGCATGATAATTTTGGGGTTAACAGCGGAAGTTCCTAAGTTACTGGAAATGAAGGGGCAGGGATGTGTTAATACATAACATTCCTGGACCACCTCTAGAGGTAGAGCATTGTATGTAAGAGAGAACTCTTTGAGACATAGACAGTTGGGTTAGGGATAGAGTTTGGACGGTCTATCTGAAGTGACAACAGACTTAGTGGTAGTAGTCAAATATAGACCTAAGGATAGAAAGTTTGGGAAGTGTCAGAGTTAGGAAAGAGCCACTACTGGATTTGTTTTACTATATTCATCAATACATATCTTCTTTATAATTGTTGCCGAGGAGTTGTTTGCTGATTTATTAGTGTCCTGTCTATGCTTCGTTGTTATCTTCAATGCCTGGACTGATGAGCCACCACAGAGAGGAGCGGTCCTGTATTAGTCACAATGATACCACTTGTTATGGGACCATAAGTATGGGCCATGCCGCACAATACCATCCATTCTGTGAAACCCCCCACTTTTGTTATTTTCTTTCCACTTTTCAAATTGATGTGTACACTGTTGTCCTGGCAGGTTGTGACAGAGCAGGTCCACTATTGGTTATTAGGACTGCAGCATGCGTGCGCTGCAGAGAATCACCTGAAACAAGCCAAAAATGATCACTCAGATCTGATCCATTGTATTGCTGATGCAGTGAAGATGTATGTCAAAAGTCATGTCACCTTAAAGGTCAGATGTCACCATTGACATTTTTTTTATGTGTCGCAATAAATTTGTCGGCTGGAAACTTATTCAATGAGAATATATTTAAATATGCACAGTATGATAAGATATGTAAGACTTCATACAATAGGATAAAATAAAATTTTAAGCAAACATTTTTTTACATTCATCATCATTCTGAAGCTGTCCCAGTGCCATATGCCAAGAAATTCTTTCCATTTTCTCCATGTATCTATTCTTTCTAACCCACTCTATTTTGGATTAATAACTAGTCTTAAAAAATTGATCATGGTAATTTTTGTCTTGGGTAAATTTTTAAAATCTGGTAAATTTTTAAATCTAGTTAGTTTACTCATATTTTTAATACAATTTCAGGCTGCAGGCACCCCCAACACCCCACTGGAGTTTGCTTGTGCATATGTGACCATGCGTATGCGAGTCCTCCAAGCCCACCACCTCCTGCTCTTGTCTTACTCCTCCTTCAATTCAAAACCTCCGCCTGCCATTTCCACAGCATTAGCTGCCACCAATGGACAGGAAGGGACAAGGTGGGCCCAAGTGGTCAATCAGGTATGATTCAATCAGGTCAATCAGGTACAATCACTTGAATTAATATTCCATTATGTTTAATTTTTTTTTTCCCTATATTATCTATATGGTGCTGGCATTTAAATTATATTATAATTATATATATATATATATATATATATATATATATAAATTTAAATACATAACTCATATTCAATATTGACAGAAATGTTTTTAGTGCAGTGTTATCTGTCTACATATAGAGAAAGGGACAAGGTGGGCACAAGTGGTCAATCAGGTATGATTCAATCAGGTCAATCAGGTACAATCACTTGAATTAATATTTCATTATTTTTTATTTTTTTTTTCCCTATATTATCTATATGGTGCTGGCATTTAAATTATATTATAATTATATATATATATATATATATATATATATATATATAAAATTAAATTCATAACTCATGTCCAATATTGACAGAAATGATTCTAGTGCAGTGTTATCTGTCTACAGCTAGAGAAGTGCTATAAGGAGTATGAGGAGGCCAACTGTCTAGCTTCAAATCTCTACAAGTCTTCTTTTGATGCAGATCCCGCCTCCTTGCTTAATATCAACATGTATCCTTTGGAAGTTTAAATTTTGAAAATCACCGCAATGCCGTTCAGACATTATTATGAATTTCATTTTATTTGATTTTTCTGTATCTCTCAATTAGCTTATTTTGTTATTTAAAATCATTGCATTGCTTTCTTCAAATGTTAAGATATTTTGTTGACACTGGAAAGCAAAAGTCATTTTAAAAAACTTATTTTATAATGGTGATGGGAACAGAGTCAGGAGCAGCACATGAGGTTCTAAGAGGTTGGAAAGCAATTATTTCTATAGAAAATAGATGATCTGTCAAAAGCAGTTATAAACCGGGTACCGGTATCTAAAAAGAATTTAAGCCACTGATAATCATATTATGTTGAGAAAAATTAAATCGCAACTTGGTTTACTAGTATGTGTAAAAATGGGTTGGGTGTTATTTGAAAAAGTACCCGATGCTCAAACAGTTGTCCTTAGCTTACCTAACCAGGATACAACACAGCTGCAACTGTATCAAGTCTCTTATCTCTACCATCATTACTACCATACAAACAGGGTAAGTCAAACGGACAGGAGAACTTAAGTGACGATGAAGCTATGTAAGCGGTATATTGTATAGCCTTTGAATCAGACCAAGTTTTTTTTAAAATTTCAGCTGCATTAACTGAATTAGATAATAAAATATTTAACCACCACAAGGAAGACATATAATTATTACTTATATTATAACACTAGTAACCAGTTAATGTAAAACAAGATGGTAAAATTAAACAGTTTGTTTTGCAATAAATTATATCTGCATTAATTATGGTATTGTATACTGGTACCCAGTGGCGTAGCTAAGGGATGCAGACTGCACCGGGTGACACCAAATTGAAAAATTCCATTTTTACAGAGCAGCCACTGCTCAATCTAACTGAATTTCATAAAAGGATAACCGATCACAAATTAATTTTTCCACACATGTAACCAATCCAAATGCATGCTTTATTAAAAGTTCAAGGTTGATGCGTCGGAAATACTGTTACCCAGTGGCGTAGCTGGGGATGCGGACTGCACCGGGTGACACCAAATTGAAAAATTCCATTTTTACAGAGCAGCCACTGCTCAGTCTAACTGAATTTCATAAAAGGATAACCGATCACACATTAATTTTTCCATACATGTAACCAATCCAAATGCATGCTTTATTAATTAAAAGTTCAAGGTTGATGCATCGGAAATGAGGTGACCCTTTAATTAGGTCAGAAAAAATCCGTTTTAACCATGATTCAATTCAGTTTGAAGTGTCTGTAACTTTCGTAAGTGACAGGAAGCTATATTTATCTAATTCTGAGAAATAAAACTTTCCATAGATACCAAAATGATGTGGTCAGGCGATTCTAAGTACCTGTACATGAAGCGAATCCATTTTTTTTAAAATGACTTTTTACCCATTAATATTTTACAAAATTTCGATCTTTTAATAATTTATTTTAAAAATTTTTTAAGTAGGTTTTTGAAACCAAATATAAAGGAACCCAGGTTTACTCCAGTATAAATATTTTCGCTGATTCGTCACTAGCATCGCCCTCTTAACATTGGAGCATGATTGTTATAAAGCACAAGGTCTTTATCATGCTGTCTGTGATTTCACATTTATCTGCTACCTTTACCTATGGGCTGATCTACTTGAGGAAGTTAATCTTACACAGCAGTATCTGCAGACTAAACGCTTTACTCTTGACAATGTGGTGACCAATCTAGAGGCCTTAACATTGTTTCTGAAGTTTGCGCAGGAGAAGCGCTGTCGCATGGTGAAACATGCTATTGAACAGGCACTTTTAAATCAGACCAATGTGGAATTTCGGTAGAGAGGAAAATAAGATTTAAGAAGAGAATGGCAGGATAACATCGACGTTATAACACCAAGGACAGTCTGGTTTTGGTAATGTTTTGTTGCTGCATCCATGTACTGGCATCTTTGCAACGGTTGGGGATATGATGTTGCTATTCTAACAGCTCCTAGCTGATGCCAGGGCAGCCTTGAAACTTTCGACCGATGTCGAGTTCACAGTGGCATCGTTCAGGTGGTTCCATGCTATTATTGTGCGTGGGAAGAAAGATTGTTGATACTACACTGTGTTGCACTAAAGCACTTTGAAGCATTTGCTATTGTTTCTGGTGTAATTTTTTATGGGAATGTCAGTGGTGAAGTCAGTGTTCAGCGTTTTGCTCTGATCAGTCTACCTGGCTTCTGTGGGGCTAGGTATGTTCCTGCTGGGATGGCCGGCACCAGTTCCATGATCACTTTATATAAGAATATCAGGCGGAGTCCCTCTCGTCTGTCTTGGGGAGGGGAGGGGGCTATCAAATCTTTTTAAGAGGCCAGTGACGAAGCCAGGAATGGTGGATTTGTAGGGTCGAGCGATAAAACGCATCGCGTTATGTTGAATTCGCTCCATCGCGTCCACGTCTTGTTTAAGGTGTGGGTCCCAGATGATTGCACCATATTCCAGTAGTGGACGGACGAGTGCGAGATAGGCATTTCGTTTGCAGGAAGTTGGGCAGTGGCGCAAATTTCTTCGGATGAAACCTAGGGTGGAGTTGGCTTTTTTTTTAATTTTGTTTATATGGGGTGACCATTTTAGATTATTTGAGAAGAGAATTCCAAGGTATGGACTATTGGATACATGTTGGGGGATTGTCTCGTTTAGTGAGTAAATATGAGTTGATGTTTTTTTTCTTGAGATTGTCATAGTGTAGCATTTGGTTTCATTAAATTTCAAGCCCCATTTGTCCGCCCAATTCATAAGGCACTTCAAATCTGTTTGAAGGTGGTTGTGGTCATCGTTGCTGTTTATCTCTCTGTAGATAAGACAGTCGTCAGCGAACAGCCGCACTTGAGAATTAACTGTATCGCGTAGGTCGTTTATGTGACAGAGAAAGAGAAGGGGGCCCAGCACTGTGCCTTGTGGAGATCCCGAGTCTACGGTGGGTTTCCCTGATTGGGCACCGTCCACCACTACTTGCATGTCAAGGCTTTCTAATCTGGCTCTACTATTATTCAAGTGACACAGTGAAGGATATTGATTTTGATCAAATGAAGACCAGGAAGATTTTTAATAAAGTAAATTTAATGTAAAATAACTATAACTTAACGTTGTTACAGTTCTTAAATACATTTACGTCCTGACCTTCAATTAATTTTTTTTATGTTCTTGTCATTGTTATACCGTGGACTTATTTTAGCAAGAAGAAATCCATCATGGAAGTCACTGCTGGTACCGGTACCTGTTATAGACTGAACTAAAATATTTTAAAATTTCATCACTTTTGCTAAATACAGATGCAATGGGGGTTTGGTCAGCAGTCATCCTTGCAAATCAAGAATAGTCAACAAATCCATGAATTATCTGTATTAAAATGTTGCTGTATGCGCAGACTGTAAATAATTAAAAGAACAATGTGCCAATGATTTTCAGTTATTAATTTATTAATCCATGGTAGTTTTTTTAATTTGTATTACCGTACATAATACAGCAAGAATGTTAAGTTGTCACTTTTTATGACAAATTGACATCGAATGGTTTAAAGGCACACACTTCTATTGCTGCCCACAGATACTACTTACCAGCTAAGTGCTATTTTTTATTTTTATACCGTTTTTTCTGTTGTTTTGTTCGCTGACGAAGGCTTTCTGCCGACACGTTCGCTGTTTTGTTGCGTTTATTTTTTCAGGTTTAACCCTACTCTGTTTTACTCATTTTATTTTGTACTAACCTGATTGCAGTCTCTCCCCTTATTACCCCTATCATCAACTACAGTTGGCGTTTACCAGATTGGATTTATTCAGCATCATCTCTATAATTTTTAAATTTTATATAACAGACAAAGCAATCTTGGGGAATGCCAATTCCTAACTTCAAAAAAGAGTGAAACTGCATCAAGTATGGCTGCCACACTGAGTGTCATGCAAGAAATCTCTAGTGCTATGGACAAAATTTTACCAGAGACCAGCTCTTCAGCTGTTATATCACATAAGGTAAACATGATGCCTCCTTTATTTTTCCCCAAGTAATTTAAATTTTAATGCCAACATTTTTGTCATTTCCCAAACTGTGCTCAGATGGTATTTAAAAGAGCTGCCCAACAGATATTAGCACACTAGATACATACAAACATAACAAAAAATTTTTACAAATTTTCTTGAATTCTGCCAGCTTGTGGATATTCTGTCCTCATCAGTGGCAGGATTTGTACAAGCCTTACCCAGTTTCCCAAGATTCTTTTTCCAGACGTTACAGAATACTGTAGTCAAGGTATGAATCTGTCATTTTCCATGGCTTAATACATCAAATCATTAGAACACAATTAGGTGGTACCTAAAAAAATGCAAAGTTCTTGAATCTGAATGAGAAAGCTACTGTTGGTACCTGTACTTATTTGTCTTTGTTCATTTTGTCATTGATTACAATAGTTTCCTATTGGGCATTAATAAAATCTACATCATTGAGCCTGTTTGTTCAGATTCAATCAAACTCGAAGTACGATTTGGAACATTCAGGTCATAGAAATGTAAATAATTATGTTTCTCTCCCTGTTTTATCATCACTAGAAGTTTCTTTTTCAGTTGGCTGTCTCACCCCAGCAAAGTGCCAATCAGGAGCCAATACCCCTTAGAGCAGACACTCATCTTTCTCTGCGTGTCGAGGGTGTGGTACAGCATGGTGAACGTCCAGCGCTTTTCCGTAAAGTCAGTTCTGTGATCATTACTGTCAGTACCAGTCTGGTCAGTAGGAGCAGTGCCATTAATCCAAATGCTAAGGTCAGTGCTTTTTTAAAAATTAACCCTATAAGTGTCATAAAGGCCAATCATCGGCGTTATAACCCTTTCTGTGAGGTATACCCCTAGCAAAATCGTCATTAAAAATAAAAATGCATATGATTTAATGTACCCCGGTGTATCGGTTAAAGGGTAATCACTCTGTATTAATAAGTTTGCCTCCTATTTCTGTGACTATCTGTGTGTTAAACCTGCTTTTATTACGGGTTTTTTTGTGATTAATCGGGTGTGAAATTTTTTCACTGCCATAATTTCTGATGCTGGAGAGGGTCCCCATAGATTGCAAAATCAACAGACTTTCTTTATTGGAATTATTTTAAATGAATTAAAATAAAAGCAATTATTTCAGAGATATTCCACATGCTATTAATGACAATATTAGCTGTAGGGATGATGGTGACATGAGAGTCAGATATTGACAATTTCAGCCATAAGCTGTGGTATTGTTGCAGACAAATTCATTTGGGAAAGGGTGGAAATTGAAAGAAGAAGACAAAGATTGGATCCCAAAGAGTTCAAAGCCCTACCCCAAAGACATTTATGTTTGTGAATGTTCTTGAGTTTTAATTTTAAAAATGGATTTAATAACTTCACAATTGAAAAGAAATTTTTGATCTCATTTCATGCCTTTCCCCTTGTAGTGAATGAAAAAAATTCACCAATATTACAATTTTCAATATAAGTAACTATAACTTGACGTTTTCTGAAAGAATATTGCGTTAATATCCCAAAGAATTAATGTTATTATAGTTAAACAATTTATGGAGTATCAAGTTGGTTGAATTCAGAAATTGAGTAGTAAAATTTTACTGACTCTGTACATCTGTACTGTCAAGGTCAACATCAAAATACATAATGTAAAAACAAATTCTTTTCATACCATGAGATATAAAACTTTGTCCAGTGTACTTTAACTTTAAGAAAATGTATACTACTTGTAAGGATCTCTGAATTCATTTAGTACAGTACCGGTATGGGATTTTTCTCATTTTTGACAAGCATATGATAATGCTACAAATGGCTGAAACTACAGAAATATATTCTGGACAGCGATAGGTTTTTAAAAAAATGACAATTAAGATGCTTAATAATTAACAATACAAACAGTAAGTAAATTCAAGAATAAATGTTCAGCGGAAAAGGAGAGGAGCACATTCAATTCAAGATTGATTTAAAATTTAGTTTAGGCAATTATTATAAATTAATATGAAGGATTTTTGTTTTCTTCCTTATCAGACCAATGAAAACACAAGTGTTCAGATGAGCCAGACGGTCCAGCCACACAATGATTACTTTAGCACTAGCTTTGTCTTACCTTTCTCTATTTTGGGCATTCATGTAGTCAAAGTAAGTTCATAGTCATATGACAATTTTTAAAACAAAGTGCCTTCTCTGTAAAGATAATACAAATTTCTCTTGAGATCTTTTACTCTGAGCAGTTACGAGGACATGCATTCTGCCATTATCAGTGTCATTGTAATTATCTGTATTAAGTGGGTACGCCAAAAATAGACCTTTAAAAGGTCAAACTCCCTCCGGAGAGACTCAGACTATGGTAACTGAAAGTAAAGCAGTTAATCTGTTTTCAGATTTAATATTTAAATGTAAACATTTACAGGTTTCAAAATATTCATGTATCTTCTAAGGTTGAGGCAGGTGTGGTGGACGAGAACGGTGTCGGCTGGAGCACAGGCCCACGGACAAGTGTAACTGTTAAGTCCTACGATGACAGCATTCTTAGACAGCAACAAATTCGTGCCAGAGCAACACAGCAGCAAACAACCAGTCAGCAGTATATGCAAACTCCTCACATTTGATTTTTTAATGTTCATCAGATGTAACCAAAAAGTCAGCTGACAGGAGGCTCTTATTATGTTGTATCAAATTGTGTTATTGAAATGTGTGGCTAAACAATGTCAAAAAAAAAGACTAGTGTCAGCAATTTCTGAATGGTCACTAAATTGAGACTTGACAAATTTTGTCTAACCTGCACCTGAAATGACCTGTTAGTTTCAATGATAAAATATGTATGTATATAAAATTGTTGCTTTAATAACATTAAATTATTTATAACTTTAAGAATTTTTTGTGAATTTTTACCGGGTATCATACCGTGATTTTTATAAGCCAGGTTTTAAGCAAATACAATTAGTGTTGAGCCATGAGAAAATTCATGCTTATCTTGAAATTAATTACAGCAATGGCTGTCCTTTTCAATAAACTCGGTGGTTGTTTTCTCCCTATCTTTAATAGTATTTATTTATGATTAACTTGAAAATACTTAAAAAATCAAGAAACAGTTCAAAATATTTTATTGAATACACAAATGAAAAAAAAAAAGAATCAGCATGACATGGATGAGATAAATTAGATGAAAATATGATAGAGAAATCTTGCTTGATGAGAGTGGTGGGAACAAACTAGAATTTATGTGGCTGAAAATAAGAAAGAGCAGGGGAGTTCAGGAGAAAAAAATTATTTCTAGAATGGACAACTTAAACATTATTTACCGAAGTTTCTGACTGCCACAACAGGCATGACAAAGTTATAGATGCAATTTTCAAAACTTACATTGGCGGGCTGTGTGTTCATTGAGGAATGCAATAAATATCAATTTTTGTATGACAAAACGGAGCCTACACTGTTGCATTTTTTTTTAAAATGTACATCTGATTTAAAACTGCTTTTCTTGTATACAATTACAAGTGACAGATGGATGAGTACCAAAACATTTCTTCCAAAAACTGTTATGCCATTGTAAAGATGACGACCAAAAGCTATTGATAGAACAAACACAAAATTTCAATTGTAAAGCAAGGATAATCCTAATTCAGACACTTTTGATATTTTAGAATTAAATCTAAACCCCTAACCCTAATTTTGCTTGTAACAAAAGGACGACAATAATTGTGTATACATCAATATGGGATTTTGTTTTTATATCTTGATAATGGCAAACAATGAGTGCAAATGGTACAACATGTTTCATCAAATTGTTAAAGGCGGTAATTGTTAAGAAAATGATACAATATATAAATATTTCAAGCTGCCACAAACGCCATGGTAACCCTTTCAGATACACTTATATTTGGTACGTGAGGTGAGCGCTCAAACGTTATGGCAATCCTTGCAAGTACGATTATATATTCCAGGCAAAACATTCTTTAATGTTAACCGCTTCAGTTACACTATTATTTAACACAAGGTGAATTACATTATTAATTATACAGTCTTCTCTGATGGAAAATATGTCAAGTTGTTTGTAATATTTCAATGTCTTGTGCAGCACAAGCAAAGTTTGTATTATTACCCTGTAACTTAAAATGTTAAAGATTTTTGAGAAAACGAGTCATTCTGAGTTGAAAAAGTCATTTATTCTAAGTTTAACTACTTTTCAAAAGTGAGATTAAAATGTTCATCCTTCAATTCATTACCAAATTTTTGTTACGGTAACTTTTGCCAAGGAGCCTTGTGAATGAATCCAATAGTCTTCATCTTAAGGAAATTAACTACATGAACCTGACATAAGCTACCAGAAATGGCAGCTAAATAAACCACATCTACTCAAAATTCTTCAAGCATTTCCTATTTTTTGTATTGTACATATTTGCATAAAGTGTCATTAAGACAACAAACAACAATAACGTTAAACAGATCCAGACAACTCTGTTATGTCATCTCCCACTTTAGGGACAGATCCTTGTGAAAGAGTCCAACACAAACAGCTTAGTGTATATTTACACTCATGAGTTGCACAGAGATGGTCCATTTTAAAAGTTAAAAATACAAAGTGTTTGGTTTTTTTCCCTCATTTTTTTTTCATTTATGTATTGGGGACAATGGTCTAGGGAAACCAGGTGGTTGGTAATTATCTGTTTTAGAATACTTAGTATTTAGATGTAAAGAGGCTAAGACACTTTGTTTTTGAGGATGAAGTTCAAATTAGATAGGGGCAAAACATCAGATCAATACTAATTGCTCTATAGTATTACCAATCTGTTAGATCGGACATCATATTTTTAGAGATTCACTAGCTAACAATGAGATCAAGTTATTAAGGTAGTTATAGTTATCCACTACATTCCCTGGGGCTTCCTCAAGTTATTTTACAAGAATCTTGAAAATACAATTATTTTTAAGCACAAACTTCCTATCAATATATCAAACTTTTTATAAATGAATTATGCCACAACCAGCCTTGATGGGGTGATATTTATCAAAGTGATTTTTTAATGGGGGAAATGGCGAAAGATGATTGTATTAAAATAAACATGTAATAATTATTCAAGTTTTAATTTAGTTGAGCTTAGAAGGAAACAGTTTTTTCACTTGCTTGTAATTTTAAGCAGCTCTGAAGTTATAATTGAGATCTAATCAAGTTACTTAAACATTAATCTATCAATTTGTTCTCCTTCTATGACACAACTCTGTTTTCAGTGTAATAAGGGAGTGGCTTGAGATAAAAGAACAAAATTTACTGATTAAAAAAAAAACATGTCACAGAATAATAATTTGACTGACCAAACTACTGGTTTCCCTAATAACAATAACAGGGTTTTCAAAAAAATAATTGATATTAACATTTAGGACATTCAAAAACTACCTTAATTGTAGTCTAAGACCCTTGTTACTGTGTAATGTAAAAATAGTGTACTGATTGTGAGTTATTTTCCAAGGGTGATCATGGGAGGGAGGGGCAGTACAAGAAATGAGGTCAGAGAAACATTGACCTTCAACTAACTTTTTTTATTTTGTTTTATTAAAGAAATACTCTCCAACACTAATGGAAGACATGAAAATACTGTTTCCCTCCTACTCAAAATCAAGATGGATGAGAGACAAATTTGAGTTGCACACAATACTTTCTAACCTTAAAGAACTGAAGTTTCAGGCAACTGAAACAAATCAGAAATTAAGTTTAAATTGGAGGTGCCCTGACAAGGTCAAGGTAGAGACAAAATGGTCAGCTAAGAATACTAAGAAGTCCTGCAGCAATTATAATGGATGTAAATAAAAAAAAAAAAAACAAATCCCAATTACAGATTTTCTCAATTATATTTAGTCTCAACTCCTGAATTTGTGAACAAAATTCCACTTGTTCATCAATTTAACCAGTTTAAAAAAAAAAACACAATTTCAATAATGTAACTGCTTTGGAAATGAAAATGCTTTCACTCTGCGCAAGACCTACACCTACTTTTCATTTAAACATTTTCAAATTCTCACAATCGTATGTATTGTTCTGAGGTACATTCAATTAATATGACCATTCAAGTAATAATACCAGTCTTTTTTTCCCCTTAGTCAAATTAATGACACACATTTACATAAAATTCATTGGCACTCTCTGTTTGGTTAACATATCCAATACATTTACATACATGTGTTGTCTTCATTCTGTAAAAGAAAATCTCTGTGAACAATTGAACCAAAGCCTCACACCCTTGATCCATGTTATTAAAGTAGAGTAACATTGTAGATTGGAAACTTACCGCAATATGAAAGTCTTAGCTGTTTTAGATTTTAAAAATAGAAACTGGATTTAAATTGCAGTAAATTCTCTTTTATTTTTTCATATTTCTGGAACAATCAAAATGATCTCTAGTTTAGAATATCCGTTTAACACCCCTCTGTGACTTCAAATCAAATAGCAATCATATAATCAACAAGCAGAAACATTGAGAAAACCTGTTCAAGTCACACTGACTTGCGAATATACACAATATATTCAGTAAGCTTTCCCACCATTAAAAAAACTGATTAGCCAGCCTCATCAAACAAAGTCGGGGCGCTGCACCAGACCGGCCAAGTAAACCCAAGCACACAAGTTGTATAAAAGTCATCCATCCACACAGGTGCCTCCCCTCTTCACGGTTAATCTCTCCACAACAATGATGTATCAACACAGAAAATTTCTCCACAACAATGCAATTAATATTTACAGATGATTAGGAAAGCCAACAGTTGGTCAATGATACAGTTTTTGAGGGTTCCAATTCTCCTGTTCCAGCCCCATAGAAGGACAACCTCTCTTGTAGCAAGCACCATCTCTACCTGGACAAAACCCATTTCAGGATATATTTATGGGACAAAGACATGGACCTGTTGTGATAAAAAAATTTAAATAACATGAGAAGCAGAATTTTTAAATTTAAATAACCATAATTATAAACAAATCTTTACATGTACCTTGTTTATCTCTAACATCATGCAACCTCTTTCATACACAACAAAAAGTTATATCCATGCATTAAGCTGTGTAGATAAGACTTCTAGACTTTAAACAATTTTAACTGAAGGCAAACAGGTGAACAGACTACCAAATGTAAGTCCAATAAATCGAGAGGAAAGTAAAGGCATATTAAAATTTCTTCAAAGCCAGTACCTTACTCAATTACTTGTACAATATTCAATCCAAGACCACCACTTCCTGCTGCCCTGCTCTATGGCCATTACCCAAAGACCCTGAAGGTAGAGGTGGTTTCACATTTAGATGCTTCCATGGATTACGAGCCAGGCGTTTAAAATCGTTCATCTGAAGCTGCTTGCGAATTTTCCTAAAAACAATATACAAGTTTGATTTTGGTTAGTAAACAAAAAATATATTTAGTAATCCAATGACAAGCGTAAAATCTACAAGCCTACAGAGTGCTGATATGCAGTGGAATGTGAAACATATTGAGACCAATTGATTGGGTTGGGAATCCTTACTTTTATTTATACTTCATTACAAAACTTCTGAAATATACTTCTTAGTTCAAATAAAATGGCAGCAAGTTTTTTAAATGAGCTGAATCTGACAACATCTTTAAATCTGAATATGGATCATTTTATTCTTCTGACTCATATGATGGTGAGCAAGATAATCATACGTTTAAAAGGAAGTTATGCACTCATCCATTTTGATTTAGAATTTCACGAAACATAATTGGTAACCAGACTTCACCTTCTTTTAAAAGATTAAACGCCCTCTTAAGACTTACCCTGTCAAAAATGCTCAGCTCTGTAGCATTCCGGGAAACTAGAGATACTATCGTTTGAATGAAATACCCAAACCAAACCAAGATTTATAACAAGATTATAAACATCACCCATAAAAAGTTACAAATAAGAATATCTTTAGGTTAAAAATATTTTTTTAATAAATTATCTTTAAAATAATAAACATTTTTAGTGCCCAAGCAGGTCAGGTCTATATTTTGGGAAATACATTGAAAAATATACCCCTATAGACCTTCCACTTATATTTTAATTAAATATATTTAAAAAATACAAAACAAAAGCCAGTTGTGTCTTTTGTCCATCATAGTTAATTAGCTTTATTTGATTTCTTCACAATTTTTTCCACTATTTTCTTTCACTAAGTGATCATGGAACCCATGATGATTACCCTATTTCCTACCCTCTATCCTAATCATATTATGCACCCTAAAAAATAATAACCTTAAGTTATGAACTCTGAGAATTGCAAATGGCAGTTGATTTCTAAAAGTTAAGGAGCTGATGAAAATCTCAATGTTATAAAAACTTGGCGCTGAGAAAGGGCGGCCTGCATTTTTGGTTCACAACTGTAAATAAAATAACATTCCCTTCGACAGAGTAAATCACATTTTTGCCGCCACAAATTCTATTCTTTGTATAATTGAATCATTTATTTTTCTTGCTGGAAAGTTTGCTTTTGTCTCCCAGAGACGATCAAAGTCCAAATGGTGGGCAACATTTTTGGTTGTTATTAGATTAGGTTACATGCAACTTTTGCCAGCATAATTTAGATTCCAATGAGCAATAATAACCAATTATCTGTAATGAACCCAAAAATGACTACCTGGTGACACGCACATTGTTTGACATTAAAAATATATAAAAAAAACAAAAATTAAGCTTTGACTGGGGGTTTAGATCCAATCAGGCATAATAAACATTCATGCAATGTGAATCAAACAACATGTTTACATTGTCGATCAAAACATTAAATTAAACAAATAAAACAAGATTAACCCCTAAGTTTTTTTTATCTCTCATCATTTCATCAAAATGTGTAACTAAATTTATTCCTATTAACTATTTTACTTCATCAAAAAAATGTTTTTTTTTAAATGTTTTTTTTTATATTTACTTCAAATTTGTCTTTTGTTCTTTCATTTTTTGTGACTATTATTATTATGAATTAAATATTTTTTTTAAATATATAAATAATTATTGTCTAATTTGTATCAAATTTTGTCAGCATGTTTTAAGTCTTCATGTACCCATGAAGAGTGGAAGGACTAGAAAGCCTCACCTTGTTGCCCCTGTTGCCACAAAATATACATCATCTGGCATGTCCATCCAACTGACCATATGCATCTTCACGTTGCGGCCAGCAAAGCGACTTCGTCCATTGATGCTGTTGTGGTTGAGCACACTTCCTCGCTGAAAGAAAACACCGTATAGCGGCACTTCACCCCCACTGTTTCGGATGGCTACATATGTAATACTCCCTCCCACACACACTTATTTCCAGTACTGGAATCTTAAACGTGCTCTTCCTCTATTACTCAAGAAAATTCTAAAAAACCTCTAATTAGTAAAAAAAAATATATTTTTTAATGAAAGCTTTTTACTTGAGCAGCAGTTGGCATTAATTGTGGTTAAAAATAAACAAAAAAAGATAACTCAATAAACACAATGACACGCAATATTTGGACATTATTTTTTCAAAAACAAATGCCATATTAAAAAAAATGGTTATGAGATTCTGCAAAAATCAAAGATACAAAAAAAAAAAAGGAAAAAAGAAGCTGCAGCAGGTGTGTCAGAGAAACAATTTCAACCGAGTCTGCTTCACAAAATGTGGCATTACGCCATCGCTCAGAATCAAGTTTTAAGTGATTCACTGATATTTGCAGTGATGGTGCTGCTCTTGAATGTGCACTGTGCAACCAGCACTTGCAATTGCATAACAGAAATATTTTAAAAGCGGAGGGGATGATTAGGGTTTAAATGAAAAGTGGAAGCCTTACTACAGTTAATTTTGCTTTTTTTAATCTAGAATTTAATAAGGTATTTATTTATGAAATGGAAGATTGTACATGGTTGTAAAACAAAATAAAATATAAGGGAAAAAAAAAAGAGACTTTTGTTAGGGTGCATGTCACTTCCATTTAGCTGTAAATGTGAATGCAAACAAAACTAGCAAAAGCTGTGACAACTGCAGCTGGCAAAAGTTTTTTTGCAGTTTAACAATGCTCACTTTTTTTTTTTATTGAAAGGCCCAATAGGCAACTTCTAAATTCCAATCATTACTAATTTAATTTTTTTTTTTTAAGGTGGCTGTAAAGTATACTCAAATTGTATATTTTTTCTGCTAACACATTTTCATAGCACTTTCCAAAACTCAAAACGAAGGACCTGACTTATTTTATTTGAATCATTAATCGCAGATCATTTACTGTTCTAACTTTGTGAAGGGCTTACCCGCTATACGGTGAGAAAAAACAAATTATAGTGTTGCTTTTTTGTAAAATTTGATAATTTTTTTAAACATTTGGAAATCTACCAAGGACAAGCATGCAACTAGACAATATCTATTAACCATAACAGTACAAGATTTAGGTACTGGTATAATTCACTAAAAAAAAAAAGAGATTGACATGAGCTGTATTTTGCCACCAGTGAATGATTGGGGTCACACAACAACAAGAGCACAACTTTCATTGGACAATCAATAGACTTTAGTATTATTTTTTTAACATCAATATTTGAGATGGTTTAAAGGCAAATTTAAACCTTAAAAAAAGATATTTAACCTTTTCCCATTGCCTAACTGATATAAAAGTGTGTTTAAAACTGAAATTAATTTAATTAAATGTTTTTAAATGCTTTTCAGTTGCTACAAAAAATAATGTGTGCCAGTCCTAGTGCCTATTAAGAACTAATTTTCTGCAATGCTTTTAGATTTAAAAAAAAGGTTAATCAGCAGTTAAAAGGAGGATATTTAAGAGCTGGTTAGGCTAACTGAAATGTTAGGAAATATGAAATCAGTGTTGGCATGCACGTACGTAAGCTTATTAGAAAAAATGAGAAAATGGTGAATTGAATAGCATACAGGGACAAAAGTCTATGATTTTTAAAAGTTGTTTACACAATAAGTCATAAATTATGTTCAGTTAACATTTGTAGTTTTACTTTCTACCTTCATGCAAAAGTTGTAAGAGAATCCACAAATCAGCCTTCCAGTGAACTGGCCCAAATCTCATTAAGATACTAGATACAACTACAACTACAAGCAATGAAAAGCTACATTATTAGGCCACAACACTATGTTTATACACATAGAAATAATTACAATGCCAAGTAAGAGTTGTATCTTGTTTTAGACGACCCAAACTCTTACTACAGAGATTCTCTGGCTTGTCTAAATCAATATACAACAATATCAATTTCTCAGTGACAAAACTAGTAGAAATTTTGTTCAAAATTTTGAATGGTTTGAAACTACTTCTGAGGCAGAATGTGTATTATAATCAATCCATAGCTGACCTTGAACCCGCAATTCTTAACATTTCCAAAAATAACAAAAAGTATTAAATTAAATTGTGTACATTTTAAAAATAAATGGTTCCATTTTGTTGCAAAATTATTAGTATTGTCACTTTTTAAAAATAGATTATCAGACAACAATATTCCATAGCTTTCTGAATACATTTTCTCAGAAGCTTAAATTCAAACGGGTCGTTCACCGACCATAGTTACAATTCAAGCTTAAAAGAGAGCTAAGAGAATAGTGTCCTCATTTTACTTTACATTGAGTGTACTTACAGTTACGCCAGGAGTTTTGATGTTAGTGCCAGCCTGCCGAATCACACTCATGTTGGGTCTTTTTGCTAATGGTGCTGAAAGTTTGAAAATACATGCATTATTGACAATGGGCTCTTTATGAAAGTAACATTCGTTTTTAATTGTTAAATCTTTTATGATGAGGGGTAGTTTTTAATTGTTACATGTGAAGTTCTGATGGTGAGTTTAGTAATGAAAAAAAAAATGTATGGTTAATACAAACAAAATTTAAATCTCTTGTTGTAGCCGTATATTTTTCATAGTTAACATTATACTTCAGCTCATAATTATTTTCCACCTGAATCCACACCATTGGTCTGTTCATAGCCTCTCTTTTTCATTATGGAAGGATGCCCTGAGCCAACTTTGACATTTTCAGCTGGTCTTTCTAAAAGCAGATAAAAATTTTCTTTAAAATATTTTATACAGAGTAAACAAGACTGATATAAAATATTGAAACTGTTTTCGGGCATTAAATATTTGTAAAATTATTTTTTATTATATTACTAATATGGTATTATTAATTGTAATAATTAGCATAAAGTTGCCATTATACATCCCATTTCTGTGGGCATTTTGTAGTGCCAATCTACCCTATGAGGTTTATGAGTCTCTCAGACATTTTGGGGGTAGAAGTTAGTTCTTCTTCTTCTTCTATATCTTAAGGGCCCACGATCAATTTATTGATCATTTTGGGTCCTATGCATGTAGATGGGATTTGCAATGTTTCTGTTACTGGTGGTGATGAGGAAATATGCACTAGGGGTTTGAAGGCTTGAGGCAATAGACACAAATGTGTCTAGTGTTGTCGCCTCAACCATTCCTTTGGAAAGATGGTTCCAGTCCCTGATTGTCTTGGGCAGGAATGAGCAGCTCCTATGCTGGCTTCTTGCTGGGATGAGCCTGAATTGCTTGTCATGGCCTCGTCGCTGTCTATTTGGGAGAGGGACGAGTTTCTGTTTAATACTGGAACAGTGGACCAGCCCATTATTTATCTTGTACATCATGGAGAGCCTGGATTGTCGTCGTCATTTCTCCAATGGTGACCAGCCTAGTGTTTCTAGCATGCTGCCAACACTAGAGGTATTCCTGTAGCGGTTTAGGACAAAACGTGCTGCTCGTCGCTGGACCGCCTCCAACCTGTCAATGCTCTTCTGGGTAAATGGGTCCCAGACTGAAGATGCATAATCTAAAATCGGACGGATAAAGGCTTTATATGCTCTTTCTTTCACACAGGAGTTGCCAATCTTTAGATTTCGCCTTAAGAACCCCAAGGCTTGGTTTGCTTGGTTACATACATTGTTAATATGCTCGTCCCAGCGGACCTCTCTTTGAATGGTAACACCCAGGTACTTTACGGAGGAAACTTGCTCAAGAATATGGCCGTGCAGTTTGTATTGGTAGTGTAGAGGAGTACAACTTCTAGAGATTGATAGTGTCTGGCACTTGGCAGGGTGAAATTCCATGTCCCAGCTCATCTCCCACTCAGCTAACAGATTGAGATCCTGTTGTAGCTGGACCTGGTCAGATCTGTTCCCTTAGCATTGAGCTAGTCTTAAGTGGCTCAAAGCTTTTGATATTTTTATACAGCCCCACCCCCTTTCCAATGGAAAATGAAAGTTTTCTGTGATCCCAGCCCCTGATAGATGGATCACTTGCATATGCATGACATACTTAATAATTAATAGATGTCACATACAAAAATTTCTCTTTCAATAATGATTTTTTTTTTAATTTTAGGGTCATATTTGAAGATTGGTTAGAATATTTAACAGATAATTTTCAATTTTGACATTGAAGAAAATCATTGTAGTAACCACAATTTGTTGGGTGCATTTCTAAATTAAACTGGCCAGATGCAGTGTGGCATTGGAAACAGCAATTTAGCTGTAAGTGTGAGTCACTGCAACAAAGAGTCAATTTTTTGGCATATATCTTTGTTTTATCTGTGATGAAGAGATTTATCATCTACTTGCCTTTAACTGTGTTGCTGCGGTCTCCCCCACCACAATTAGGACCACGTGATAATAGAGACGGCTTTTCCTGTTTGGTGTCTATGCCAAGTCTGGCCACCACAGGATCCAGTGTTGTGGGAGTTCGAGACTTGACTGCAGACTGGTATGAATTTCCTCGATCGGATAGACGAAGCTGACCTAAAATAAGACAAATTTAATACCGTTTTTAGATACTATTTAATCAAAAAGGTGATAATAGCACATACCAAAAAATTAATTTCATATCAAGATGATGAAAAACTCACATTCTTGTTTGATTATTGCAGTGTTTATGGGTGTGAATGGGCAACGTGCTGCATGTCTAGGCCGTAGAATATCTCTGCATAGCCGCCTAGATATACGGGTAAGCTCAGTGGTAACAAGGCAGAAAGCGGCTCGTGTTTTCATCACTGGTCGTGGACTACCAGGTTGTATTGCCAGACCATGTGCTGTGGCAAGGTGCCTTGCAAGGTGAGCTTTCAGTTTAAACTCCTGCAGATCCAATGAGAAAATAAGGATTTTAGAAAAGAAATTGTAAAAATATAGAAATCCCTATAAAATATGTTTGTTCATGTGCAGTGCATTTAAGTAGGCTTTCTGGGGTAACTACTTCACGAGGCATAACCTTTCATCTTGATATCTATTTGCCAAACAAACTTATGTCCCAGCATTCATTTTTCAGAATAATAACCCTTTTCAGATGGAGTCTTTTTGGACTGTCTGTGCCCGAAAGACAGAGCCCTTTTCAAAAGCCCTCCACTTTACATAAAAATTATAAAAAATAAACTAATTACTTTACAAATATAAAACTATATATATTCCTGTAGGGAATTGAAAAACTAAAACAATATTTAGGACTCAAACAAAAATCTCAACATTAATGCCAATGAGATATCCTAATTTTCATAATTTATACATGTAATATTTTTTTTTAGAATAAACTTGTCTTACTTGCAGAATTTTAAAAAATTTTATGATTATTAAAGCCTAAAGAAGTACTAACCCATATTTGAATGAGATTAATATGAAAAACTTCATAAAAAATCCCCCCCCCCCCCCATGACAGCTTATGCCTTTTGACATATTTCAAGGTCACATATTTTTATAACAATGATAAGGGTCACTGGGCACCAAAAAAAGAATTTAATATAAAAATGACGACACCATAAATATTCAATGGAAGCTGCCATTAAAATGGCGAGATGAGCAAGAAATGCAAGAAGCCATCTGATTAGCTGGTACGATGACCAGCCAGCCTATCTGAGGCTTTTGCCATAACACTCTAAGCAAATAGATCAGCCCAGCCACCTCAAGAGGGTTAATCAATACAATTTTTAAAAAATGTAAATAGATACTTTCTACAAATTCATAAAGCTTTCCATTAGTAAAAAAAAAATTAGAATGCTCTGTGAGTGTTAACAACTCACCTTGCCACAACCACTAATAGTACATTTCTGCATACGGATAGAATTCATCTGGGCCACACGCTCTGAAAAAAAATTAATGTATTTGCTATAACAATTATTGACAACAAATATTCAATTCAGCGCTATATGACCACTTCTATTAACAACATAAGCTCCATATCACACTAATTAAACAAACTGGGGATTGTTTTAGAAAGTAACAATAATTTTAATAAACCTAACCTTGTCTGGCATTTGGTGCTGGCCTTTCTCCATCTGAAATTTGCAATCATTGCAGAGTGTTAAAATGTCTTTTTGCCTATTTCTCTTAGTTTAAATTAAAAAAGGGGTGGCTAACCCGCTGCCGGCATGTGCCTAATTTATCACACATTAAGTTTTTCGTCCTCCACTCAACTGACAAAGAAATCAATTTTTAAAAAGAGAGGAAAAAGATCAAATGATATCTCATCAGTTTAGTTTGATTCTGTTTTCTATTTAGCATTTTATTATATGCATTAAGAATAGAAAAAAATTTCTTCGTAGGCTTTAGTGGGTGTTTTTTAAGATATTTTAATATAAGGTGTAATCACTTGCGGCCCGCTAATAGTTTCTCATTATCTAAGTGGCCAGCTAAACCTTATGAGTTGGACACCCCTGTATTGCAAGATAAATCCTGGTTCTTTTTTTTAAATAATAAGAAGAGAGTTAAGGCTGTGATAAAGCTAAAATGGATTAAGAGCATGGATGTTAAAATCCGATTATTATTTTTTTTACAAACCGGTTTTCAGTTTTAAAACCGGTTTAAACAAATCATTAAACTGTCTGCACGGCATGTAATATTTTGACATACTTTTATAGGTTGTAAGTTAAGTTAGTGGAAATATAATTTTAGAGATTACATAGCCACTGTCTGGCCAAAACAATTTGATATCACAGTTTGATTAACATGACAAGTCATTTGTGTAAATAATTTTGATCGCAATAAAAAATTTATTTTTTATACTTAACAAGAGGCCTAGCTTGAACTGAGCCACAAGAATTTTATGTAAAATAAATGCTGTAATTATTAATATGAGTGAATATGATTTACTGTGATAATGATATCTGTACTTACGCCAACTTGTTAACTGACAGTAGACTACACATGCTCTAAAAAAAAAGCCATCTCGTGTTTCATGTAAAAAGCAGTATCTATTTTTTGAAGTGACCCACCTCAAATTCGGCTAACCCCGTTAATGAGACATTCAATGCCAGTAAATATCACATACATCTACTGTTTATATTGTGTTTTGTTGTTTTTTTTATATTTTATCATGATAAAAAAATTCTGTAATCGCTTTGTGAAAATCAACCAGTTTTCATTTAACATGTCCACTTTCACCTTTCTCTTTTCGTATTATTTTCTGTGCATTTTAGATCTACTCTTTCTGATAACAGAAATGAAACTAGAAAAACTCCATTAAAACAGTATGCCATTAGCCAAGTGCTCTTACCGAGTCTTGTGGGCATTTTGAGTCCACCGTACTTCTTCCAGTAACTCCAACAATTGCTACACAATCGACACTGCATGTGAATAGGACCCCATGAGTACCACTGTGATGAGTGAGCAGCTGTTGAGGGAAAGTATACAAAATGTGATGCTCAAAACCAAAATTGTCAATTTTAGTTAGCTCACCTCTGTGGTTTTTTTAGGTCTAGTCAGTGTCATTTTGTCACATCCTGTTAAAACATATTCTGCTTTTATATCTCTTCTTACTCCAGCACGGTCCTTTTAGCCATAATATATTACATTTTTTTGTATTAATTTTTTTTTTTGCAACATGCTCATCTTCAAATAAGGACATTAAAAATATTATTAGCATTGAATGGATTGAGTTAAAACAGCAATTTTATGTACAAACATACAAGAAAATCTAAAAAAATAAGGGATAACTTAAGGCGTAAAACTTGATGAGCAAATGGGTATAGTATTTGTTAACATGTGGCTACTTACTGTAGCAGCTCTCGCATGCCCTCCCTGAGACCGGGCCGTCAGTACCATTCATTTTAGTGGTAATGGCCGCTGGGTTAGGTTTGTTGCTGATGGAAATGATGGAAAATGTTGCTATAATAAATACATGCCAATCTCCCATCAAAACAGTGTGCAAAAATAATCAGTCCTGCACACACAAAAATAAAAGCCAAAATAATTCTCAAATTATTTTACTAGCAGTTTCAATAAGTTATGTTTTTGCATACAAATGTAGTACTCTTATTCTACTACTGGCTTGTATTTTTGTTAATGTAGAGAATGAACACTCACAGACTAACTGCATTGCTGCGAGGAAAATTTTAATTCACTAGAAACGTAAAATGTAATTTCAGATCACAAGAGCCTGAAGTCTGCACCACCTTAAGCATACACTTATTTTATCTATCAAATAATAAGTCTTGCCAGAAAACAAAAGGAAAGTACTCACTAGTTAGGAATGTAAACCTGCTTCAGCTTGCTCTCAGCTTCTGATGCTTTGATTCGTTTCTAGAACACCAGTAGTACAACATTACTTTTCAAAGAACAAGGATGTCTCACAAAAAATATCATATGCTTAAAAATGCCAGATTCCAAAAGTCAAATAACAGAATGGCCCTTCAAGGTGTTAGGAGATGAGACTGCTAACAACTTAATTAGCTTATTTTTTATTTAAACTTTCCCTTCCATCCACCTGTCAACATATTTTTAGAATAGGAAATTCAAAACACTTTAATCTGTATAAATTATTGCTTACTTCCTGTTATAATAGTGGACACAACCCAATATGTCAATTAAAAAATGGTCAATGAAAGCTTAACCATTTTATAATTTTTTTTTATACCAAGTTCAGTGATATGTCACAGAGAAATTCCAACTATTTTATATTAAAGAAAAGCTACCCCGTGTCCAGATTTTTAGAATCTGAAATTTACAACCTTCCATTATGCATGTGTCAAATATTATATTACAAACATTAACTTCTTTACTTTTGGCTCAAGTTGGAATTTTAGAAATTAGTAATGTAAATTTGATATATTTTTCTCATAAAAATAAAGCCCAGAGCCTTTTAACTAATAAAAAGTGAGCACTGGATAAACAAAAAAAATCTACATTGATATCAAATATAAGGTATTGGATAACCCCTTAATATCATAATGAAAACGGAAGGATATGGAACCATTTTCAACAAGATGGGGGCAGTCTCTGCAATTCTAGATCCGGCCATAGGAACTCATCAATGAAACTGAACATTAATGGGCCATACATTTTGTGGTCAATTTTTTCCCTATTCTGATTCAAAATAAAACAATGAGTAAAATGTACAAGTCTTACCTGTTGCACATATCTGTCTGTGGTTTTCCACATGTAATAGTATTCAACTATACTTTTTAAGGATTTCCAAGGTAACTAAGGAAAAAGAAAGTGTGTGATGAATTCCTTGATGTTATGTAGCATTTCAATTGATTGGCAATAAGCAAGCAAGCTTATATAATAATAATTTTGGAATAATCTTCGTATTTGAAACCACAATTTAATAATGTTATGTGTGATGTTGGCACCCAATGCATGATCTTGGCACCCAATGATGTATGATGTTAAGAAGCAGATAAAGCACACTTACAAAATCTTGCCTGATGTCATTGAAATCTTTGCCATACTTTTCAATAGCATCTTCAAATAAATTGGCTTCAGAAGCTGACCACTCTTCCATCTCATCTCGACAAAGTACAGGCCCGCCAGATGGCACTAAGCTTTTGATTGCTTTAGCAATGTCATAGTTATGTCGGTGGAGGGTATCCATTGCATGGAACTGTTATACAGGAATTAAGAATTATACTTAGAAATAACACCATTATTATTTTTGCTTTTTAAATTTAAGAAAAATGCAGCCATTTAAAAACACAACCAAATTTATTTTTATAAAAATTTAAATAGAAGAGTGTTTTATAAGATTATTACCAGGAAAGAATTCTGATGTTAACGCTTAGAACCAGACAAGATCCCAGTATATAAATGCTTAGAATCAGACAAGATCCCAGTTTATGTCACAGAAAACAGGCATAGCCGATTATGCTCAATGCTTCACCTTTTGAAATAACGCCTCCCGTTACTTATGTATATACAGAGGCTTCTATTAGGAAATAGTAAATCACTATGGGTTGGTTGTAGTGTGACCATATTTGGTGATGCAATTCCCTTTTCATAATGAATGTACTTATTTAAAAAGAGTTAATCAAATCTAATTAAGCACAAGCAGAGATGGCCATCTTCTGTAGTCAGAAAATATTTTGAAATCCAGCTTATACTTACAATTGTAATATCTCTAGAAGCAGCGGCAGCACTCATATGAAGGCTTGGTTGCCGAACTGTACTCGTACAGTCCAGTGCACGAGCAAAGGTACCAACTGATCTAGAAACAGATGAAATGACAATGCCATTGAGAAATATCTTTTATCTTTTTACTACACAGGCAAGTATAGAGAAAAAAGAAAAAATACTTAAGTCAATTGTTATAGCCTGTGCTTCCCAATTTTTTTTACTTCAACGTAGCGTTGTGTCAACCAGTCCTCCCACATTTTTTAGTTTTGATATTAACATCACCAACCGCACTCCTACCTTGATTGGGAAAAGGTTGTTTATGTCCTATTTGTTCTAAAGAATGATATCAGGTGATGCAATTTCTAAAATTTCTTCCCTGGAAGGAATATCTCCCTCCCTATAGGTAGGCCAACAGCTTTCCCAGCCGGGAGAGATTTTTTATATTTTTGCTAGACAAATACGAGATGTAATATACTTAAAGATTATACTCTTCATAAGTGTGTATATTAATATTTGTTCCTTTCAAGGATTATCCTTGTTCACTTGCTGTGCTGTAAGTTAATGTAGTTTTTATTTCTGTCCATTTGATTAATTAAATTGAATAATGTTAGTATCACTATCTTTTGAATTCTGCTTTTCAGTCCTTTGTTACGTTTTATTCAACAAACGAGTTATATCTTAAAGCAGGATTAAAGTTACATAAACCATATAACGATACGTAGCACAATGTAGAAATTATTTCAAGGTTAGTTATTGATAACTTACCTGGCAATGATCTGGAACTGATCAATTTCTTTATCTGTAAGACCATGAGATGGATCCCATATGAGCTCTTCTAATTCTTCTGATTTGCGGAGATCCTCATCCCCTGAAGAATTTAGAGCAGCATTGAAAATGATGGACATAAATATAAACTTCAGCTTATCAATGCATTCAGTACAGAGACTTTTTAAAATTTATTTACATGCAATTATCAAATTAATTTTTTTTAAATATACATGCAGTTAATAATACTATAAAATGGTATTAATATTGAGTGCAAACATAAGGTGATACTTTACTCTTCTAAAGAGCTAAAAATGCTATTAACATTTACCTCTACAGCCCTATTAGACCATCTTTATTGCAGGGAAATAAACTTTGTTAAAAGGCTTCTCTGCTAGTTTTTACATGGACTAAAATAAAAGCCCCCATAGACACCACATAAATTAGGGGTTCTTAACACAGGTGTCCGCACCCTCTGGGATATAAGAGTTAGGGAAGACCCGGCAAATCAGGTTTATTTGTCATATTTATTATAATTTTTTTAATCGTGGAATTGCAGGAAATATGTTCTAAAATCGAGACAGGGGTGCCGGAAGTGTTTAGATATCAAGTGGGGGTGTGGCACTGAAAAAAAGCTAAGAACCTCTGACATAAATCAATGGTGTGTAAAAGCTACACTGTGTCAATTACATTAAATTATTATGATGGATACATTTCATCGAGCTTTTTTAAAATAATATCAAAGATTTCATAGTTCCCATCTGCAACTTGAGTCAATTTCCAGCAAAATTATTTTTTTTAATAACCTAAAAAAAGAAAAGTGGTAGTCACCTGGAGCTACTTACATAAAGTCTTTTACATAGCAAATTTTAACTTGACATTGTATTTCTGCATAAGATCGCATGTTTCTTGCTATTCCATGTTTTTATGATGAAAGAATAAGCTATAGTTGAATGTCCTTACCATCTATGCCAGTGTAGACTTTAGGAATTGTTTCTGCCTGATATTTGGAACCAACACGAATCTCCCCTTTATCAGCTAACAATGTTTTTTGTTGGGGATCGTAGACTAATGAGTAAAAAAATGTATCCTAAACAAAAGAAGAGAAAAAAAATATGTCACCAAATTTCCTTAAGATTGTCAATCAATGAATTAAGGCTCCATTAAAAGAGTTGAACTCAATGTAACATTGTCTACCAAATGAGAAATAAAAACAAGCTACAGGTAGTGTGAAAACTGATGTTGAATTTTCATATCACGTTTTTTATGCCTTTCTGAGGATTTGAAGGTGTAACATAATTGACTATGACAACAATATTAAGAATTTCTTCTTTCAATTAACAAGATTTCCACAATACAGTTAAAACTTCAAATGATAGAAAACAGTACTAAAAGAAATCAATCAATCAGAAGTTCCATGTAAGTCCAATAAGACTTGCCTCTTTATTGAGGTAAGACAGGAGTGACTCTGTTTCATTGAGCAGCGTAACACAACATTTCCCTCGTATGTGGGTGGCTGGCAAGGTTTCCACCTGCCTTGATAAAAACAACTCTCGATGTTTGAGCTGATGCCTCATCTTTTCCGGTATTTCCTCCATGCCCCGTCCACCATGGTTGTTATTGTTGTTGTTGCCATTTGTTGCGGAGTCTGTACCATTTTCCTCCATGGCCACAACTTTACCCGTACTGTCTTTACTTTCTAGGTCCTCTCGAGGCGGAGAACCTTCATCTATTTCTACAGATAATAAAATAACAAGAAATTCAAATAATGTCCATTTATAATGCAATGGGGTGTGTGTGTGTGTGGGTTTGTGTGAAATGGTTATAAGGTATTTATTTCATCAATCAGTATGCTAGGGGATTTACTATGAAATGAGTTACCTATGGAACGAAACATAAAATGAAAGGGCAGACATTCTGATGCACTTTCTCATCTAAGATATGATGAATTTCCTTTAAAACACACTCTCAATGTTTAAGCGTGACAATCCATTTTTATTGACCAGTTGTCAGTTAAAATTTTTGCAATGTCAGGTAACCTTTATTTTTTCATGCCAATAGATCACTTTATACGTCAGAATTGCAATATTTTATTTTGGAAACTTTCAAGTGTATCCTATATGAGATTTTCTATAGGAGCTTTTTCTTGCTGACCTTTAATTTTCGAATACTAACAAGGTAATGAGTCAGACTTCTGAACTCTTTGGTTGTAGAAAAAGTGCTAAGTGTTATTTTATAAATCACTACAAACATTGACAGTTCTGACTGTACTTAAAGTAAAAGGAAACACACAAAAACCTTGTAAAATAAAAAGGAGTCAATTCCAGGTGTCATTTTGATTTATTGAATTGTAGTTGAATTTTTAATTCTCTATATTCTACAACTTTGTCAATTATTATTTAGGATATTTCATTTCAATTACAATGGATTAATATTGTAAGGGATTGTCTTTAAGCTAAAAATTTATTAATTTAGTGACAGAAGAATATGTTTTAAAAAAAAAATTTTTTTTAAAAACATCAGGAGGACATTCTTCCCCCAAAATAAACATGCATATTAATAATAGTATACCGGTAGTTGGTATAATGCAAAAGTATATCTATCTACATGACAAACATGCACAGCTTTCATAGACTTAAAGAATAAAAAGGAGACTGGTTTTATTATGGTTTTTTTTCAAGACTCTTACTTGAAGCATATTAATTGGGATTAAAATGGAAAAGCCACCATATCATTTTGCTGTATCATGGCAATGAGTTTGTAAGTTTTAACTAAAGTAATAGGGCGGATAGAATTTATATGGAAAATAAATTAATAACAAAATTTGGTATGTTAACTCCATACTGT
Organism: Lymnaea stagnalis; assembly: GCA_964033795.1. Taxonomy (NCBI): domain Eukaryota; kingdom Metazoa; phylum Mollusca; class Gastropoda; family Lymnaeidae; genus Lymnaea; species Lymnaea stagnalis. The sequence goes on from CAXITT010000008.1 coordinate 2,471,070, forward strand.
ATTAACCAAATTTTCTATTTTTCATAGCTGCAATGTCTTTTTTCTGTTTGGTTTTTAAATTTTACTTCCACCCACATCCTTCCCGTTCTTCTGAACTTCTTATTTGTCAGGGGCCTTGCGAACACTCTTATTCTTGTCTCTCATTTTTAGGTAGGATACATGTAAATGTATATATTATGTTAATTTAATTTATACTTATTTGCAACGTTTTTATTGTACTGATAAGGCTTTTGATTTGCCGAAACGTTTACATTTGTATTCTGTATGATTATTATAGCTGAACCTATACTGTTTAATTTACACAAATTGTTTGGGTCTTATTAATCTACTTGAAAGCTTTATGGCAGGCCAACATTCTTATAATTACTTTGAAATAATTAGAGACAAATAACCTTTTTCAAAATAATACCAAACATTGCAGTATTTAACTGCTACCTTAATCACATTAAGGACAACAACATATCTTTAAACGAAGCCAATAACAATCTGTATGAAAATCCCTAGGTAATTATAGTACTTCTAAACATCACAGCAAACCTACCACACATCATAGCATTTTAGGTGACATGCCAACATGTCTTATTAAAATTTAGGGTCATATAATTTAGAGCAGAATTGGATTACGGATTATCAGTGTGTTCATTGTTATGTTCCTTGTAAGTTACAATAAGTTTTAAAGTGCATGTTTACATTATAATTATGAATCATTGCAGCTGTCATTTGTAAAGAAATAGTTCTCCTCTATTTGAGGTGGGGGTTAGACTTTCTTCATATTTTGACAAACTGGGTCCAAAAGATGTAAGGAGTAACTTAGATCAAAATGATACTGGTGAAAAGTCCCACACATAAAAATATTTATGTACATCAACAAAACTAAGTTCAAATTCAAGATATTTTAGACGGGGGGAAGTCATTTTACATTTTAGACATACTTATATAAATCTAAATTGGTATCTGAATTTAGAATTAAAAGTATCTATAGCATCTTTATCAGTCGAGTTGGCTAAATAAGATTCCTCTTGCAGTCCTCTGGGATACAACATTGCAACCAAGTGTTTATGTTTAATTATATATTGTTTTTACCACTTGTTTCGTTGCGCCCTTTTATTTCAGATTTTTCCATACAACGTTTCGCTTATTTCCTAAATAAGATTCAATGGGATTGGCGGCAGAGGCAAAATATCAAGATAACTGAAGATCAGAATTGGTAAGAGACTTTAATATTTCTTATTCCTTTGCTTTTAACATTTTTCTATTTTGATTGAAGTTTTAGAAGTAACTTTTGGTTGAGAAATCTAATTATGTTAAGAAATCTTAAGTCAGATTTTGGCACATTGTTAGAGACATCAGGTGAAATGAGGCAGGAATCAAAACATTAACACAACTACCTATTTGAATAAGGGATCCTCAAACTACCTCCACCCTACAAACACCAAAGTGGCATTGCAGAATAATAAAACATTTTATAAAAGAAAACATGTGCGTAAGCAGTAAAACAGTGACTTTTTTTTTTACAATAGATATAAGCAATACCATTTTAAATGTAATTTCTACAAATGAGAAGAAAAAAAAGCCGATGCCATCAAGCGGAACAAAATCATAATCTAAGCAAAATATATATAAAAATAATCTAAGCATGAGCCATGAACCAAAAGCAAGACTAAGCTACTCTAACCGCACCATTAGAAAGAGAAAAAGAAGCTTGGTGAAAAAGAAATTAAATCAAGAAAAGACAACACACCTTTCCGTTCTTCTGTCTCATCCTGCACTACGTCTGTTGAATCAAAGAAATGTTCATTAGCCATTGTGACTGGAGCACAATATCTTTTACACAATCATGCTTGGCAAGTATTTATCACATCATTACAAGACATGCTGTCTGACTATGCAGTCCCATATTTACACAGACAAGTAGACATTCAGTTGTCTCCATGGCCATGCTAGTTTTAACCATGTACACATCTACTGTCAATGAGAAATGTTAGGCTATTGAGCCATAAACTCCACAGACATGCTGACATGGATTGTGTGATGATCAACCAATTTGCAGACTTTTGGCACAGACATGCTCAGTAGTGATCAGTAATTTTGGAAAAACCTGCTATGAGACAACAATCTAAACACATACTTTATAAAGAAATATATAACTTGCCATTTCAGAGCATAAATGACAATGCAAAACAACAGCAAATCAAGGGAGAATTATCACTCATTTAAGAGTGGGTAGGCACAAGTTTATCTTATTATTCATGTAAAAACATTTTGATCGCATTGTCTATATCTTCCCAAACTAAGGAATATATAAACCTTAATATAAGTGAATATTCGACAAAGGAGGGCAGAAGACACAATAAAGTTACAGAAAGTATACCTTGTACCTTGTGCAGAAAAGTCATTTTACGTTTAGTAGAAATGGGAAATATATTTGAAGAAGATTCTATACAAAAATATTTGGTCTCGGTAGAAATGTATATTTCACTCCATCTATACAGCCCAAAATTTGTTTTTTTTTATCAATTAGTATTCTTGTTTGAATTCATCTTGAAGTCAAATGGGATTTATTAAAAGATTGTAATGAATGCATATGAATATGAGAATCTTAAATGTTCAGAAAAACGGATTTGATTAACTACAGAGAAACCATTTGAAACGGGGGGGGGGGTTATTCACTACATTGATCTGACACCCACAGACAACACTCAGACACACCTCTTTCTTCTTCTGTCTCCTCTTCCAGTGTGTCTGTGAAGTCAAATAAAATGCCTGGGTTATATAAAAGGTGTACTGAAAAAACCAATAATTGTAATGAATGCATATGAATATGAGAATCTTAAATGTTCAGAAAAACGGATTTGATTAACTACAGAGAAACCATTTGAAACGGGGGGGGGGGGTTATTCACTACATTGATCTGACACCCACAGACAACACTCAGACACACCTCTTTCTTCTTCTGTCTCCTCTTCCAGTGTGTCTGTGAAGTCAAATAAAATGCCTGGGTTAGATAAAACGTGTACTGACAAAACCAATATGTTAGTCAAAATGTTGGGCTTTGCCTTTGCAAAGACAGAAATGTCCAGGAGTTCGGCATATCTTCTGAATTTCTGACATGTCAGAAATTGATTATTGGATGTAAGGCTAACAGTACAAATTTTTTTAGTTAACTAATTAAAAATGTATAGATATTTAATGAATATGGACCCATAGAATAAAATCTTAAAAGGGTGCTTGTCAGTTTGAGAGTCAGTTATACTCTTTTTTTTTAATTCCATAAATTTATTCCTGTGATGCATGTTTAGCTTGCGAAGTGGCTATTTGTACCCGGGTACCAGAAGTGAGAGGTTGGGAAACCCTAAAATGGACCCAGACACGCAGCGCCGCCATTCGCACCCGGGTACCATTAAACTCAATGCTATTCGGATGTCATTTGTGGTAATTTATTTTAGTTAAACTGAAGAAGTAAGTTTACAAACATATAGTCCATTCAATTATCTTTCAATTGATACCTCATTTTGTCTTACAAACCCAACAATAATATTTTAAATAGTTTTTTAATCCCAAACTCTCACTTCTGGTACCCAGGTACGAATAGTCGCAGCCTTTAACTTGATATTAAAACATAAATTTGTTTTTACATGTGTTTTTGTGACTTTTCTTTTCTATGAGCAAGTAATACGCTTGACTATATAATTTTAAAAAGTCGTTTTTAGATACAAATGCAGCAAAGTTATAAATAAATAAATAGTATATATATGTATATATATATATACACACACACATATAGCTGTTTCTAGTGAAGTACCAGTAAAATAATTTCATACTTAAATGGAATTTTTTTTTAACTTCTTGTGGTTAAAATGTTACTATGTATAGAATATTTCTTGAAGAAAATACAGCAGAAAGAAGCTGTAACCACTCCAAAACAACTAGTGCAGTTAAATGTTTAATTTTGTTCCTGGTGATATCAGTTAAGTATTTTTAGTTAAGAAGGTTAAGGCTGTCTGTGGAAAGTGAGTTGGCTCATGTGTACTATAATAATCACTGTCATAGAAAGTGTGTATGTTTGTGAAGTAGCTCAGTCTGAATACTTTAAAGGACAGCACAAGTACAGAGCTTTAAGTTGTTAAAATAAATTAGATTGGATTTGAAAATCATAAAATAGAAAGAACTTTATAAATACAATAGACACTGGTTTTTTTTAGAGCTAAATAGTTATAAATACAACAGAAAATGGGTTGTTTAGCGCTTAATAATTATGACACTTTAATAAAGATACTTTCATATTCCAATAGTTCCTAAAAAAAAAATATGTACAACTTTCACCTTGCATCGGTTTTTTTTGTTTTAAAAAAGTTTGAGGATCACTGTCAAGTGGTTCTTTCTTGACATGGTGTCATAGTATTGATACATTATAGGACATTGAGATTTTCGCAAAGGCTAGATGCAAATTTTTAGGGGAAAATGAATGCAAGCAAAAACAAAAATTAATGTCGAGTTAGGAAAATCTAAGGGAGTGAATCACTGTTGATACAAGAGAATTTAACTTTGACATGGTAGCATACCTTATTATCAGAAAGGTTTTGAGGTAACTAAAGCCAGTATGCTAGTAATGTTTTTCACGTGTAAACAACCTGCAGAAGTATCAAAACAAGAGGTTCGGTATGGGGCAAGCCCCTACCACCCTCCCACCCTTAAAGAAAAAAAAAGTATCCCAAAATGTCGTTGCGCCAGGTATCTACAACTTTAATTGTAGGACAGAATTCAATAATTGTCCGACAGAAAACGACCGCTGACGCTCCACGTCAGTGACAGTTTTTTTCAAGTCAAAAACCCTAAAATGGATTAGGACAGATAACTCACGCTGCCTTAAAAATCCCACCAGAAATCCATGAGGTGTCAAACTGGTGGCTTATCTAACAATCCCCCAAATATAACTTGCATGCATGTATACGCCATTAGTATTGTGTAATTACTACTCAAAGCAGTTGATAACGGGGGCGCATCAACCCAACAACCACTATTGACAGTGGTTCTCAAACCTTTCAGTGTCAAGCCGTATTCAAGGGTGGAATTAACATCTCAAGCATTTTGTTTTAAAACATCGATTAAGTTAATTATCAAACATTAAGAAAAGGACCACTATCCTTAAATAGCTCATTGATATTAGTCATTCATTTCAGCCCTTGTCCAAAATGCTTTTATAGCGAAATCGTTATGGAACCCTACAGTTGGCAGAGCTGAGCATACAAGACACACTCTATACATTTCAACAGCACGCCACACAAAAGGTAGTTTTCACACATCAAACTAGCTAGTGCAAGACGAGTTCTTTGACATTGGTAAATATGGTTGGGCAGGCGGAACGGACACCCCAACGTAACGTACCGGTACCTCGGGCAAGGTGGGCAAGCAGCTTTGTCTCCTCTACACAATCCCTCAATGCCAAATGTCAACAACACAAAAAAAAGTTTTTGACCACAGGCCCCTGTCATATTCTGCGCCCCCCCCCCCCCCCCCCCCNCCCCCCCCCCATCACAATAAATGTTTCCCGTGGTTGGGTATCATGTTTCCGACGGCATCTTACCTTGCCGCTCACCAAAGAGCGAAACCTTTCTACACTATGCTACTGACGAAAGTTACGGGATGTCGAGGGACGTACCCAAACGATCAGATCATTAAACAATACCTATCAATGCTGAAATTTGGAATTATACAAAGAACCCCAGCCAGCAATGTCAGAAGAACCATTGCAATAATCTGGGATAACTGAAAGAGCTGCGGGCTTACATCTTGGGGGAGGTTGGGGGGGGGTGTTGGTTGTTTTTTCTGGTGGGGAGGAGGGGGGGGGGGCGTCGTTTGTTTATTTCTGAGAAAATGTATGTAAAATATCATAGCTGACATGTTATAACGGATTTAAAGTCCTTGTAAGAGGGTCAACAACGTGCATTAAAAAATATGTTGATTTTATAACTAGGGTTTCCTGTCTTTTGTACGCTAGCAAAGAATCTGTTTAGGCTTAAATGCCACTGCAACGTTGGTCAATGTTACAAGGTACTGCATCAATGAATGAATGGATTGGTCGTTTACCTAGAGTTTTGATGTGCTTCCAAACACTTGGGGTCGGGGGTCCCTGTTTAGTATGGTGTTATTGGGAGTACCGGAAATCTATGAATGAATGCCCACTCTTGTATCAGGACTACAGTATACGATACACGTAGACAACCAGTGTGCTAGCTGGTGTGGCTGCTACTATTAATTTATTGATTCCCCCCCCCCCTTCATACATTTGCACAGCCGGATGAAAATAGTGGGTGGGTTGTAAAGGGGGGGGGGGGGCATTTTTTAATACCCCATTTAAAAAAAGACAACCAGTGTGCTAGCTGGTGTGGCTGCTACTATTAATTTATTTATTCCCCCCCCCCCTTCATACATTTGCACAGACGGATGAAAATAGTGTGTGGGTTGTAAAGAGGGGGGGGGGTCATTTTTTAATACCCCATTTAAAAAAGCAATATGAATATCGTAAGCCACCTTTATGTTTATAGTCAGTTGAAGTATTGTCACAGTGGATAGCAAATGGAGACAAAAGGGAATGTCACTGTCAAGAGAGAGAGAGAGAGAGAGAGAGAGAGAGAGAGAGAGAGGGAGAGAGAGGGAGTTTTACGGTAATGAAATAATTTAAATATACGCTCGTTACTACAATTAAGAGACGTGCGGTATAAGGGACAGTTTACGGTACCCTCCACCCTCACTGGTGTTATCGCTAGGCAATTGCTAACAAACAATGGGAATTTTGACAGGTGGGCTCTGGAGAGGGCTTACGGTACGTTCCGTTTTATATCGCCTCACATAGTGTCAGCAACAACAAAACGGTATCAACACGTCGGCTGAACTGAATGCAGCCTTATACGTAAGACTAATATTGAGAGCTGATCAATACTAGAAATTAATAGATCACGAGGGGGAGTAACCATCAACTTGTGTTGACTGACCTTTGTTGGAAGGGATGGGGTCCTGTTTGGGGGAGGAAGGAAGGAAGGAAGGAGGGATGAAATGGCTCGGGCAGGCACACGAAAATATTTTGACCTCATTTACCATTAAGGGGACTACTTTTTCTCTCTCTGGTGAGGAGAAAGACAGACGGCTGAAGCAGGGGGGAATGCAGACGGCCTGTGCCATGGAAGACGAGAGTGCGGGATAAGTTGGCAGTTGGGAGAGGGAGTGGGGGGGGGGGGGGGGGGGGGGGGGGGCGGATCCGAGCACGACAGAAGGAAAAAGGGAAGCCATTTTAAAAGAAAGGTGGTGGTGGTTGGCTTTAGAGAGCAGGGAAGGCGAGGGTTGGTTGATACATAATGGTTGCCTTATCACTAGTCGGCATGGCTGACGTTGCACACGTCGAACAGTTTTTTTTGTCAACATCCCATATGTAATAAACACATACAAACCACTTAACATAATACACGGCAGTTTGGAACATTGAGACTTTTGAGGACAGGGTGGTGGTCGAAACATTCTTGTACGATGCTCTTAAAGTTGGTATTAAGTAGAAGGGATGGTGCAATACGTCAGAGGGAACTGGACATACTTTGGATAGTCTAATCTGGACAGATGAAAGGAATCATTTAAAAAATGAAGACGACAACTCCAATCTCTGACCCAGCTGGTTTAATCTGGGGATTGAACTTAGTGTTGAGATGGAGGAACACGACCATTAGGATCCTGGAGCATCGTAGACAGTAGTCAAGATTAGGCCTGAAGGCAGATAGAAGCTGACAACCATCCCAGTACCTTCTTTTGTTCAACACCGACCCAGGCCCCATACAAAACAAGAGACTGTGTGCCACAAAATAGCAATGCATAATCTAAAGCTACACCTGGGTTACAACTGTCCCGATCCAAGTTCATCAGAAACTATAGAAAAATCCACGGATAGTACAATAAACCCTGCAGCATTACTATTTTTATCTTAGACCCACCCCCCACCCCAATTAATAATGTTCTTACTAAGTGATCTCAATCCAACAAAACAAAAAAAACAAAACAAAAAAACCAAAAAAAACGGTCACCAGCAAACAACTTATGTCAGGGATTCTTTACCAGGGGTTCCCCTCCCCCCTTGGGGTACAGGGAGACCCAGAAAAATCAGATTCATCTGCACGAAATGTTAATTTGTCACATTACATTATTGTCAGATTATTGTAGGGGGGGGGGTGCAGGAGATATGCTGTGTAATCCAGTTGGTGTGGGTTGTTGCAAACAATGGTGAAGAACTGGTGACTTTGGTCAACTAATTAATGAATTTCATGTGACAGACAGTATTCCCATTGTTACTATTAATCTTAGGATGGAAGATTCCAAATAAGCATCACCCTCTCATAAGTTGATGGATCTCCACTATGCAGATAGCAGACAGCTTTTAGCAAATACATAGATAAAGGATGTGTAGTTATCTCACAATTTGGCACTGTTGTATAAAGTCATCTATTATTGTTTTAATTAGTCAATCCTAATTGAAGAAGTGGATGCTATATTATAATATTTAACATCAATCAGCACTGCACCACCAAAACCAACAACGAAATGGGCCCATGCCAAGGGTCAAACTTCAAGAGCAAAATAACAATTATAGTTCCAACCATCATAATAAAATAAAGAAACACTTCAATATCCTAAAACTTAAAGCCATTTCCTGCATCGGACAAATTTTAATCACTTCTGTTATCAAAAAGAGATTGATACAAATTAAACCACCATCGGGTGTCCAAACAATTTTCGGCAGTAAAGGGCCACAACCAGAATTATGCCCCAAATAATTCTGCCAGTACGGGATGAAATATTTCTTCCAGAATTTTTTTCTTTACTTTATGTCTGGTGTTTTCCAAAACAACTGTATGCATTGGATGTGTTTGTTTTAGATATGTGCTTTAGTTTTACTAATTTTACATCCTTTTTTAAACTGTAATTGTCATAAGTGGTGTACATGGTGATGGGTTAAGTGGCAACCTTTTAATCAACAAGTGCCAATCCCAGAGACTCCAACACCAGTTCCATTACCTTGGCTACTGAAAATAGCAATCAAGAACTCTGTATTTAGGGGGACAAATACCATATTTATTGGCATATAACACGTACCATTCGCGCCGCTATGCGGTATGTACTATGGGTCATTAACATTATATTGGCGTATAACACGCACACATCATTTGCCCGCTATTTTCAGGGAGAAAAAGTGTGTGTTATACGCCGATAGATACAGTATTTAAGTTTGTTGAGATGGTTATAACTCATACAAAAAACTCACAATGTAAATTCAATTTTAAATTGCTTCCCCTAAACAGCATACAACATGTGTAATATTTAACATATTTAATATTTATCACATGAAAAATTATATTTAATATTTAACATATTAATATTTATAATATAATTTTTTAAATTTGCTTATCCGTAACATCCCTAATATGAAAAATTCAAATACTTCAAACACCTAATCTAGATAATTTGAGCATTAGAAATAATTTCAAAGTTTCCAATATCATCAATACTGTTAATACACTTAGATATATTTATTATTTATTTTAACTCCCTAAATTTTAATTGATTGTAAACAAGATCAGTTCAGCAGTTTTAAAAGAGGCCTAATAGGGACTTCTCCTCCATGGCATTCATGGGTGATGTAAAGCTCAACTTCCTGGCTTTGCACCAAAAGTTATTCTAGTGTCAAAGTTCAAAATATACCCAATTATATTGATTGGAACTGATAAGTGGAAATTTCAATTTTTTTAAATTAAATCTTTAAAAAATGTTAAATTCAAAGTTAATGGCCTGCAACTTGTTCCTGTTTCAATGTCCACTCAACAAGAAGAAAGAAAATGTAAAAAAAAAAAAAATTTTTTTGTTGATATTATTTGACCATTTATCATGTTATCTACTCATACTTTACCTGCTTATCTTAAATAAGGACAGTGATTTCCAAATGAAAATAAATGCTACGGGGCTGATTTTTTTTATATAAATATATCACACCTTCCCCAAACCCCAAAAAGTCATGAAGCAATAAAGGCACTTTTATATTAAGATATATTAAGATTAAACAGTTAAATGCCAGCAATTTGGAAAATGCCATTATTATTTCTTTTAAATTTATCTGGAAAAAAAAACAACTGATCCCACAAAGCAGGGGTAGGGAACCTATGTACAAAATAGACTAGTTTTGGCGAATTAGAAAATATGCTTTAAAAAAAAAATTACAATAGGTAAAACAGTTGCATATAATTTTAACAAAAAATTATGTAAAATCCTTCATTGGTTTTTGCTGAGTGTGGTCTGAAAATGTAGGCTTGATTGGAGAGTTAAATAAATGACTATCTCTGCCTATAAATATACATCAATTTGAGAGGTTTGATCTGAATAAATACCACGGTTGAAAAAGCTTTTTCACACAGCCATGAACGTAGTGAGATTTCTGATATATATATATTTTTATGTTATAAATTCAGTGGTTAAAAGAAACTAATTTTATGTTATAAATTCAGTGGTTGAAAGAAACTAAGTCAAATTACTATGGTGATCATGAAATTGGGATTTTAAATACAAATTTCCTTTGTCACCACTGTGGCCACCAACTGGCATGTTATTCCTGGTCTCATGTAGTTAGCAAGAGTTCTCTTTCAAGCCATCAACCACCTTATGCTCACTATGGCCTGCCGACGACATACGTATTAGTGGTTCATTCACCACGTGTGTAGATTGATGATAAGGTTGTGAATATTTTGAATAAATGAAGGGACTGCTTTCAAGCTATGTAAAAGAATGAAATAGTGAAACGAGGTATGTGGAAGCTTGAAAAAAGGTAACAGGACAAAAAACAAGGACGTTTCGGCATAAAGCCTTCATCAGCCAACAATAGAAATGAAAATACAACAAAGAAAAGAACACAGTAGAAAACTCAAGCAGTATTCATTCGTCTCTCCGGAAGTGGGAAAACAGGAAGCGAGAGAAAATAAATATAGACACCGTGAAAAATAAAGTCCACAATAATAATGGGCCAGAATATCAAGGGATACATCAACAAACAGCAATAAGAAAATAGATGAAATATAGGGAGACGGAGAAACATCAGTAGGATATTATTTGATAATCAAATAATATCCTACTGATGTTTCTCCGTCTCCCTATATTTCATCTATTTTCTTATTGCTGTTTGTTGATGTATCCCTTGATATTCTGGCCCATTATTATTGTGGACTTTATTTTTCACGGTGTCTATATTTATTTTCTCTCGCTTCCTGTTTTCCCACTTCCGGAGAGACGAATGAATACTGCTTGAGTTTTCTACTGTGTTCTTTTCTTTGTTGTATTTTCATTTCTATTGTTGGCTGATGAAGGCTTTATGCCGAAACGTCCTTGTTTTTTGTCCTGTTACCTTTTTTCAAGCTTCCACATACCTCGTTTCACTATTTCATTCTTTTGAATATTTTGACCAGCTTTAATATTTGAGTAGCTTAAAATTAACAAATAATTTTCTGTTTCTTTTTTAGTGGCTGTGTTAGTTTATGCCACATAATTTTGACACTAAGTTTTTGGGTTGAATCAACAAAACAAAGAAACATCTCACATAAAAATTACTCACTATGATGTTTGTCTGCCAAGAGAATAAGGGAATTGGAAATATCCCTCCTCCTGTAAAAGCACATAACTTTGGCTTCAACGTTTCCATTTTGAGTCTGAAATGAACAATAGAAAATATGTCAAATACACTGATAGATGTAAGTGCCGACTCATTAACATGGTTATTTCACATTATGTTTTTATCATGATCACTTATTAAACTTCTATGGGTCATTTTTTTTAATTTTGAGCCACTAACTATAGGAACTGACCTTGTTTAACTCCTCAATGCGTCGAATTTGATATGGTGCCGTAGACGAGGTTTCAAAAAACACATAGTCTGAAATGGTTGTGGGTTTACAGTTAAAGATACAAAAAAGTAGATAATAATGTTGCTCTTTATTAATTTATTCTCCAAACAAACCACCTGCTGGGGAGTTGGTAAGGGAAAAAATAGGTGTCACTATTACTCAGAAAATATTGCGCAACACTTCATTTGCGAGGTTTTTTATTTTTACACCACTGTGAGCGTAGCTGTTGCTGCTGGTGTTGTTGGCACAGCCATTTGCCGCACTCTTCATATACAAACTCATTGCACTCTTTACAGATGGAATTAGTTTTCTTGTCCTCAGATATATGACAAATTTAACATCTCTTGTGCTGTCCTTAACGGATAGCTCTGAGGATGCAACTGGTAAAATGCCACAAATGTATTTGAAGGGCCGAGTAGAAAAAGAACTTAATTTACAATTTTTCAAAAATGATTTAAGACAGGCATTAAATTTGATTACTTCCCCTGAATCATGCCTGTAAATATCATTCATGAAAAATGCACTTAAGGGTTTGATTCAGAGACACCTCGAGCAGCTTTTAAGGTATTTAAATAAGAATTTAAAAACGTTAAAACACATTTTTCTCCAAACTGCAAATATACACTTTAGTACTTTTTATATTTGGCCCTTTATTTAGCTTATCTGAAAGTGAGCTGTGTTTGCTGCACTTCCAACCTCTGACATGCATGTGCAAGGATCAAAACAAGGGCAGTTTTCTTCAAAGAGCTTTTGACCCTTGTCTGACTCTTCCTCCCGTTCGGGTTCACGTTCATCATGCTCAAATCATCTTGAATATTGTCCTGACCTTCCCTTTCAGTGTCACTTAAAACATCTAAAACTCAAATAGTGTCAATCCCTGTAGTCTCACCATGTTGTGAAGATGTGCATGTCACAGAATTACGACAAAAATATGTGTTACATCGAAGGCTCTCTGGGGCCATTTGACCCCAAACAGAATTAAATAAGAATAAACAAACATGTAAAGTAGCAAATGTGAGCTACATTGTTAGAAAGGCCTTAAAAGAAAATATATTAAAAGAGAGGTCATTAATCTTGAAAGTTCAATAAATTATAGGTCAAATACTGTTGGGGGGGGGGGGGGGTCACATGGACCCATGGTACCACACAAAGGTAAACAAATAATGTTGGAGCTAATCTTCAAAAAAATTGTATGAGAAATGTATTTTTATGGCCTCTTTTGAGACAACTACAGTGGCATATATTTGCTCTCCATTGCAGGCAAGATACTAGCTAGAATGCTCCTAAAGCNTAAAAGGGAGGTCATTAATCTTGAAAGGTCAATAAATTATAGGTCAAAAACCGTTGGGGGGGGGGGGGTGTCACATGGACCCATGGTACCACACAAAGGTAAACAAATAATGTTGGAGCTAATCTTCAAAAAAATTGTATGATGAATGTATTTTTATGGCCTCTTTTGAGACAACTACAGTGGCATATATTTGCTCTCCATTGCAGGCAAGATACTAGCTAGAATGCTCCTAAAGCATTTCAATTTGCATCCTGAGATGGGTCTACTGCCAGAAAGTCAATGCAGTTTTTTCAAAGAGCATGGAACTATCGACATGGTGTTCGCAGCAAGACAGCTGCAGGAAATGTGTCAGGAACAAAAGGTTGTTCTCTTCTCCACCTATGTAGACCTAACCAAGGCTTTCAACACTGTCAGCAGAAAAGGTCTCTGGAAGATGAGCAAATAGGGATGCCCCAAAAAGTTCATTTTAATTATTATTATTTAGGCATTTTCGTATAGCGCTTACCTTACAGCTCTAAGCGCTTTACAATTATTAAAAATGTGTAAACTATTTAAACTGCTAAAGTAAAATAAAAATGAAAAATTTTAATGGTGCGGCAATTCCACGACAGTATGCAGGCTAGGTTCTGGGAAAATGGACAGATGTCTGAACCATTCTGTGTGTCTAATGGAGTCAAACAAAGTTGTATCCTGGCAACAACACTTTTATCATGTTTTTCTGCCATGCTGTCTGTTTTCAGCAAGGGAGACATTTGAATCAGAATCAGATACAGAACTGAAGTTAAAGTTTTAACCTCAGGAGACTAAATTCAAAGTCCAGACAGACATCATCAGGGACTTTATTTATGCTGATGAATGTGCTCTTAATGCTGAATCAGAGGCATATATGCAACGCAATGTTGCAAACTACTCGAATGCCTGCACAAACCACACAAAGAGGACTGAGGTCCTGTACCAACCAGCTCCATGAAAATCTTACATCAAACCCAACACCCATGTCTATGGCGAAAGGCTTAAAGTTGTAAACAGCTTCTCTTACCTCAATAGCACACTGTCCCAAAGCGTAACCATTGATGAGATGAACCTTCTAATTGCAAGAGCTTGCTCAAAATGCAGGAAAATGTCTAAGAATTTATGGACAAGAAGAGGTATCAGCACCCAAACCAAATTTAAAGGTCTACAAGGCAGCTGGGCTCCCAACGCTACTATATGCATGTGAAACATTGACAGTCTAACATCATGAAAGGAAACTCAACTACTTTCACATCAAAAGCCTCTAATAAATTCAAATGGCAGGACAATTTCCTGGACACATAGGTAATCGCAAAAGCCAGTCTCCCCAGCACACACACATAAATGCAGTCGGGCCATGTTGCAAGAATGTCAGACCGCTGCTTGCCCAAATGAATATATTATAATTAACTCAAGAAGGGCAGGCTATTTGATGGGGGACAGAAGAAATGCTTTAAAGACACACTGAAAACATTTCACATTGACCCGGATATGTGGGAACAGACTCAAAGAATCGAGACTAGTGGCGCTCTTCTATACACAAGGGCTCAATGCAACATAGGTAATCGCAAAAGCCAGTCTCCCCAGCACACACACATAAATGCAGTCGGGCCATGTTGCAAGAATGTCAGATCGCTGCTTGCCCAAATGAATATATTATAATTAACTCAAGAAGGGCAGGCTATTTGATGGGGGACAGAAGAAATGCTTTAAAGACACACTGAAAACATTTCACATTGACCCGGATATGTGGGAACAGACTCAAAGAATCGAGACTAGTGGCGCTCTTCTATACACAAGGGCTCAATGCAACATGAGGCTCACAAAACTGCTGCAAAACATAAAAGACCAACCAGAAAAGCCCGAGTTAACTGAGTTGACTTGGATTTGCCCCATCTATTCTCCTTCACCAAAGCTAGCCTGATCGGCCATCTGCGCAACCACTAACAGACAAACTATCATGGTCTCTTAATCTGAAGACTTGCCCAAGACTTGTTTACAAAATAAAATCCATATAAATAAATGAGACAATATATACTCAACAATTTCCATTTTGTAGCTTGGAGAATCCTTAAAAATCTTCTTTCAAAATTTAAAAAAAAATCTTTTTAAAATAAACATTTCCATTATTTCTAAATCATGAAAAAAGAATCCGAGGCAACTATAAAATGGATATAGAATATTACATAATTCTTTTTTAGTAAGTTAGTAAGATTTCAAAAATATGCCTTGTTAATTAGTAGAGTTTACTTCTGATATCGACTCTTTGATAAATCTTTATTAACAAAACGAAAGGAGGGAGTTGACTCCCAAATTGCCTCTGATTAAGATATATGATAGATGACCATGTCAACTGAAATAGTGCACTCGGAAACTAAAGACTCAATAAACAAATCAATAGGCCTAATAAAATATCCTGAAACAACTTACAGAACTTCTCAACAAATTAAAAGACAGCCTGATCTGATGCATTAATAATGGTTTTAATTATTATTTAGGTGCTTAGAGCAATGTGATATCATTGGAAGTGTTGCCTAAATTAGTCTACAACATCTATCAATCATATAATATTGAGGATACTGATGTATTTTTTAGTGTTTTTGAAGAATGTTAATGGTAGACTCATCATCAGGCCTCAGATGCTCACTATTTATCAGGCAGTTTTTAACCCATACTAATTCTAAAGATACAATGACAGCAGAAGGTATTAAACTAAAAAAAAATTATTCAAATGTTTAAAATGTTAAAGTCGGTCAAAGCATTTAATTACTTATCAGTTTAAGAGTATAAGTATAAGCAAAAGTTGATATTTTATATAGGTGGAAAAATTATTATGAGTTTGAGATTAGGCCATGGCTTTTTAGCAATTATTTATTATGTTAGTTGTAGGCTCTGCTTTGGCTGCTTAAACTTAACAACACTTTTTTGTTTGTATATTGACATTGTCTTTTTAAACTTATAAATACTTATGATTAGCAATAGACTTTTTACTTCATTAATTGGATAAATAAAATGCAGCTTTAAGAACTAAAGAAATTAAGTTGACTAGTTATTTTAAACAAGAGGTGGGATGCATATTACCATTTCCTAATAGTATATCATTTATATGTTATAAACATGATAAGAAATTTAAAAACTGTTTACAAAAAAATAGCCCTGGCCCTAGACTAGGGCCTATACTATAAACTATACTATAAACGATAGCCCTAAATTGTTTTGGTTGTATAGTCTAAATATAAAGGATAAACAAAAAATAATGGCTTTAAAATTTAAAAAGCTTTCAAAAGTACAATATTTTTCGGTCGTTTTATTCTTTTTTTTTTTTTAAATTTTAGAAACCGTTGGATGCCAAATAAATCTACTTCCCCCTCCACCCTCATTTCCCCCCTTCAGTCTCGGGTCGACATTGTTGTATTCATAAAATAGTCCCTGTTACGCACGTTCCAACACTGTATCAAAACCAATAACAATTTACTTCTAAAACATACTTTGAAATGTATTTCACCATCTCCGTAAACGAAAAAACAAATAAAATTGCATTGTTTCACAGAGAGTTTTTGAGATATTAAACATATAAAAATCGAAGCGATCAGTAACCGTATCACTCCTGTAAAATGTAAGTCTACGCATTAAATGTATTTAGATACAGAACAAATGCGAATTAAGTACTTTTATAATAATAATTTAAATTTCTAATCATTGAATCAGCTATTTTTATCGAAAAATATTACTTTGATAACTTACAGCATCGGCAAACGCCCTAACACGAGCAAAAAGTTTTATTTTAGTATTACGACGCCGTTCAGCTTGGTTTGTGAGGCATGCATGCCTCTTTCCTCTTTCAATCAACACGATCGGGAAAATTTACTTACCTCCAACTCGATACATATTTGCCGACATTTCTGCTCCAATTAAGAATACACCAAACTTTTCACAAATAAATATTTTAGGGTGGGTAACTCATGTGTCCAGAAAGTCATAGAACTAAGCGAGTCCAACCCCCAATCACCCCCCAACGAGACTGATCACGGAGTCGCCATTTCTCGGACCTACTGTCTTCCTCTTTTTTAATAGTGACGTCATTCGTCCTTCGGCAATGCTCGGTTTTCACTCTAAAACCCACTTGAGATGCTGACTTATATCAGAACCATGACATGCTGGGTGTCAAATTGAACGCCAAGACCTCAGAAACAAGACTGTGGCAAAATTTAATGTTAATATTTAAATATAAAAGTTAAACTATACGTGACAATTAAATATTGCAGATTCCCCAATTCAAGCGCATGTCATTCGGTATTTCCCAGAAAATGTTCTTCCCTAAACAAATATGGGGGTGCAGGATTTTTATTTTAATTACTTATGTGGACATGGATTTACATTTTAAAAAATACACTTTTATTTTTTCTTTTCCAAATATTGACATGCGGTGCAAGTAGCGGTGGCGATTTTGTTGGGGGATGAAGAGCGACAGGCGTGAAGCCTTTGTGCGAGACAGCGCGCGGCAGACGAACCTGTGGGCCACGGTTGGCGTATACCAATAGCCAACACCAATCATAAGAAAGTAGTTACAATCGCTTTAATGAAATTGGTACTAATCCGCCGCAGTGATTAGCAGACGTGAAAAAAAGTTTGTATCCTAGCAACATATGACGTCACTACCGAATTGCATATTTCACACTACTCAAAATGTAGTTCTAGGCTACGTGACAGTGGTGAGGGAACAATTTCAGTTCGTCTAAAGACGGGAGTAACACTAAGAAAAGAACGGCGTTTTTTTTGTGGTTGTATTTTTAGTTTATTTCGGGGGGGGGGGGGGGGTGCATAGGCAAAGCTTAGCTGATTGGATATTGGTCATCAGTTTGCGGTTGTTTTGTTTTAGAAGTTTCATTTAAATTACACTAACATTAGTAGCATATTGCCATTGTTCACAAAGTAATCTTCTTTTTTATCCCGTTGGTCATAAATCAATCCCTACTTCGATCTCTTGTAAAATTGTTATGAACAAAATCGAAGTGGGTGTTACCTGTCTAGTGACTGTCTATCTATGACTGATCTTTAAAATTTGGAACTTTTTGTGGTACACAGACTTCTTCCTGGATAGCCGATATTTGTGGCTTAATTAATTTTTTTTTTTTTTTTAATGTATACAGAAATTTGCAGACTGACTCTTAAAATGACTTCATTCTGACCTAAAAATGTACTATGCAGGCTCTTTCTAATTTCTTCCAGATAAAAATATGCCCTGCATCCTCTCTCTAATTTCCCAGCTTCTCTACATTTGTATCGGTTTAAACCTAGTTTATTCATGTAAATGTAATGTGAGATTATCCATGATTTTTTTTTTTAACTGCGTAATTTAAAATCATCATACGCAACAACAGCAAAATGTCAATCACCAGTGCTGAAATCGTAGGCAAGAAATCGCACCCCCTCCCCCCCCCCAAACCCACACTTCCCAACCACTCACTCCAGCAGTATGAGATTTTCAATGATTTTTTTTTTTAACTGCGTAATTTAAAATCATCATACGCAACAACAGCAAAATGTCAATCACCAGTGCTGAAATCGTAGGCAAGAAATCGCACCCCCTCCCCCCCCCCCAACCCACACTTCCCAACCACTCACTCCAGCAGTTGATGTTCCGCCCAGCTACCATTTTGTTTCTGCAAACGTGTCTTTTCGTTCCCCCCTCTGGGTCCACCCAGCAGCACTGGAGCGATAGAAGAAATCAGGCTCAATTCCACCCTAACAGACCCTCAGAGCCTAAGGCCTCCCTTCAACAACCCCCACCGAACATCAGTCGATCAGTCATTTGCGTTTGGGTAGATAATTCGAAGCCTGTCTGTTTGTTAGTCTGTCCGCGTCTACAGTCGTGTACAGAGATTATCATTATGGCTTTTATTTATTTATTTTAAAAGAAGCCGTATTTTAAATATTCTGTTAGTGAAACACAACCTAATAATAATCACGAATATGTCGACATATATTCATTGCATAACCCAGCACGTTGTCTGTTGTACCGTAGCTAACGGATGTGTACGTTAAAAATAGTTGTATTATCGGGCATCTGTTCAGAAAGAGTTTTACAGTAAAGGGAAGGCCTATTTATAGAGGTTACTAGTCTAGATTCTAGCGATGCTAATGTGCGGACATTTCAAATAACTCTTCCCCCGGACCTAAAATACCATCTGTGATGAGAGCTGCGTGCGTCAACGCTTGTGACCTCATGGCACATCAATGGTATAAGAGTATCCCCTTTTTTTCATATTAGGTTCCATCAACTATTAGGAGGTTGTTGTATACGGTGTTATCATGGCATGTTATAGCATATTATTACGTGTGTCATGTGCCACTACTGGCAATGTCGTCCTCCGTGGTCCATGACCCTTCAAAACACACCCACACAAGAATAGCAAAGACGCTACTGTTTTTTATGATAATCATACGAGTGTATGTACCTGTTAGTGTTAGTATTACATTACGTTAAGCAGCCCTTTCAAATTGCTTTGACATTTGACATAGTGTTCTAGTGAGCGATTTCTTCATTTTAACCACCCCGTTTAGTGTCAAGTTGTTATGAAATATCATAATGACCCCTAAATATGTAAAGGGCCTTGAAAGACGCGAGGAAACCGGGGCCTAGACCCCGGATGCAAAAAATGAGAGGAAGTGGGTGCCAAAAATACTTGGCGTAGACACCGGATTCAAAAAATGTGTGGGTGCAAAAAAAAAATAATAATAATTCATTATTCGACACTGTACAATAGGTAGCCGACATCTGGACAATAAATATTTCATTTACCCAAGGCGTCACTAGGACTGGTGACCGCGACTGACCTAGGGTTAGTGCCGCCCGGTTGGGTCAAGATTGGTTGGGTCAAGATTGGTTGGGTCAAACCAGGGGTTTTCAAGCTACGACCCGCGGGCCGGATCCGGCCCGCGAGGCGAGTTCATCCGGTCCGCCGACGGTACATGAATTAGCTTGATAAAACGTATGTTTACCCACGGAGAAAGAAAATTTGTTGGATTTTACCGCTGCTAACCCGATTTTTGAGTTTCTGAAACAGAAGAACTTTGCCGCTGGTATGGCATCAGTGTTTGGAACAACTTATGTCTGTGATCAAACATTTTCAAAACTGAAGTACGTGAAGTCAACACAGTGACCGAGAGTGACTGATAAACATTTGAAAAACAATTCTCTTGATTTGATGCAGCAATTCGAAACCAAACATTAATGAAATCTTGAAGTTGAAAGGCAAACGTCAGTTTCACAAATCTCGCCCACCTTTTGTTGCTGCTTAGTTTGCGAGATTCGAATATGTGCGCACTACGTCTGATCAGTGGCGACGCTACACCAGGTCCCGCCGGGTCCCAGGACCTGGTGAAAAAAACTTGGGACCTGGCAAATGACCTGGTAAATTTTTATTAGTTACTAATATTGTATATATGCTCATTAAGCGTAAACTACATGTAAGAGAACTTCCATTTTAAATGCCTTGACATGTTTAAATTTGTATCGACAACAAAAAAATACAATAATGGGTTAAGTTAGTAGATTAATAAATATTACTTAATAAATAAATTTTATTTTTAATACATTTATTTGGGACCCGCCAAATTTTTTTAAGACCTGCAAGGGACCCACCATGTTAAATTTGACGGCGTCGCCACTGCCTCTGATGTAAAGATCGTTTTACTAACGTCACCTTCTTTTAGAAAATAAATATGTTGGTTGTCTTTGTTGTTTGTGTACATTGCACGCCACTCACATATGATTAACATAGAACACTAAAACTAAGTTTTTCGTCTTTTTCCCCCCAGAACTTTCGTTCTGGCTTGCAAGCATTGTACAGCATTGTCCAGCATTGTCCAGCATTGTCCGGCATTGTCCAGCATTGTCCAGCATTGTCCAGCATTGTCCGGCATTGTCCAGCATTGTCCAGCATTGTCCAGCATTGTCCAGCATTGTCCAGCATTGTCCAGCATTGTCCGGCATTGTCCAGCATTGTC
>CAXITT010000008.1:2496174-2515918 GCA_964033795.1 Lymnaea stagnalis
TACTAAGACTCAAACATCGTACTGACTCTATGGCGGCAGTGGAAAACATCAAAATACTAAGACTCAAACATCGGACTGACTCTATGGCGGCAGTGGAAAACATCAAAATACTAAGACTCAAACATCGTACTGACTCTATGGCGGCAGTGGAAAACATCAAAATACTAAGACTCAAACATCGGACTGACTCTATGGCGGCAGTGGAAAACATCAAAATACTAAGACTTATATTTGAGGGTTTCAGAAAAAGTTTTGTCGCATCACCCGCAAGGTTGAATTGTGTGTGTGCAATGAGATCATGTGGATCCTATGCTCCTTGCCGTATTCAATTGCTTTAAGTGTTTAATGGTTTTCATGCCCATCCAATAGGATGATCAGACCGTCCATTCTCAGTACAGAAGCCAATGGCTTCTGCTGGACCATTTTTCAAAAGTTGTGTGCCTCGTCTATCTTTCTGGAGAAGTAAACATTGGGGAATACACTCCAGGTCAATTCAAGACACAAATAACGGTGACGCCCCCCCCCCTCCACCACACACCCCTTTTGTTTGGAGTGCTTGTTACTTTGCTGAGTTATCTTTTACCTTTTTGGGCTAAAATTTTGGGAGGTTTCTGAACGCAGGCTACTCCAGTCTCATCCATAAACTCCAGTCTCATCCATAAACTCCAGTCTCATCCATAAACTCCAGTCTCATCCATAAACTCCAGTCTCATCCATAAACTCCAGTCTCATCCATAAACTCCAGTCTCATCCATAAACTCCAGTCTCATCCATAAACTCCAGTCTCATCCATAAACTCCAGTCTCATCCATAAACTCCAGTCTCATCCATAAACTCCAGTCTCATCCATAAACTCCAGTCTCATTCATAAACTCCAGTCTCATCCATAGTCCAAATCTTGCTTGCAGAGAATTCACCAGATTCCAAAAGCGATCAACTTGGATCTTATTGAAACCAACTGCTCTGGAAATGTTAATTGCTTCTGGTGTCCTTATTAAAATGCTTGGATTCCTCTTTAGAAAGCCAGACCGTCAGTCCTTAACAAATCTGTGCTGTACATCTAGCCTTTCAGCTAGATCAAAAGCCAGTTTCTGTATATCTCGCACAGTGAGCCTATGTGGTTCTATAATATCATTTAACCAATTCATACTCTTCATTTAAACAGTTCATACTCTTCATTTAACAGTGGTCTCAAACTCAAATCATCCTGTTGCCACAGGAGGTAGAGTCTGAGTGAGACTGGACCGCATCAAGTATTCCACACACACACACACAAAAACGATTACAAATTCAATAAATTACAGCTGCTTCAATGAGCTCAATCTTTCAAAATAACAAATAAAAACATTTAGTGTTGTCAAGAACTAAGCTGAACTTTCTTCCTCCTGCTCCTTATAGGAGACCTTCATAATAGCTTGAAGACGTTCAGTAAGTTTGGTCCTGAACTTTGACTTGTTGAAATTCTTAGTGGGAAAGAGCTTTCCCCACATATAATATGTACTCCTACATAGGCTTGAACAACCTGGAAATCTCAGGGAAGGGAAATGCTCTCATAAGATGTCTATGCTTGTCTGTTTTTGCATGCTCACCTCCCTGAACTTCACCTTGAGTTCAGAATTGCACTGAAGAAACAATTAGCTCCATCTGAAACGCAAAAAAAAAGGGGGGGGGGCTTATCTTCCACATTGAAGGAGCAAGGATCAGCAAAAATTTGAAAGTGAGTGTGTGTTCTTAAGCCTGCAAACATGTGATCAAATTCTTCCTGTAGCTTTGCATTGGAATAAGTATTCTTACCACTGGATGGTGTATCCAAATCCATGAGTACTTTGCATGTTGAGAAATGGCAGGGGTTTCTTTGAGAACTATTACACAAGTTTCGTGCAAAATGCCCGGACATTGTCATTGGCAACACTGACATGATGCCCCAGGTCTTGTAACTTCTTGTTGAGTACATATCAGCTCCTGTGTCATGTCAACAAGAAAAGCCAAGCCCATGAGCCATTTTGGGATCACTTTGCACAGGAACAGCCAGCCCATCCTTCTCGTGAAGCCCTTGAAGGCTACCACGTACTCAAACAGTAAACAGGGACCATTCTGAATTATTGATGCCAAGAAAGATGCTATGGTAAGGAGAATGAATTCTGTTTTGTTTTTTTTATCTTAGAAAAGCTTTTTTTTTTACTAACCCTATTTGGAAAGTGACCAAGATGACAGGGACCATTCTGAATTATTGATGCCAAGAAAGATGCTATGGTAAGGAGAATGAATTCTGTTTTGTTTTTTTTTATCTTAGAAAAGCTTTTTTTTTGACTAACCCTATTTGGAAAGTGACCAAGATGACAGGCTAAGAATGTCCCTCACTCGTAAACACTAGCGGCAATTTTAATAGGGATTCTTTGATTCTGTGTCAGATTGCAGCCATTTACTCAGATTATGGTTGTGCATTAACCACCGACGGACTTTTTAAACTTTTCTCGATATCGCACCTTGGCTCTATTTGTCTCATAAAATGCTATGAAATAAACATTTAAAAAAACTTTTAGTCCAATTTTAAAACGTTTTTACCATTATAATCAAAGTCCAAATCTATCCAAACATAATAAAATCCGAATTAGACTATCCGGTGAGATTCGACTGAGGCCGTCACGAAGAGTCACGTTATAGATATGAGAATGTGGACAACGCGCAGGTCGCATTAACACTAAGCGTTGCTGTGAGGTATCGGGCCGCAAAATCTCGTCTTGCGGGCCGCAAATGGCCCGCGGGCCGCGAGTTTGAGACCCCCTGATTTAACCAATTCATACTCTTCATTTAACTCGGACCCAAATCTTCCTAGAGAAATGTTTCAAGGAGTAGCCACCTTCCCATCTCTGTTGCCTGCGAGTGTTTTCCTGTTCATGCCATATCTTTCTGCAGCAGCCTTCAGTCTTAGTCTTTCACTAGGATCCTGCAGAGCTTTCTGAATGGCCTCCCTCTGATCCATCATTTCCCCTTGCAGTTTATCCTACGTAAGTTCTAGGCATAACCATGTGCGGGGGGGGGGGGATTAAAATACTGTACTCAGTGTAATCAACGTAAAAATGTCGTGTAATTGAAATGAATATTAACGATGAAATCAATTATGTTAAACTGCATTTACTATGTGGGAAAGGGTGGGTTAAAACGCACACGGTGGGCTGTTTACCACAAAAGCGTAAGGGCGTTTTACCCCTATAGTTAAGTTGACTTCATTTATGGAACAAATCTTAGATATGCCCCTTCCATTTCAATCGCAGTAACGGGTTAGAAGGCTTATACACCCATAATTTTACTGGGCTCATTCTTTACGATAGCTCGTCGGCTTGCTAAGTTAACAGACTTTGGCTTCATTTAAAATTTAGCTTTAAAATGTTTAAAAAGTGAAAAAATTCATTAAAATTTATCTGTTTAGTAGAAAAGGCCGCTCTTTTTGCTTTAATGTAAAGCAGGCCCGCACAACTCAAACTGTAAGGCGGGCCGTAATACTTTGTGAAAAGCTTGTGCGGGCCGAAAGATGATAAGACAGGAAGAAAGCTATTAAAAAAAATAATAATAAAGAATATTTCGTTACTTCGCGGACCGCCAAGTGGGTGCTGGCGGGCCACATGTGTCCCGCGGGCCGTATGTTATGCAAGCCTGATGTAAAGCAAAAGAAAGGAGATTTCACTGAACGAAATATTTGGATTGAATTCACGTTTTTTAATTAATGTTGTTGTTTTTGTTTGTTTTGTTGTTGTTTTTTTTTGGGGGGGAAGGTCTTATCTCATAGGGGGCTTTTTACCCCCAAACGTGCCACCCTCAGATGCCCCCCATTTCGCAGCCCTCTATACGCCAATGGCTTCTTCAGACCTGTACGGCTATCCCCGGGAGATCTAAATTTCAGACTCATCTATCCTAGAATCTATATTTTCTTTTCCACCAGGTATTTGTTCCGAAGATCGTATCCGTTTACAAATTTTAATTCACCCGATTTCTGTTTCCCGGTGTTTTCAAAATATTTTATACCTCAAAAATAATTAACCAGAAACATTTGCCTTTCATACATATGAACATTGCTGTCATATGAACATTACTTTCATATGAACATTACTTTCATATGAACATAACTTTAATATGAACATTAATCTCATATGAAAATTACTTTCATGTGAACATTACTTTCATGTGAACATTACTTTCATTATCTCATTCTTCTTTAAATTCATTCTAAGAGACCATCAATAAAGTACGGCATCTTTTTTCGCACAATTTCTACCCCCTCACTCCTCCTGTCAAAATATGTCATAAATATCAAGACACCCCCCCCCCAGGAATTTTCGGACGCTGACCCCCCCAACCCAAAACACTTCAAAAAAAAAAAAAAGTGCGTCACACTTTCTAATTTGCAACAAAAAAAAATTAAACAAAACAAACTAAATTATTATTGAATATATCCCTTACAACCGGAAGTTCAAAATCCCTGTCATTTTCAAATTTTATATAACAATTGATCCCTAAAAAATCTATAATCAAATTTTCGGATCTTGTACACAGTAAGTTTTTTTTATCGCGATAAATTAAAACGCGAATGATATTCGGTACTGAAGGCAGGTCCGGGACGAGGAAAAGTGACGGCTGGGACGAAGCCTAAAATGGCGCCAGAGCCGGCCTTTAGGGTGTGTGACATCTTCCCCAGCATAGGGCACCGTGGCCATAGGGGCGCCTGGGGCACCCAGTAAATATTTAAATTCCCTTAGATTATTACCGTCAAGCGTGAACCTCGGGTCCAGGGTCGAGAAAAGGTATACTAACTTTTCGTACAATCGCTCTTCATACAATGAGTTTTCATCCAATGAAGGTTGCTTTCTTAATTTGGATACCAACACTTGGTTTGGGACCAACCAAAAGTGCGTGGAAATTATTGCACTAATCTCGTATTTCCTTGTCCATCTTACAGTTATTTCAGCAGAAAGAATATGGGGAACTAAAAGCTTTCCTAGGCGCAAAAGCGCAAAACAGAGAAAGTACGTCGTAATCGGAAAAAGAGTGGAGCCTTCCATGGGCGGGTGGGGGGGGGGGCGCCGAACGGGTGCTTCCCACAGGGCCAAAGTTTGCCGAAAGATTCACTTTGGCGCCCCTTATAAGTATAGGCTAATCATTAAAGGAAAAAAAACCGAGTTATTCGGTATTGAGTTTATTAATTGTGTTGTTGTTTTTCAACAAATAATGAACAGTTCAGTTGTTAATATTGCGAAATAAAAATTAAATGAAGTTCATCTTAATAAAATACTCAAATGACGTTTCAGTGAGAATTGCCTATATATTTTGGCCAAAGCCTTAGGTTACTTTGATTTAATAACCGCGCGTGATAGAACTGATAATGTATTTTCCCCTTCTTAAAAGTACAATCAATAAAAATAATTGATGGCTTTTTAAATTTTAAACAGTGTTAGATGATGCGGAAAGAGCCAGTTAATACGTTTTATTTGGATTTTGTCTTTATCGTGGGGAGTGCGGGAAATATGTTTTGAAATCAAGATGGTGATAACATTTTTAAGAACTCCTGATATACATGTAAGGCCAAATGGTAGGCCCTTGCAATAAATAAAAAAAAAAATAAACCCTACCACTTCCCCCCCGGGCTGTCAACCCCTACGACCCCCCCCCCCCCAGGTTTGCTACTGCGTAGACTGATAGCATAATATCTGTATGAAATTTAGCTAGAATCTTCATTTATCAATTCTAAAATATCTGTTGTTCAAATGCTGAAGCGAAAGTAAAATTCAAAAGGCCACCAGCCGTCTTGAATAGGCCTCTACAAAGGGACAGTAATTACGTCTGGAGGAAGAAAATAATTTCTTTTGTTTAGGATTTGCACTGGCTTAGCTGGGGTTATAGTCACCCGAAGGTGGAAAATATATCTCCCCCTCTCCCCCCCCCCCCCCCAAAAAAAAAAAAAATAATAAAAAAACCAAACAAAAAAAAATTTAAAAAAAAAAAAAACAAAGGGACAGTAATTACGTCTGGGTGAAGAAAATAATTTCTTTTGTTTAGGATTTGCACTGGCTTAGCTGGGGTTATAGGCCCCCGAAGGTGGAAAAAATAACCCCCCCTCTCCCCCCCCCCCTCCACAATAAAAAAAAATTAATTAAAAAACTCAACAAAAAAAAATTTTAAATAAAAAAATACCGCCCTCCATAATGATAGAATACGTTGATACTGCTCACACATATATGGGCTACCCAACATGCTCAAGGTTCGAGCCGCATTTAGACGAAAATGGGGCATCTATTAAGGAATGAAAAGAGTGAACTGTGCAGGCCCAACTGTGCCTTACTTTGCTTTAGTGTCCCATTACACTGCAACCCTATTAGCTCCATCTGCAAATTTATAGGAGCAGTTTCCACGTCTATGACGAATGAGTAACGAAACAGCTCGAAATTACATTTCTGTGCTTCAAAGTCACTAACTCGACGAGAAGTAAGCTAAGTGTGCATTGGGAAACACCATAGCGTTGACTGGATATAATTATTGTATTAAGACCTCGCGGGCCTGATATAATTGTTCGGCGGGCCGGATGTGGCCCGTGGGCCTTGAGTTTGGCACAAGGGCTAAGTAGTGGCATGGGCCATAGTCCAGGGCCTCACGCTTCCAGTGACATCAAGTTGCCCGTATTGTTAATGAAAATTGAATTATTGTTAGGCAGCTAAAAGGTACAGTGGGAAGGTGTTACCAATTTTTTTGTGAGCTAGTTTTGCGATGTTCAAATCAGTTCCATTTTACAATGGTACTAGTTTTAGACAAAAAAATTTATTGGGATTTTATTGCTTATTTATTTAATTTGTGTCTTTTTTTCTTCTTTTTTAAAATTCAAGTTTTAAAGTAAATCAACGAGTTTTAAAGATAAAATATATGCAAATAGCTCATTTATCGGTAATTTATCTGAAAAAAAGTTATAGAATTTTTAAATATGTCCTATTTTTGTTATATGGATTAGACCATTTCTATTAATTATATACATTTAAAAAAAATGAGTAGTTTTAAATAACCACAAAAATCTATAAACCGTATCTAAAAATCAGGATTAGCTTTGCTTTATCAGACAGACTTCGGAGATTTCGGAGGACCAGAGCGCAGTGAGCATGCTAAAATGGCATGATCAAATCAATCAATCAATCAATCAGACTTGAAATGAAATAATTTTTTTTTTTAAATAGGAAGCAATGCCATTCTTCATTAATAGGCTACACTCAAAGTTTTTGGTTTCTTTTTCGTTCAATAGTATTATTTAGAAACAACAACAAAAAAATAAATAATTTTAATAAACACAACCAGGCCAAGAAAGCCTAAATTTTCACTAGTATCTTTATGTTGCTCACGTATCAAGTGTAAAAAAGTATGCAAAACTAAATGCAGGTAGGTGCCAAAATACACCAATGCACTTCAAATAGAAGAAAATTCAACATTTTCTGGGAGAGGGAGTCAGTGAGCCCCTCCCCCAAACCCTTTCGTAGGTTTCGATGGGGAGCCTTCGATTGTGCTCCCTCTCCGATCAAAGTGACAGTACCGACACCTTATATAAACATATTTTTAAAAATTGCGCTGTATGTTAATTGTTATTTATTAAAATAATTTTAACCGGACAACCGGAATGAATTTCTGTTTATATATGGTGGGGGAGGCCGAGAGTCAGATCTAACCATGAGAGAAATTATTAAGCATACATTTTCTCACTAACTAGGTGCCCTGCCCCCTTTGCGAACGTCTAAACTGCCCCTCCCCTCCCTGGAAATTTTTTGAAAGAAACACATGGTTCAATCTTGGCCCCTAATATGTTTCTTGATTCTTAACATTACTTGAATAAGTTGGTGCATTACTTTGCCCAGGGCACCCGATGCTGTTACTGTTTGGACTCCTCTGTGTCTAAGTCTAAGACTAATTTCTGACAAAGCTGTGGGCATCAGCAGACTCATATTTGAAGAAAAATAAATAAAATTTTACCATACTTTATAACAACAACACATAGTTAAAGTAAAGCGATATTCCACTCCTCTTTTTGCTGGAAAATAAATTAAATTATATTGAAATATTATTTTAAACTAACATAATTCTGGAAAGTTATTCTAAATCATTGTGAATATTGTACATTTTCATCTCATAAAATACCCGGTACATATTTTGACCTTGACAACATTTTACAATTAGAACAAATGTTTCTACACGAGATATCTAACTTGTTTCTCTAGCTTAAAAATCAACAAAAAATTAATAGTAATTTAATTGGAAAGAATTCGCCCTGATCAAGCTGATCTTATGTATTTTGAGATGAAGATTGTGTGATATATCACCCTGATGTTACAAAAAAATCTTGATAACGGTAAGTCTATTTAATCGGTGTTTGTTGTTTAATTTAATCCTCTATATTAACTTCGCTTTTGTTGGCGTTTTTCTTCCGTATTTTTTTTCTAGGTATGTGACAAAATCTTCGGACGGCCCATCGACCCACTAAGCGCCAACATGTCGAGCTGAAACTTGGCACATAGACTCGTTGCCGATGACAACACAGTAGGCCTGTATCAAATTTTCAGCCCGACAATCAATTTTTCCTGTTCTCAAGGGGGAGATGAAAGAAATATGACGGCACTGATTTTACAAAATAAAATTCCCAATAACTGAGCTAATTGAGTTTCAAAAAAACAACAAAAAAACAACAACAACACAGCTAGTGCGTAATAGTTTCTCTTGTTCTTTCCTCAGATTGCTGGTGAAATACATCGGATGTGTCAAAGCGGCTGGGACAGTAGTCTTTTTGGTAAATACGGTACAGACTTTGCCCGTGTTCAAGTTATTTTCGTTTATTATTAACCGTGGGACTTTGCTACCGATATTTATATGTCTTTAGTTGCTCTATACTGATTGTTTACTGTAACGGTAACATATGCAACTGGGTGAAATCGACAATAATTTCTTTGTTTTTTTAGACATTTCAATTTAAAAGGAAGAAAATTTCCATCGCACCAATGATAAAGCCTGTAACTTCCCGTAACTAATTTGCGACACAAGTTTACGCTTTCCCAATTTCGCCTTCATATATTAAGCCAACTATGGTGGTATCATCAGATAATTTAATGATTCGAAAGGTGTCGCATGGAATCTAGATTATCAATTGATACCCGTTAATATTGTATACAGAACAGGGGAGAGCAACTTTGTGATGCCCCGATACAAATAAGATTTGTCATTCGCCTTGACATGGTAATGTGGGCGATTCGTTAAGTAGTTCAGTACCAGGTATCAAGGCTTGGGTATTTGAATTTAAATCAAAAGAAGAAAGTAATTTCTCTTTATTTATATAACATTATATCGGCGATTCATTTACAAAGTTCCTTGTGGTTATACTATACTATTTTGTGCATCCCCCTTATGAAACCATTCTGTAGTTCAAAAAGAATGCCGCCCTTAACATATAGAAACAAATATAACGTAGCCCGTGGCGGACCCCCCCCCCCCCCCCCCCATGCATTTCATCATTTATTTGACATTCCACAATTCATTTCGGAACCAAAGTGGCAGTCAAAATATGTATGATCAGAGGCGTACTGACAATGACAAAAACGCAAGAATATTGCGCCACTATCAACCGTATTTAACCAATTTTTAATTTTATATTAGTTAACAGTTTTAATTCTAATCAAGATTTACCAATATTATATTACCGTACAATAAGAAGAGTAGTGTGCATTTTAACTTAGTGGATACCTTTAAAAGGCATAAAGACATTATTTTAGACCAATATAAATACAATTTGGGGGCTCCCCTTATTAGTATTACTTTTGTTGTCTATGGTACATGATATGCCTACCATAGAGTAGTACCCCCTTGATTGCCATTTCTGGGACTACACTACAAGCATATCAATTAAGATTTGTCAATTATCTTACGGCATTTATCTACTTTTAAAGTTGTGCCTCAAAGCATTAGATTCCATTACCGTACTTTTTCTTAAAATAATTCTTTTTTCTTAAAATAATTTGAACTCAGTTTATTTATGTACCTGTAATACCACCTCACTATCCAGTGACCATGTATCAAATGGGAGTATTTAATTGCAGGACATAAATGAACAGCTTTATTGTTATGCAGTATTATCAGATCATGAACAAAGACCAGTAAATATAAAATGTTTTTAATACAAAATAACACATCACAGAATATAAGCAATTTAAATGTTCAAAAAAAAAAAAACTATAAAAAAAAACAAAAAACGGCACAATATATAAATGCACCAAAACTAAATAAAAAAAAAAATAAAGAAAACATACATAAAAATGGGAGTATTTAATTGCAGAACATAAATGAACAGCTTTATTGTTATGAAGTATTATCAGATCATGAACAAAGACCAGTAAATATAAAATGTTTTTAATAAAAAATAACACATCACAGAATATAAGCAATTTAAATGTTCAAAAAAAAAAAACTATAAAAAAAAACAAAAAACGGCACAATATTTGGATGCCCCAAAACTGAATAAGAAAATAACTAGAGAAAACATACATATGCTTCAAACATTTCAATAAGTCTCATTCACACATCTTATAAATACATTTCTTCAGCTGATAAGAGACAAGTGATCAAAACGGATTCTAATCCTCACTTGAACAAAATACACAGAAGGACAGTCTTGTGTAAATATATCATCTCATGGCAAATCAGTTCCTCACGCAGTTAATCTGTTAGAGACAAATAAATATATTAAAACATATGAGAAGGTAGCTTACAATCCATATTATGGCTAAACCCTTCAGACTGACATATAAATATTGCAAATCCCAAATGCTTTAAAATCATTTGCTACGGTACTTAATCATCCATCAATGTAAATGAAATATTGATAAGACTTATGCACACTTAATATACACTGCTAAAAAGGGTTACCGGAAACTTGGTCAATCTTTTTTCAGTTCACACGTTAAAATTTGACCAAATTTTCCGTCGACGAAATTTCTTTCAATCAAATTTCTGGATACTACTTTTCCATACATGAGAAACAGCAAAAATATACCTTTTCACTATGGAACTATCATCTTAATTTAAATTTAATATAAAACTTTTTAAAAACTTCATTTCAGTGAATAGTATTTTTTTAAAAAGATGAAACAGAAAGTATGGCAAATAAATTTTTTTTAATAATTAAATTAGTAAAAAAAAACAAGCACACTGTAACTGGAAACTAACTGGGAACAAAGTGCAACTTCAATAAAAAAAAACTTATTAAAAACTTTAAAAAAAATTATCTCAACTGTCTTGGCCTTCATCTGAAGCAGTTTTATCACATATAGTCAACTGTGACAGATTCAGACAGGTCACCTTAAAAAATAATTTTGATTTAAGAATTTTTGTAGGTGGTGAGAATTGGTCTTCTAGAAATAGGTGTTACTATTACAGCCTAAATCTACTGAAAAGCCACAACTTACAATATCATCTATCTTGAGAATGCAACGAACTGTTTCTGCTGCTAGATTGATGGCACTGACCGTCACCAAAATTGGCTGAACAACACTCTCTTCTAGAATGTTTGTGATTGCTCCCTGTACAACAAATAAAATACAATTTAAAGTTCTAAAAAATCTAAAAATACATTATCTTTAAATAGTAATCTTAATTCTTAAAGGGGCAGAGCGGCCAAAAACGTCTTTAGTAATTAACGGGCAAAATGTCCCAAAGTGCACATATAGTTATAAACTCGTGACCTCCGAGTCTTTGCGAGATTGTTTACATCCGGTTTTTCCGATAGATGGATAGTGTGGGCGCCAGTTACAAGTATTTAATCGATTATTTGGGTTGTTTTAAGGGTAAAAAAATTTTTTTTTATCGAAATGGATTTAGCAGATTATTTGCCTATTATTCAAGTGATAGAGATTTCGCTGGATTCAATTTAAGTGACATTGAAGTGCAGGAATTGACTAAATGGGAACTAGATATTAATATTATTATTAATATTAGTGAAATCAGCGTAGTAAGCAGTGTTGAATTTTACAAACTTCAATTTTGTGGCAGTGTTTGTCAATAGTGAATGGATGACTTACAATCACAAGCAATATGTTGTTTTTTTGCAAATATTTGTGTTCATATGAGGATTAATGGCAAAATGTGAGTACAATTGTAAATCTGCATTCATTTTCCTTTATCTTGCTTAATATTTCACACAAATTTGTTGACTTAGACCTTAGATTTGATTTTTTGTGTAACGTAACCCTAAATCTTACTAAAAAACAGAAAAAGTTATGCCCGCTCAGGAGATGCAAGAGGACGTACATCGGCCCCGTAAAGGGTTAATTTGTGTTAAGTAATATAGAGGGTTAAATAACTGGTCTCCATCTGCTATTGAATCCTCATAGAAATTCAGTACAGGTCTGTGAAATTTTCATCATGTGGAGACACCATATATGTAAATTAAAATTTTAATACTTGGTATACCTTTCTAACGTTAATTCCAGCAGTTCTCTCTCCCCGAGCATGTCTTGTTCGAAGTTCTGTTACAGTTGCAATAGGATTTAATCCAGCATTTTCAGCTAGTGTAAATGGGATAACCTCCAATGCTTCAGCAAATGACCGGAAACAATACTGTTCAATGCCAGTAAGTGTGTTTGCATAATCCATCAGTTTGAGAGAGAGCTCAATTTCAGGAGCCCCACCACCAGCAATAAGTGCCCTAATATTAAAAATAAATAAAATTTCTAATTGAAATAAAGCCTCATTAGTTTGAGCGGGATAATATATTAAGCCTAATTTTTATCCAAAAAGTTTCATAATATAACCCTGAATTTAAAACTGATTAAATGCGACATTTCAAACTTCACCCCCAATTTAACACACCAGTAGGAAGCTTTATAAATAGTTTACTTCGTTTAGAATAAAGTTGAATTTGCAAGAGACCGCCTCAACTATCTAAATTTTGTGATAATTTTCCTGATTCTATAAGAATTAGCAACCTTTTCTCCATCAGCAAAGCACAATCTTCAAATTAAATGCTCAGAACAGGTCTGTGTTAAAGTTCATCATTTGGAGATAGCAAATCTTGGAATGTAAGAAGAAAAAAAAATAAATCTCAATGTTATTAATGCCTACCTCTTTTTGACCAGGCACCTGATGACACACAATGCATCATGCAATGACCTGTCAGCCTCCTCCAGGACAAGCTTGTTGGAGCCACGAATGAGAACTGTAACTGTCTGACCTGGATTAGCAATGCCAGTAACCTAATGTTAAAAAAAATAAAAATTGTGGGGACCTGTGACACTGCATAAAATATTAAAAAGGCAACAGTGAAAAAATAATTCAGAATATTAATAAAATATTATTGTTCAGTTAAAATGACCTCCTTCAGATGCTGTATAACATCCACAATGTCATTTCAGAACAGGTCTGTGATATTTTTCATCATTTGGAAGCCAAATTTTCATAATTTAATTAAAATCTATTACAGTATTTTTAAGATCAATTTATATCGAAATAAATTATACAATTATATTTTTTGGATCAATTATATACCTTCACAATTTTGCTAGTTCCCGTTTGCACCTCTTCAACAAGCTCAGCAGATCCCAAATATTCAGGCAAAAAGTGATCTACACTTGCAATAGGTCGACACCCAAGCGTCTGCAATAAAGAGATGAGAAATAAAGTCATAGAACAAATAACGCCACCCTTACCACTAAGGATGTTTTGTGTAAGGTATAACGAGCCAATGATACAAAAGTCTAATATTTTAATCAAATTGAGTGAACATATTAGTTTAGTTATGCTTTCCATTTGGGATTAAAAGACCAAATTGTTGTCAATTTACAAAGTGAACAAAAATTTCAAACAATGTCATATGTTATAATAAAGTTAACAAGCTAATCGTCAAAAGTCTAACATTTTAATCAAATTGAGTGAACATATTAGTTTAGTTATGCTTTCCATTTGGGATTAAAAGACCAAATTGTTGTCAATTTACAAAGTGAACAAAAATTTCAAACACTGTCATATCATGTTATAATAAAGTTAACAAGCTAATACCTTGCAGACAAATTCAACGTCTTCTCTCTCAACATCTTTTACAACTAATATCTTCATCTTGGCCAAGAAATGGAGGGCAAGATCTGAAACTGCATCTCTGATAAAAAGAAAAATATAAATAACATATGGAAAGGTAATTAGCATGTTTATTAACTTTGTATTCTTTAATAATTCAGTAGTTCTGGTGGGGTAAAAAAAGAATGTAGTGTCCTTAAATTTTTTTTTAAAAAGTAGCTAAACTATATTGCTAGGCACTGACACCAACCTTAGAATAGACTTTTGAATAAGAAGAACATTACATCCGGATTTCTTTATTTTCTTAACTATGTCAAGAATGTAGGCTCGCTCCTCACGTAATACCCGGTCCATTTGTGTGTAATCTGATACAATTACTTGATTATCCATCTGTAAAATACATAATTAACACAATAAATAATTAGAAAGAAACTAAAAGGTTCAAAAGAAACTGAATGTATGTAAACTAACAAATTTATACTTTAAAAAAATTATATACAGTTTCAAGTGGATTGAAGTGTACTTACATCTGTTTTAGGTGGAGATATGCAAAACTGAATGAGACCCACTTTGGCCTTTTCAATCTTGTTTGGACCACCAGCTCCAGATAATCTACTAGTAAACACAAGGCCATCAATAAGCTCTGTATCCTCAACAGTACCCCTTTAAAGGAAAATAATAGGAATAATGAAAAGTTAACAAATGAAAACTAGTATTGGATAAAATGTTGAATACCCGGTACACTCAAAGATGTAGGAAAAGATGTCAAAATTAAAGATCTTTAAAAAAAAAAAAAAAGAAAAAATGTCCCTAGTTTAAATTACTATAAAAAAAATTTCATACACACCCTAATTTTTTTACGATCTTGATATCTTTAAGATCAACATTTTTTGCAGTGGCTGGATCTATGACTTTCATAACAGCATCAACAGCGATTGGTGATAAAATGGAAGAATACTGTGATACAACCTGACAAAAAATATTTCGTTTTTAGTATGTCGCTGTCATTTAATTTAGAACATCAACATGTGTAAGTGAAGCCTCAATCAGTTCACATATCCTCAAGTCATTTAGGAACAGGTCTGTGAAAATTCTCATCATTTTTAAGGGAAATTTCATGATTTGTAAAATAAAAAATGATTATACCCAAACAATAGAACTTGAAAAGTATTCTTTTTATTGTTGACCAATGCCCTCAAACGCACCTTTGAGTTTAAAGATGTTGATGCACTTTTCAGGAGTGACTCTCTGTCTGCAAGATCAAGTGGTGTTACCATTGATTCAAGGATCTCTGTAGATTTGGCTGCAGCTCTTTGAAAAGATTCAGAAATCACAGTGGGATGAATTCCTGAAACATATCACAAATAAAATAAATCTATCTAAATTGTCCCTGTATTTCTGATGGCATTAATTTGTTCCTGGTATATCAGCCATATATATTTGTTTTGAGCAGTTACCCAGTACATAGACTACAGCCTTTCTGTATATAATTTTTAAAAACTTGCCTCGAGCCAAAAGATTGGCACTTGCATCCAAAAAGCTTCCAGCTAAGACTACAACTGATGTGGTACCATCTCCTGCCTCAATATCTTGGGCCTTTGATAACTCGACAAGCTGTTTTTTTATTCAATGCAAAAGCTATAAGTTTCTTTTTTAAACATATTTAAAAATGAAATTTTTTTTTTTTTACAAAGTCAACAGAAATTTCAAAATAATGTCATATGTTATAACAAAGCTAACAAGCTAATACCTTGCAGACAAACGAAATAGGGATATAAATATATAATAATAAAACAAATGTATGCATCCACAAATCCCAAACTGCTATATCTGATCACCATGATGAGAGCGGAGCAGATTGGGTGAAGCAATGCTTTGGTTTTAATGTTTGACAGTATGCTTAACATCTAACAATGACTATCTTAAGTATGTTAGTCAAAAAAAGTCTGTCAAATTTAGAAAAAATAATTTAAAAAAATAAAATTACCATTTTAGCAGCGGGATGAAGCACTTGCATTTGTTTAAGAATAGTTGCACCATCATTTGTGATTGTTACGTCTCCATTTGCAGCTTGGATCTGTTTTTAAAATCTCAAAACAATTACAAACCCAAGATATTAACTTATTTTTTTTTTACTTTTCTATACCTTTTTTTACTTTTCTATACCTTTTTTTTTTTTACCTTTTGTTTGCATTTAAAAAAAAAAAAAACTGATGTAAGAAGAAAAACTCTCAGGAAAGGATTCCAAATGAAATGCTTTTTTAAAAAATAACAGTACCGTACTTGATGACTTCTCAATTTTATAAGCACTTCCAATGCTGAGATTACTTAAATGAAATTTACCATTTTGTCCATGCCACGAGGGCCCAAGCTTGTTCGAATTGCATCTGCCACAGCTGATAAAAAAAGAGAAATTTCCTATATATATATTTAACACAATTTAGCTAAGACATTAAAGCTAAAATTTAAGCAGAGTACACTAATAAACATTTATTATGCAACATTTATAGAAATGTATAAATGTTTGCAGTCAAATCATACAGTAGTAAAGAT
Organism: Lymnaea stagnalis; assembly: GCA_964033795.1. Taxonomy (NCBI): domain Eukaryota; kingdom Metazoa; phylum Mollusca; class Gastropoda; family Lymnaeidae; genus Lymnaea; species Lymnaea stagnalis. Next base: position 2,512,804 of record CAXITT010000008.1, read on the forward strand.
GCATTCACTGCTGCAATGTATTCCCTTAAATAGGTACTTTGACACAAAATTTAAATATTGTCCGATCGACATGAATGATACATCATTTTAAAGGGCTAGCTATAAGCTTTACAACAACACCAATTTCATCTTTCTATCTTTTATAGAAGTGGAGTTATGATTTTTTTGGTGATTTTTTAAAACCCCCTTCTTTATCTTAGTATTTAACTGAAAAAACGTGTGACCCACTTTCCAAATTTCTGCCTTATTTTGCCCAAAACTTTTGGATTTTAAAAGATAATGCTACCAAATTTTCAGGAGACATTCTCAATGCAATATACAACCCAATAAACAACAAAACTTTTACATAACATCAAGACTTTTATTTTTTTAAATTATTTATTTGTGGGTATGTTCAGAAAAAAGTGAACAGAAAAATTGGGAAAATCATCATTTATACAGGAAAAAACGAAAAAATAACATGTTTATTGAATTTTAACTAATTTTATTATGCTTGTTTTACATTTTAAATCAATTATTATATTTATAAAAAGGTAAGTAGTCTTTTTTTATATATATAAATTGGAACGCATGTAATTATAAATAAAAATTACTCAAAATCATCTATGATGATGAGACTAATTTATTAAAAAATGTTATTTGATATATTAAATAATTGTCTATGTACTGCTTTTCTATGTTCTAATAAAAATATAATTACAACGATGATGTTGTTTGATTCTTGTTTATTAATTTGATGTATTTTAATAAAACTGTTATATATAGGCTTAACTAAAAAATATATTATTAGTAAGTGTGGTTGTTGATTGTCGTAGTACTAGTAATAGAATTATGATTATGAAAAATTAAGCTTAGGCAGGATTATAATAACAGTTGTTTATAATTATAACTGATATATCGGCCTAATTTTAGTAATATTCTCTGAAATAATTATTAAGAGAAAAACGATTATTATTATTGACATTACTATTATAACACTATTAAATTTAAATATTGATTCAATAATTATGAAGAACGATAAACTGTCTACCGGTACCGTACACAATTTTTAACGTAATAAATAAAACTTAAAACCAACCCTTGGTTACTACATAATTAAACTTTGGTTATAATCTTTTCTTAAAATTATTCATTTTAAACGTCTTATCATTATTTAGCTGTTTAAGGATTTAACATTAACGAATCACAGTGATAGCAGCCATTTCCGGCCTCTTGATCAAAATAAAAAAAATGACAATTTTGTACCCCCACTCCTTCGTGGGATGCATAACTTTTTATAGACAAAGTCAAGATAATAACTCAAATAATGAAAAAACTCTTAAAATGAATGTAGATTGGGTATAACTAAATCTTATTTTGGTTGCTTAACTAGTAAAAAAGTATTTTATATGATTTATATACTAACCGAGTCATTACAATAATACTGTCCGGGATACACAAAAAATCTAGTGGCATAAATCAATATATCACCGGAACACAAAAACTGATACGTCACTGATGAGGAAAGCATTATTTAATAAACAAAGGCTACGTAGTATGCAATTTTCCAAAGATACCGTGTATCCGTACGCCATATTGTAGAACACATTTTATCGACATTTTAGGACATGCGCAGAACGGTGCGTGAACAAGTATTGTTATCCCTACCTTAAAACATTTTCTATGCAGTACATTGCAGTGCAATTTTATAATTTTTATGCAGTGCACAGCTGATTTGCTATACCGTACCGATATTACCAGTGTTGTAGCTTAAATGGAGCTTTTATTGCAGAAGTGAATGCAGCCACATTATATTCGTATACTATTATTACCATTAGGCCCACTCATCTTATTAGGCCTAATTCTCTCTTCACTTTATCAAGTTCAAGTCACAACAACAAAATACACCACAGATCTTCAATTTTATTTTAATAATTGAATTACTGTAAGCACCCACAAATCCCAAGACTGTTACCTCTGGCCACCAAGGCGAGAACTAAACAGATTGGGTGAAGCAATGCTTTGGTATAATGTATGACAGTCTAAAAACCAACAATGATAATCTTTAACATGTTAGTGGAAAGCCTGTCATTGTTAAATACTAATTTTATTAAATTATTGGTAAATGCATGCTCGACGTTTCGTTTCCACCTATTCTACTACAGCCACCATCTTTGTTGCCAAGACAACACATAGCTGGCAACAAAGACTGTGGTCATGTAAATAAATAATAGTAATAGATAGTGCAAACGCACCTCTGCTAAAATAAGGAAAGGAAGGAGAGAGAAATCTAATATAAATCAGGTAAATGTGAAGAGATAGCGTTTTTTGGTAAATTATGAGAGTGGTACCCGGGGTTTCCCAAGCATGGCCGCCATCTTTGTTGACATGATCCGTGAGAAGGTCACGGATCATGTCAACCAAGATGGCGGCCGACCCACAAAAAAAAAGTAGTGCAAAGACACGTATTGTACAAAAAGGGAACGGTTGGGGAGAATGCGTTTTATCAAAAAACTTACCGAAAGATCGAAAATAAGCAATATTACAAGAAAATTTAATTTTCAAGATAGGAAAACACACAAATATATAGTAATCTGTGAAAAATATTTTAAAGAAAATGTAAAATGTAAAGAAATGGAAGAACAAAAATTTTTCGGAAAAAAATAAAAAAACAACGAAAAATTTGTTTTTGTAATTTTAAAAAAATTTTAAAAAACTATTAAATTTTGAAATTTAAGAAAAATGATTTTTAAAAAAAATTGTAAAAAACGAGTAAAATTTGAATTTTTTTTGTTGAAATTTTTTTAAAATGAGCAAAAATTTGATGGCGCAAATCCCTAACCTGGATCCTAAACCCTAAACATAACCCTATCCCTAAACCTAACCCTAAACCTAACCCTAACCCTAAACCTAACCCTAACACTGACCCTAACCCTAACCCTGACCCTAAACCTAACCCTAAACCTAAACCTAACCCTAAACCTAACCCTAAACCTAAAACTAAACCTGACCCTAACCCTGACCCTAAACCTGACCCTAAACCTAACCCTAACCCTAAACCTAACCCTAAACCTAACCCTGACCCTAAACCTAACCCTAACCCTAAACCTAACACTAAACCTAACCCTGACCCTAA
>CAXITT010000008.1:2547448-2581083 GCA_964033795.1 Lymnaea stagnalis
GAGATGGGAGAGGGGGATGAGATGGGGAGGGGGATGAGATGGGAGGGGTGATGAGATGGGTGAGGGGGGATGAGATGGGTGAGGGGGGATGAGATGGGGGAGGGGGATGAGATGGGTGAGGGGGGATGAGATGGGTGAGCGGGGATGAGATGGGAGAGGGGGGATGAGATGGGAGGGGGGGATTCTAAAACAACCTGATGAAATTTATGGATTGTCCCAAGGGCAGATCCACCACAATCCAATATCCATTGACAAGCGCATAGGATGCCTATCATTTGTTTTGACCTACTGCAGACCCGTTTACTCTTAGGGTTTTGTTTTGAGGTGTATACATTACACATACTGTATGTTTATTTTTTACTATAAAGATAAGGTATTGAACGATTTTGTGATGACATTGTCCGATTTTAAGAGTTTGAGGGTAAACAGGTCTGCTACTGAAGGTCCACATATTAGAGTCTCAGCCCCACCCAATGTTACTTTAAGCTAAAAATAAACTATGCATGTCATTTGTAATATTTAAAAAAACTGTGGGAGTTTGTGACAAGAACATGGCGAGTCAAACCTCAATGTTAATCTGGTGGAGGAATGCAGGAAGCAGGTCCTCCGACAGACCCGAGATGTTGCTGCTGGTGGCCACAATGACTATAGGGTTGGACTGTCCAACCAACTTACGGACATTATTGAAAAAACTGTTGATGATTCGTGGACCTGGGAAGAGCATAAAAGAAGCTTTAAATTTATGCAGAGTGGCAGAGGAGCTCTCAAAGGAATTTTCTTTTAGACCCCAACATTATCACATGAGAAAAATGTTTGCTGGAAATGAGAGAACTTTAAAAAGAGGAATGACGTCAAAGTATACAAAAATTTTACTTTCAAAAGATGCTCCTTCTTTTTCTCTTCCAATGACATCGATGTTTCTCATGAGGATGATACAAGGCCAGTACCTGATGGCTGTAAGAAGGACAATACTGCAGTGCATTAAGCCGGTGGTTGGTGAGGCTATCTTCTAGCTTTGGTAATAATCATCAGAAAATTTTGATTGTAGGAAGTATTTATTTCTTTATTTCTCATTGCCACAATACACCATTCTTCCGAACCGTGCCGGCGTATACACAACAAAAAAAAAAAACAAACTCCCACACATATACGGTGTAAAGCCACCAAAGTACATAACCAACAAAATAGTAACTATAATAATAACACTACCGTACGTGAATAAAAGAAAAGTAATATAACTAAAAAATTTAAAGAATCCATAAAAAAACATTAATTTTTGTGTAAGTCCTTTATACGCATTTTTGTTTGCATTTATGTCATTGTACGTCATTGATCATTTATTAAGAAGCAGTTATGTAAATGGGTCAACTTCTGGCCAATAGAACATTTTCCTATTTCCTTCATTTTCCCCTTCAAAAATACATTTGATTTGAACTGCACACCCAAATACGTCACAAATACAAAGCACATAGCAACAGCTACACAATTAATCTCCACACCAAAACACACACCCATGGAACAAATCATGTTTCATTCATCTTTCCCTTGAAAAAACAGGAAAACCTTATTTTTGGGGGTTTGGGGCTTAAAATTTGAAAGAATATGTTGGCAATGAGTCTACATGCCAAGTTTTAGTTCGATAGGGTCAATTAGCCGTCCAAAGAATCAATAAAAATTTTCTCTGGTATTTATACATTTTTATAAATTATACTGCACAGAAAAATCGGTTAAAGATTCATTTTCTTGAATTGTTGAGAACTATTGTTATAAACCAAAGTTATGTTCAGTATTTACCTGAATCAAAGATGCTGGTTATGCGTGACTCTGTCTTGACATCACTGACTATATCATGACAATTGACCTGTCGATTACAAAAACCTAAGTATTAAAAAAATAAAAATATGTTGTAATGACAAGCAATCATCCAAAACTAATGCTGTTTCCCATATTACATGCATTTATTTTCCTATTACAGACATGCTTGACCAGTAGTTGTGTTTTGTTGACCAGGCTAGTTAACTAGACCTGCACTTGTAAGTCTCAGCTATTTTATTTCTAGTTGAAACAGAGCTGAGACTTACAAGTGCAGGTCTAGTTAAAACATAGCTGAGACTTGCAAGTGCAGGGCTAGTTAAAACATAGCTGAGACTTACAAGTGCAGTTTTGGAGATGAAAAATTCACTAAGCCAAAACGTTAATGTTTAATTCACACTAAATTCAAACGTTATGCAGTCATTTCATCCAATCCATCTTATTTTATTTCTTGGAGTGGGGATGGTGGGTTGCGAATTTGGATTTTCGGTGGGTCCATAAATTGGGCTCTAGGCTGCAGATTTTTATTCCTTTTGTAGTTTAGATACGTCAAAATTTAAAGAGATATTTTTTAAGACTGACTTGTATACCTGAATGCCATATTGATTTGTACTCACCTGCATACCTGAATGCCATATTGATTTGTACTCACCTGCATACCTGAATGTCATATTGATTTGTACTCACCTGTATACCTGAATGCCATATTAATTTGTACTTACCTGTATACCTGAATGTCATATTGTTTTGTACTCACTTGTATATCTGAATGCCATATTCATTTGTACTCACCTGCATATCTCAACGCCATAATGTTTTGAACTCACCGGTATATCTAAATGCCATAATGTTTGGTACTCACCTGTATACCTGAATGGCCTATTATTTCCTACTCACCTGCATACCTAAAATGCCCTATTGTTTTGTACTCACCTCCAAAATGTGCATGTAAAGCCTCCTGGCAACTGTGTTGACGATGACCCTCTTGCCGCAGCCCTTAGAACCACTTAAAATTACCGAGGGCACCAGAGTGTTCAGCCTGTGTCTGATTGGGAGGAGAGTGTAAAAACAGATTACTGGCATTGTACAGTTGTTGTACTGGTACTTGAATCGTAACATTAGAGTACAGTGCCAGCACTGTTAAGTTCAAATGTACTAAATTTTACAGTTAGATTACTGATATTTTACGGTTCGTGAACTAGAATGGTACGGTTAAGATCAATGGCATTGTGCTATCATTCAACACAAGAATATTCCACAAGTAAAAACTGAAGGCTGAGGGGAACCTACAAGTAAATAATAGGGCCTTGGGGAACCTACAAGTAAATAATAGGGCCTTGGGTAACCTACAAGTAAATAATAGGGCCTTTGGGAACCTACAAGTAAATAATAGGGCCTTGGGGAACCTACAAGTAAATAATAGGGCCTTGGGGAACCTACAAGTAAATAATAGGGCCTTGGGGAACCTACAAGTAAATAATAGGGCCTTGGGGAACCTACAATAAAAAATATTAATGTTATCTTGTAATTGAGTTGGTTTCCCAATAGTTGTAAATTTGTAATTTCCTTTACTATGAACCTTCCTTTTGCTCATTTTATGAGGAATTAGTATTCCTATAGTGTAATCATTAAAGTAATGACCCACCTTTTGTAGATGTAAGGTAGAACAAAGTTCTCCAGCTTAGTCACATACTTGTCCAGGCCGGGGCAAACAATACTCTGGCCATAGACGGCGTCACAGTGGGAAAGATATTTGCTGGCACTCAATGGCACAAAACTGTGGTCAGAACCAACCTGTCAAGTAATTCAAAGTTTTTTGCTTAAAAAAAAAAAAATGAGGTTTTCGTTATGTAAAAAAAAATTATAGGTAAAATCCATTATGGTTTCTGACCTTACAGCACAGGAAAATAGAATCATGTGACATTTAAATGAAATATTCCAAAAAGGTTTTCCACGTGTCGATGTCAAGAAGCTTGACTTCAGTTATTTTGAAATGTCATGCACGGCCTCCCACCACCCACCTACAAACAATTGTCAACTAATTTTGGTTGGCTCTATCACGTGTAAAAAAAAAAAGCACTTTAAATATAAGGCTTTAAAAAATTAAAATGAAAAAAAATCTTCACTTCCAAAAACGAATAGAAAAAGTAATAAATAAAAAAAAATTGATATTGTTGCAAATCATCTTTTCCAGGGAATGTTTTATCTTGAAAATATCCATATGTATTTATGCAGCAATTTTATTTTAATACAAATTAATTGCATACAATTTGGTATAAACAATTTTCTTTAGCTGAATGTTTACTGGAGGATATTTCAAAGGCTAGTCAGTGAGAGAAATAAGTTAAGAAATACTAAAAGCCAGAGGTGTTCTTGCTAACAAGCCGCATCCTAGCAAACAGGATCCCTGGTGAAAATTGGGTCACAGACAACAGAATCTGGTGGCCCAAATAAGAACCAAGCACTGCCCTACTAATGCATACTTTCACAGGCTAGGCAACAACAGGAACATCTGTTGATTGAATGCCCAGCACTAGATCTTGAGGGGGTGGGAGAGTCCTACGTTAAGACAATGTTTAATGGCACTGCCCAGCAGATGGAGCTGGTTGCCAATGTACTAGTCAGGTTTTTAAGTGCGTAAACTCCAACCTCAGCAAGAATATGTGTTTTAGTTAGTTAAAAAGTACCAGTTAAGTTATGGCACAAACCTGTTTGAGGGATGTGTTGTTCACATCAGCTAGCAAGGGAAAGCTTTCTGGCTGGTGAGGTGATATGGAAAAGACTTTAAAGAAGATGACAGGCTTACGAGCTCCAGTCTCTATGGCAGGTTCTTGCCAAAACTCTGGGTCATCTTAGTTTATAAAAAGTTTTCAAGAATTACTAATATAACCTAACTGTGGATGTTTATAGAGTTATGGACCGTGGAATATTCATAAAGGAACCTTCCCACCTTACATATACCCCCCTGCAAATGTTAGAAATGTACAAGTTCTCAAAACCTTTATAGAAAAAAATTCAGATTAGTTTATTAATTTTGTGCAATGAAACTCTACCAAGATTAAAAAAACAAAAACAAAGAACACTTTATAAATTATCTAAAGAAAAATGTCTGACATAACTAACTTTTAAAGTTTAAAAAATGCCATATAATATGTTACAGAGCAATCAAGATAATTTAAATTTGTATCTCTTTTACCTGTACTATTGACAACAAAGACATCTCCCACACTAAGCAATCTGGAATATTAAATAAAAATATTGGTTTAACTTCATGAATATTTAAGTATATATTGTAAAAAATTGAAATGATTATTCATTATTTAAAATAAAACACTGAAGAATAACTGGCAACTGGATCAAAACATAAAGAGAGTACATTGGACAGGTTGTTATACCAGACTGTACGATTCTGTCCTAAGAAATAATTAAAAATATTGTATCATAATTTTAATTTGTTATAAAATTTCAAAAAACCACTAACGAGAAAGCAGCACAACTTGCCTCGGGATCTGAAAATATTTGCTGAGTGATTCCTCGTGTTTGGCTTGTGGTGGATAGCTGGGAGAGTTGATGATTTTGATGAGCACTTCGGTGGCATTGTTATAGTGGGCACTAACAGATCTATAATAGGGCTGATGGCCGCCATCTATTTCCGATACACTGCCCACTCTGGGCATGGTGGGGGGTTTCTGAAACCCCTATTCCCTGAGGTTTTATTTCAGCAGATATCTATTTTTTCTCTCATTAATTTGAAACCATAGACAGTTGATTTTTATTCAGAAAGCAAGCTGTCTCCTGACTTTTGGTGGCTCAGGGTTTTAAGTCAAGGTTGCCATCCTCCCCAAGAATTGCCGCCACAAGATTATTTACCCATTGGTTGTGAGGCGGACAGTGCTACATTCGTCAAGCACCAGGGCAGCAAACCCTCAAAGTCCTTTATATCAAGCATTAAAATTATATCAAGATTACCGATGCAATAAATCATGTCTTAAACAAAAAGGTACAGATTTACACCTTCAGCTTACCTACTGAAATTAAAGAATACATGTTGAGACACTAGTAGTAATGTATGTAAATTTGAGCATTGTAAGGTAAGAACTTAAACAATTCAGTTGAAAATGCAGCATCGTAAATTATGTTTCCATTGCAGCTACTTTTATTCAAATCTTCAATCTGCACCATCTTTCTAGAAGATACTAACCTCCAGGATCAGGAGAGGTGATTTTATCACGGGCGGTTCCTTCTGGAGGTTGAACAGCAGCAAAGATGAAATAAACAGCACATCTGTATCATCCAATCTCTTTGTCAGGGGGTAGACCCTTACAAACTTCTGTTTCAGCTTTTCTTGTTTGAGAAACTTTTTGACATCATCTCTGTTAATATCTCCTGTCAGATCCTTCTGATACAGGGTAATCTTCATAATTGTCCCTTTAATTATTCCATACTTTTTCATTAACTTAAAGGGCATGCCAACAGCAGTGGTTAAGTCAATAAAATTGACATCTTCATCCTGAAGAAGGACTTTACTCCAGTGGATTTTCTGCTGGATGACAAATGAGCTACAGATGAAAAAGTCGTTGAAGCTTGACTCTGCAGTTATGACTGAATCGGTATCTGCAGCCGCTTCCACCGACAACTGGCGACAAAAGTCTGATATCATAAATCCATTATGCATGTCCACATACTGTTCTATGTGGGTACCTGAAAAGTGACGATGTTTGGTGGGAAGATGTGTCAGGGCTTTTTCAAAGTAGATAATAATTTCAGTGTATGACTTGATGAGTCCCATTTGAAATGGTGCACAAGCAATTGCTTTAATATTAAAGTACCAAGATCTCTTGAAATTCGGGTCATCCAGAAACAGCTCTGGATATGGAGCAAGTAAAATGTCATTTTTTCGGACAAGTAGATCATGATTACATATTTCTTCCATGAGACCATCACTGAATTTATCCTGCTGCAGCCAGTCGTAAGTCTCTGAATTTGAAACAGAGAAAATAGCTTTGCTCAGAGGGAAGACCTCAATGCTTCTAATGTAAAAGAGGTCTGTTTCCGATATGTTGTAATGATCAAGGAAAAAGTTTGTACATTTGAGTGTTATTGAATAATTGTCATCGTCGCTGCTGTCCCCATCTATGGATAAAGATCGGCCCTCAGCGTCATCGTCTACAGGAGGGCTTGGTGAAGAAAGCTCTGGAATAGCCCAAACGCATACAATGATATCTTCAGCGGTCACCACGCTGGTGGATACTGTGGATCGCTTAGGAGATGAAGTTAAGCTTTCTGGTGTGTTAATCTGATTCAATGAAGTTGATGGAAATGAACTGTTGGCCCCAAGCGGTTCTCCAATTTCCTCAGGGTTTCTACAGACACGAATCGCACAAACAAACGTATTATCATCATCTGATTTCTTCAAAAGCGATGCATCACATTCAGCTATTTGAAGATGAAGTGCATTAATTCTCTTCTGATCATCGTCACCTAATTGTAGTTTAGCTTCATAGCTTCGTCTAAACTTCCCTATTTCATTTTTTGAAGCCATCTATAAATAAAACAAAATTAAAAATGAAAAATAGTAATACTGAACCAAAAAAAAAAATTAAATATTGTCTACAAAACTGAGGGGTAGCTAGAAATCTACACATCAGTAAAATTAATGAATGCTTCTGTCAGAAGAATTGAAGTTAAAATATGGAGTTACGAGGAAAAAAGTTTTAACAAACTAATATTCATAATAAAAGGAACTTGTGGTTGTAAAAAATGTCACTCAGTCAATTCAGTGAGTGGTGACCATAACTCATACTCAATTAGTAGTTAGTATAACTATATAAGTATAGCTATATTAGTACAATATATAATTAGTATAGTTAGTCATGCATTTCCTTTACTTTAACGAAAGCTTTTCTTTATTTTTTAAGAGCTCATTAGTGACATTAGGCTAAACTTTTTCTTGTTAGGAATTGAGTTTAGTCTTAGTTAAAAATCCGTCTTAAATATGTTTTAAAAAATGTATGGGAATTCGAATATATGAATTGAATGTGTCCTGTCAACAGTCCTACAAAAAAAAACAACATCGGATCGGAAGGCCAATGCCAATGAATGAATTGAATGATCAATTTTTCAATGATCCAATTCAAGGCTAAAGGCCAACGCCTTCCTTGTAGATTTAATTTACTAAATTAATACAAATCTTGCTAACAGTATCAGTATCAGTAGCCCAAAATGCTGTAAAAAAAGAAAATACCGAAAATACATTCATACAATTAGTAAGTAACATTAAGAAGATGATTGACTAAATATTTATAGTGTTTAGTCATGTCATTAGTCTTACTATTTAGTCTACCCTTAAAATGCTACTTTTCATATTTTTCAAGGAAGATAAGTGTATAAGTGTATTCGGAAATTCTACTTTTTCAATATTTCCGGTTGAAGAACAAACAGCAACAAACAAAAAGCGAAAGTACCAAGCAGGAAAAAAGACGTGGTCTTAGCTAGGTGTCGGCCTTAACTAAGCCGACCAAAATATGAGATATTCCTTTAAGAAGTTCATTTATTTATTTACGACATAGGCATAGGGCCTACAATCCTACATATTCATAACTTTAATTATGAAGTAAGTTTAATGGCATATAATTAGTCATAGAATTAGATAAGAACTTTAACTAAAAAAATAATAAATATGCCCTAGTTAATTTAAGCTTAGTTAGCTTAGTATTAGTAATAGTTAAGAAGAATTAAGATAGCCATGCCGTGGCCAGTGGCCATCCCCATGGCTGGCATATCATAGATGATTGATAGATGATAGTGAGGTTCAGTTTGTGTCAGTTGGGCCTACTTACTAGTTACTACCTACTTAAAATCCTCTGTAGGCACCAATTAAGTGTTTATTATTATCATAAAAATCTTATGCTTCATATATAGTAGTATAATTAATAGTATTCATAATCATAGTGGGACTAGTATGAGACAATGAGAGTATCATTATAATAATATTGGGTACTTCAACAATTTTAATTCACTGCAAAAATTATTATTATTCACACTTCCAATAAAACAAATGTTCTTTTGAATAAAGACGTTGAAGTCAACGCAAAATTTAGTGTAGATTATACATTATTTCACATTCCCATAAAACACTTCACACTTCCAATAAAACAAATGTTCCTTTTGCATTAAAACATATTTACTTCTTTTTAAAGTCCTCCCCTAATGTGGTGGCCAAATTTGAAAAATATCGTCTAGAATGGCGTTGAATATATTCAAACCATTTGCTTTAACACGTCGACACAAAATGAACCCACAGATTTAAGAATGGAGCATATGTCTGTGTGTACCATTGTTTCTCTCTTTAGCATATCTCCATGTAAGTTCGATGCATTGAGTATTGGCATTCCGGTAACTTAATGATTGTTAGCACATTGTCAGACAGCATGTATAATACTGTGTTAATGTAGAAACAAGATAAAACTGACTTAATTTTGAACTAATGCAGAAATTGTCAAAGAATTCATGGTGTCTACAGAAGCAGTTGTATTTATTAAACAGGATATAACTGCATAAGTACCTTATATTGTAATAGTCTAATAGTATACTGAGACATACTGTTCTATAGTTATAGTATAGACGAGGGGTCACCAAACTGCGGGCCGGATCATCAGGCCTACCGACAATACTTGAATTTGCTTGATAAAATGTATGGAACACGAGATGCTGAGAAACAATTTAAATATTATGTCTAGAATACAAGGAGATCTTCACTTATGACCTTCTGGCTGATATGCACCTTAAATTTACCATTTTTCATTTAAAATTATTATTATATCTAGATTTTCTTGTTTATTGCAGACCTGTTTACCCTCGAACTCGTAAAATCACACAATATCATCTCAAAATTGTACAATATGGTATCTTAATAGTAATTAAATACATATACAGTATATGTGATGAATACTATAACTACTCACATCGCAGTGCCTAGTAGGATGAAGTTAAGCATGTGTAAAAACAAAAGTTAACTTCTAAAAGTAGATGACTGACGTTTATATTGCAATCTGCGGTCACTTTGTTTTGCAGACATGTATTTGCTATAGATATTAATTCATATTGAGTGGACGTACAAATCACAATATCACAGTCTATCTCTGATAAAAATAAGGTTACAGGTGAAATTTAACATGGTTCAAACTCGAAATCAGATCAGCATAAAACTAGATGTATTTAAATAAGAATTAATTAACAAATGATGACATCATTTAAAAAACCAACCAAGTAACTTGAGGTTGTTTTTTTATATAGGAAAATCTTTTTTTTAAAAAATAAAATAAGAATCAATATCCGTTAAGCCTATTCCCCCTATTATAGTCTGATACCACAAACTGTAAATGAGTAAAGGAAGAGGAGTGTTGGAAACATATGGCGACATTAAAAATCTTACTCGCCGCGGTTGGAACTCTCAGCCTTTCACGTAGTTCAGTTGTGCGGAGAACAGAAGAACTTGGAGATAAAATAATACTACAGATACGTGAGAAACCTAGGAACTTGTTGTATCTGTCTCTGGATGAGTTTACTGATCTCTCAATTATGTCACAACTTCTTGTGTTTATTTGTGGTGTCAGTTTGGATTTTCAGATAATGAAAGAGTTGTCATCCACTTGCAGCATGCATGGAACATCAACTGGAAAAGATATTTTCATGGAAGTGCAAACAATTTTGTACGACTATAACCTTCAGTGGAATAAGTTTCGAGGTGTTACAGTTGATGGAGGAAAAACATGGCGGGAGTGCGGAAGGGTTGGTGGGTCAGATCAGGACTCATTTGGAAGATTTGCAAATTCTGTATGCTCTGTTTCTACACTACATCAGGCCTGCACAACTCAAAAATGTACGGCGGGCCGTAATACTTTATGAAAAACTTGTGCTGGTGGACCGCGGGCCATACGTTGTGCAGGCCTGCACTACATCATACATCAGCAAGCACTCTGTGGGAAAGACTTAGATGTTTCTTGTGTACTGAAACCAGTTGTTTCTGATGTGAACTTCATTAGGGACATGCCGTAAGTTCCAGGCTTTTCTTAAAGAAACTGATTCTGAATTCTGCGACTTGCCTTATCACACAGCAATGAGTTGGTCCAGCTGCGGTAGAGTCCTGTTTCCAAGCTCTGAAACGAAATAGATGTTTTTCTCACTCAAAAAGATAGAGCTGGTCCACAGCTTTCATATCCTACCTGGCTGTCAGATCCTACCTGGCTGTCATTTATGGTTGACATCATATCCCACATGAATGAACTGAACTTTAAACTTCAGGGAAAGGATAGCCCCATCTGTGATCTCTACAGAATGATCAAAGGATTTCAGAAAAAAGCTGTCATTGATCAAATCACAACTGGAAGGAAAAAACTTTTCTCATTTTCACTGTTTCAAAGAGTTTTGCACTACAATTGCCGAGGATGTAAATCTCAATTTTCCTAAAAAAATTATTGGTGACTCGAAGAAGCATTTTTGGAGAGATTTTCAGGTCTTGAGAGTGACATTCTTCTGTTCCATAATCCGTTTGGTTGTAAACTTGATGATGTGCCTTTTGAACTACGGTTGGAGCTCATTGATTTGCTAGCAAATGAATTTTTGAAAGAGAATCACAAAGAGGGAAAACTTTTTGAATTTTACAGCTGCTTACCTGATGTTGAGTTTCCAAACTGAAGAAATTTGCCGCTGGTATGGCGGCATCATAAACAAAAATAGTTATCTGCTGAAATAAAACATGTGGAACAACTTATGTCTATGAGCAAACATTTAAAAAAATGAAGTATGTGAAGTCAACACATCAAACGAGATTGACTGATGAACGTTTGAAAGCAATTCTCTTGATTGGATGCAGGAATTTGAAACCAAACATTGATTGATATCTTGAAAGCCAAACGTCAGTTTCACAAATATCACTAACATTTTTTTTGCTGCTTGGTTTGTGAGATTGGAATATGTGCGCACTATGTGTGATGTAACTATCTTTTTGCTAATGACGCTGTCTTTGATAACTTTTTTTTAGTAAACAAATATGTTGAGCTGCACTCACCCATGATTAACATGGAATGCTAAACTTAGTTTTTCAACTTTTTTCCCAGAGCTTTAGTTCTGGCTTGCAAGTATTGTACTGAATGTTGATACGGCCCCGCTTGTCATTTTTGTCCGTTATCCGGCCCGCTGTGAAAAAGTTTGGTGATAGACTATACCATATTAAATCAAACTTATTTTCTCAGTTGAATCCAAATAGCGGAAGCAAATGTGTTTGAATCCTCTTTGCCTAATTTAGGCTTAATGCCTACTAATGGAAATACTATAGACTAGAGTGCTTAAGGATGCTATAAAAGGATGCTATAAAACTCTGATGTTGGCTGTATTTATCTCTCACTCTGACTCATCATTCCATACAAAACAGGATCAACGTTGATGGTTTGTTGGTTTACTTTCCCTATGACTACATCTACCCTGAGCAGTTTCTGTATATGCAAGAGCTCAAAAGAACCCTCGATGCCAAAGTTTGTATTTCAGCAGTGCAATGTTATTTATTTGTAAACCTAGTGGAATATTGCTAACAAAGTACCTTTAATAATTCCATTCGCTCTATTTATGATAGTGACAAATGCATTTTCTTTAGCATTATCTTTTGACTTTGAAAAGCTGATTTTGAATTAAAATTTTTGTTACTGATTATAATGAGCAAAAATTTCACAATTAAAATCAATACTTTTCATGTTCTATTTTTGAAACTTTCCATTTATTTATGTGATTCACAGAATACTTTAAGCTTCTTTGCCATGTTTTGCTAAAATAACCGCTTCTATAACAAGATTTATTGTTAAAGTGCTTAAAAACCTTTAGTCTTTCAAATTAATGTGACTCATCATTATTCTGTAGGGCCATTGTGTACTGGAGATGCCCTCAGGAACTGGGAAAACTGTTTCTCTTCTCTCTCTCATTATTGCATACATGAGGGTAAGTGAAATTCATAAAAAATATCATTCAGAAGGTCTGACATTGCTAAGCAAATACTATAAAACCATTGTGTCTTAAAAAAAACCATTGTGTCTAAAGTGCATCATAGATAATTTTATTGTATTATATATCATTTTTAGGCCAACCCCCTAGATGTCACAAAAATGATCTATTGTTCACGTACAGTTCCAGAATTGGAGAAAGTAGGTATAAAATTGTTGCAGAATTTTCTTGATGTGCGGCTGTTAAACATTTCCATGACATGACTTGTGAATTTAAGACCTGGTAAAGAATAGGTCAAGAACTGGTAAAGAATAGGTCAAGACCTGGTAAAGAATAGGTCAAACCTGGTAATTCCAAGACCTGGTAAAGGAAAGGTCAAGACTGGTAAAGAATAGGTCAAGACCTGGTAAAGAATAGGCCAAGACCACAAATCTATTTAATTACTTAATTGGTAAAAGAAGTAAAAAAAGTTATGAAACACAGTAACAATTGGTCGGAGAGCATATTTTCAAAAATTATTGTTACCCAGACGCCTGTGTCTTTTCCATAACTTTCATTAAAAACTTTGTAAAACTAAGTGTATGCCTATCTACAGCTACACACTTGCTGAATATTCTTCTTGCTCAGGCTATTTTCATTTGGTTTGTACCCAGGTGGTTGAAGAGATGCGAGGGTTGCTGGACTATTATATTCAAGAAACTGGAGAGGTTCCAAACTTTTTGGGTCTGGCTCTCAGTTCTCGTAAAAACATGTGTGTCCACCCAGAGGTGGGTCTAAATTGTTCTTGTAAAAACATGTGTGTCCACCCAGAGTCAAAACAAATCAGACTTTATTTTAAAAAATTTTTTTTCTAAAATGTACAAATACTAAAATACTTGTACATTTTCCCTAAACTTTCTAAAAAATGGAAAAGAATAATTTAATTTGAAATGACTTTTTTACAAATTGTTTTGTTTTCAAAATCATCATTGAGAATTGGTGATTTCCTGTTTTCTATTTCCTTCAGGTGAGTAAAGAGAGAGATGGGAAGTTAGTTGATGGGAGGTGCCACCAGCTTACGGCTTCTTTTGTCCGCAATCGTCACAAGAGCAATCGGGATGTACCAATTTGTGATTTTTATGAGGTACGTTTGTATGTTTGATTGTTTTGTTTGAATACATTTTCTATGTTGGTGCGTCACTGGTGTTCTGCAGCTTCAACAGTATTTCTTGTCATTAGTGCTACCGAAGCTGTCAAATATTTTTCTCATGTCCCTCCTGAAGTTAATGGGGTGATGATGTTTTAATAGTCTAATGCTTATCATTTAATTTTTTTTAATAGGATTTTGATGCGAATGGCAGAAATGTCCCTCTACCACCTGGCATATTTGGTTTAGTAAGTAACTAGTATTATTAAATGTTTCTCATATTCCCATAGCTTTTAGATATTTTTTAGTTAATGACGCATGCATTTAATATAAATAAAGAAAGTCTTTTTTTAGCCAGAGCTCAGTTTTAATTCTTTATCCCCACAGGATGAATTACGAGAATATGGTCGACAGCGTGGCTGGTGTCCCTATTTCCTTGCAAGATACGCTGTGAGTTGACCAGATATATTATTTGTACCACACTCCTAATTTCATTTTGTCGGTCATTCCTTTTTTTTCCCATCCGCAATGCAGAATCTTAGTTGTTGTTTAAACTAATATTGTTCATCTAAATGACTGTGTATAATTGTTTGCTGCAGATGTCCCAAGCCAATGTGATTGTATACAGCTACTATTACCTTCTGGACCCCAAAATTGCTGATCTGGTGTCCAAAGAGTTGCCCAAACAGTCTGTGGTTGTTTTTGATGAAGCCCATAATATAGGTGAATATATATGTGTGCAAGAAATTAGTGAATACTTGGATCACAATGGCTGCCTCATTGATGAATTTAGGAAATGTATCTGCACATTTTTTTATGTTTGTGGTAAGCTTTTAATTGTCACAAAAGAAAATAAGACAAAGTCTGGTTTAGAAAGATTTTTTTTCTCACAATTTCATTATAATTTAGGCAGTTAGATTTATAAGGTATCGATATTTCACGACAATGTTTTAAAAAAAAAAAATTTTTGTAGACAACGTCTGCGTGGAGTCTATGAGCGTCAAGATAACACGCAGGACTATTGACAAATGTAATCAAAACATTGAGGACCTCAGCAAGCAGATCAAAAGGTAAAGAATTTCAAGCATAGCCTTAATTTGTAATGGATTTTGTAGATATATCGTAGTGGCTTTGGGGGATAAAGTTTTGTGGAACTTGCACACTGACACATGTATTATAATTATCAAAATAATGTAAGCTTATCTTATAATGGACATTTTTAAATATTTAATGATGAATGGATTTTTATAGGGAAACCTTTTAGTAAAAAAAAAAATTGTTGAAATAATTTTATTATCTTTTTCTTTGAAAGAATCAAAGAGGTGGATGAAACCAAACTTAAAAATGAGTACCAGCGAATGGTAGATGGGTTACGTGAAGCTAATGTTGCCAGGGAAACAGACTTAGTTCTGGCCAACCCAGGTAACTATTTGATGTGTCACTAAACTTTCCACCTCATGTCGGCGAGGATATGTTGCAGAAAAAGTTGAAACAATCCAATATTGTTTTCTATTGAGGTCTTCAGGAGGTGGGACAGACATTATTAAAAGTCTTAAATATTATAAACCAAAATCTAATGCAGCAATTGTTACAGGCTTTTAAAAGCCCATTCGTTTTACGAGTAAATAAAACTGTTTAATCCCTATTTATAAGAATCTTCAGAAATGAAAGGACATTGATGAAAATTTTTTTTTTCTTCTACAGTGATACCAGATGAAATTCTACAAGGTGAGTGTTAATTAATTAAATATAATAAAATGACAAATTATTTAGTTTGGAAAAAAATATAAATAACGAAAGGAATTGAATTTTTTAGACATTTTGTAGCTACCAAGGGCTCCCAAACAGTTTTGTTCCTTTTATTATGTGTCTGTGGCAGTTTCATTCCAAGTACTCAGTATATGGTTACAAGCATCACAGTTGCGCACCTCCATGGTGTATAGATCAGAACAAAAGTGAGAGAATTAAGTAAGATACATACAGGAACAACACACTTCTATATGTCATATGTTAAAATGACTTTGAGACAGTACTGTAGGAATGAGTCATTGACACTTCCATAAGTCATATGTTAAAAGGATTTTGAACAACAGTTGACAGAATCGCTCAACTGTCTACAGTAATTTTGGGTGCAGTTGTATAATTTTACAGATATAAAACCGTTTTTTTAAATATTTTAAGAGTCAAGATGAAAAACTTAAGGACCACCGACTATCGATACAAGTTACCACTGACTATTGATCTAAGTTTTTGTTCAATGAAATAACTACTGACCCCAATGAAAGTCCTAAGCTGATATCAATTCACTGTTTCCATTGTTTGCCACTGCAGAAGCCATTCCAGGGAACATCCGCAACGCTGAGCACTTTGTGGGCTTCATGAAACGTTTTGTGGAGTACCTCAAGACTAGGTTGAGGGTGCAGCATGTTGTGTCTGAGAGCCCGCCGGCCTTCCTTAAAGACTGCCAGTCAAAAGTTTGCATTGAGAGGAAACCATTGAGGTATCGGGAGCTCTTGTTGCACTCACAAATTGATTGATTGAATACTTATAGAACGCTTCTATACATGCTATGTTTGTTTGTAGCATCAAATTTTGTCATCCCATGTGACCCTCTTGTTAGGTTTGATGGCGTCTGCCTCGCTCTGACGTGTACAGGTGCAACTGAGTTGCTGACACAGAGTATGTGCTCTCATGACTATTGCAAGGTTGACTGCACAATAAAAAATTGTGTTGCTTTAGTGACTTTGCTATGCTATTGTTTAAAAAACCAAATAATTCTTTTGCTCATAATTTAAAGATTACAATTTAAATTCTAAAAAGTAGAAGATTAAAAAAAAATATATATTTACACAAAAAAAAAGAAAGGAGACTTCCTAACAAAGATTAGTTAAAATGCACTAAAGTGTAGAAGATAATTTAACAGTTCTCAACATGCATTATGCAAAGAAGTCTGTGCAGAAAATATTTGAAAAAATTAATAAAAAAAATAAAACCCAGCTGTTTAAGTTTTGTCTACATTTAATTTGAATCCTCTGGCTTCATAGACTGCCTTTCTAAAATATGGGTTTGAGATTATGACAGATTTATTGGGAAGGGAGAGAACCACCTGGATGTCACTTTTTGTCTCATGTTTTCTCTGTCATTTTCTTCTGTATCTACACATTTGATGTCAAATAGGAAATATTATGATAGAGTTTATAAAACAATTTTATAATACAATAATGTAATACAATTTTATAATTCAATTTAAAAAATCAACAAAAAACCTCAAAGGTAGGGTAATTAATAAATTTTCCATTTCAAATATTTCACAATTGATAAAACAATCGCTTTACAGTCTGCGACATGTCAAGTCATTGTCTTTCTTTACACAGATTCTGTTCTGAGCGGCTGGCATCTTTGCTCCGTACACTGGAACTGGCAGACATAAAAGATTATTCAGCTCTCTCCCTGGTGGCAAACTTTGCTACTATCATCAGCACATATACCAAAGGTGGGGCCACCTATAATCTCACAATAGGCATCACATTGTGGCAAATGTAATACAAGAATGATGAATTAAATTTTTTAAATATTTTGGTCTCCAATTTAAAATATAAAAATTAGTTTTATGCTGTGGACAGTTTTATGCTCTGGCTATTTTGTGGCTGTAGACCTAAAGGCCTTACATTTTTCTCCAAGCGATGGCACAAAAAATACAATTGTCAATTTTTTACCCCCATATACTTGGACTGCAGGCTTTTCACTCATTATTGAGCCATTTGATGATCGGACGCCCACCATTGCAAATCCCATCATGAACTTCAGCTGTCTTGATGCTACCATCGCAGTCAAGCCCATTTTTGACAGGTTCCAGACAGTTGTGGTTACTTCAGGGGTAAAAGAATACATTTTGGTTTTCATTTCATGAGTGTTGTTTAAAGTACATAAAGAACTGCCCCAGTAATGAAAGCAATACTATAATTTAACCAGCATTCCTCTGGTGATGGATATATACTTCTTTAAAAAAAAAAATTCAATATTCAGAAATATAAGTGTGTTTTAATGGAATGAATCATATCAGTTTTGTAGTAAATCTTCTTGTACTCTACAGACATTATCTCCCTTGGATATGTATCCCAAAATTTTAAACTTTCAACCAGTCACTATGGCGACCTTCACGATGACACTGGCAAGACCTTGCATATGTCCTATGGCAAGTATTACTTTCATAAAAATAAATTTCTTAATATTATAATTAAATACAATTATTGTTTCAGAAGTTTTTATTATTTTAAATTTCAATGGCATAATTTTAAAGCATTTCTAAAAATAAAGTTTCAGTTAACCAGTAATAATAAAAAATGTTATGAAATTAATTTTGTTATTTTCCCCAACAAAAACAGATAAATAACTATTTAAGTATTTTCCATTAATTAAAAAAAAAATATGAACAGTAACAGTTTTAAAAAGATTTATTTTATTATTAAAATATAATGTGAGAAAATATTAATTGTGTATTTTCATTCCGCAGATTGTAAGCAAGGGAAACGATCAAGTTGCCATGAGTTCAAAGTTTGAAACTAGAGAAGACATTGGTAGGTTCATGTGGATAGTTGCATTGAGTTGCAGAGATTTAGTGGTGGGTTCCTATAGAGTTAGTTCATGTGGATAGTTGCATTGAGTTGCAGAGATTTAGTGGTGGGTTCCTATAGAGTTAGTTCATGTGGATAGTTGCATTGAGTTGCAGAGATTTAGTGGAGGGTTCCTATAGAGTTAGTTCATGTGGATAGTTGCATTGAGTTGCAGAGGGGTTCCTATAGAGTTAGTTCATGTGGATAGTTGCATTGAGTTGCAGAGATTTAGTGGTGGGTTCCTATAGAGTTAGTTCATGTGGATAGTTGCATTGAGTTGCAGAGATTTAGTGGAGGGTTCCTATAGAGTTAGTTCATGTGGATAGTTGCATTGAGTTGCAGAGATTTAGTGGTGGGTTCCTATAGAGTTAGTTCATGTGGATAGTTGCATTGAGTTGCAGAGATTTAGTGGAGGGTTCCTATAGAGTTAGTTCATGTGGATAGTTGCACTGAGTTGCAGAGATTTAGTGGAGGGTTCCTATAGAGTTAGTTCATGTTTAAAAATCATTGGTTAGATCAATGCTTCCAAAACTTTTCATGTTGGTGACACACTTTTTAGAAATACATCTTTTTGTGACACAGTAAGTCAGTTTTATCACAATAACAGGGGTTCATATAATCCTTTTTAGACATTAGGGCACACATGAAGTGCAGTTGCGTAAGAATGGGGGAAGAGGGGAAAGTTATCCATGGGAATCATTTTTTAATGTATATTAAGGGGTGGCATTTTCGGCAGTCCTCAAATCTTTTAACTTAAAAGGGGTGGGAAAATCTTGCGCAAATTCTTTCCATTTCCAAATCACTATGTTGTCTCCCAACCGCTTATTGCCTTTAGCAAAAATTTGATAAATTGCTGTTATTTTCTCCTTTCCCTTCCAAGCTGGTGTTTATTTTAGTCAAATATTCAAATATGTCAGCAAGATCCAGATATGCCAATTTTGTGCACAAAAATTAATTTTAAAAAGGTCACAAAATTTGATTTTGCCCATTTTCCTTACAAAATTTGACAAGCACCCGACCTCAATGAAATTCTGCGTGTAGTTAACATCCATTGATTCAAAAATATTTGCCTATAATCTTGATGGAAGTTTTTAATATAATTTACCATTAGCACCACTTTGTCAATAACTTTTAATAAATTTAATTTCTGACAGTTTTTTAAAGTCCTAAAATGCATGAACGTAGGTATGGATTATTTATTAAATAGGTGAAACAAAGTTTGGTAAAACCTGAAAAAAGGATGCAACAAAACAATGCACAAGTCAACAAGAAGCCTTCTTCAACAAAATACACATTAAAATAAACACTTAGGTGCAATGTAGTTTCCCAGAGGACTGCAAGAGGAATGGCTTATTTAGCACAACACACATACATCGTTTAGGCGACACACTACTGTGTCCCAGCACACTGTTCAAGAAAGAAAGAGCGTGAACCCACTGCTCGTGGATCAGTTTTTGCTCTTTAATAGATATAATTTGAAATGAAGTGTGTCCTCAGGACACTCTAGGAAACACACTCATATGTTGCAATCTATAAACCAACTTACAAAATGGTCTGAAAATGAAATATACAAGTTTTCCTTTCCATCGCTATACTATAAAATAAAATGCAGTTATTTACTTCAATTTACCAGCATGTAGTTTGATAATATCTCCTTAAGTAGGGATGGCAACATCTTTGTTCTCAAATAAGGTGTTTAAAAAAAAAAAAATTTTATTACTGAAGCAGTATATTTTTGGACCATACCATAACTAGATCAGAATATAATTTGAGGATCTTAGTCGTGTTTCCATTAAATAGTTTGTGATTAGTACCAGAAGAATTCTAGGAAATAAACGTCAAAAATTTAAAAAGAATAACAGATTTTTATAAAATGAAATGAACAAACCCAGATATTATTTCATAAACGTTACACACAAAATTTTAAGTAATAACTTTTTAGAACTGATCAGTTGTTAGGATGAAGTTTTCTTGGCTCTTTCAGATTTAAATTAGCCAACATACTTAAGAAGTAATTAAGTTAATTCATGATTATTTATTCTCTTTTTTAAATAGCTGTGACCCGTAACTATGGTAACCTCCTGGTTGAAATGGTGTCTGTGGTACCAGATGGTGTTGTCTGTTTCTTCACAAGCTACATTTACATGGTAAATAAAGGGTTCAGAGAGCATGACATAAAAACCATTTCTCTGAGATTTAACACCATTTCTCTGAGATTTAACACCATTTCTCTGAGATTTAACACCATTTCTCTGAGATTTAACACCAACTGTTGATGTAAAACAAGATTTTTTAGTACCATTTTAGCACCATGTAGATATCTGACACCCATAAAAACCATTAAGATAATTGATTTCATTATTTTAATTTCAAAGGGATATATCTTACTGGGATTTCACTAAACACGATAAGTCAGTCAACTTTAAGTTTGATATTTTTTGACATATAAGTAATTTGACAGTGTAATGATTAGAGTCTACTAAGTATATGTCTGGACTTCAAAAACTTTCAGAGAATAATAGCTGAGAAATTTTTTTCAAAGGAAAGATCTGACCAGTGACATGTCGTAATGATAACAATATCTCAAACTCCAAGTTTAAGTTTTTCTTATCATTTAAAATAAATATTTATTGGGCATTTATTTTTATCACCCAGGGACAACCATTACTGCATCAAAGACGTTAACAATATTAGGCTTATACTTCTTCAATAAAAACTTGAAAAAAAATCAACAAACAAAAAAACCAGAGTGCATAACTAGTTTAACTTAAAATATGTTTAATAATTGAAGGATGTAAATTTTGTAATTATCCGACTTACATCGCAGAAGAGAGTTCTCCCTGATAGCAAATATTCTATCTTATATGCTGATCCTTTTTTTAAAAAATGCTGTTACCGTAAAGATTATCATGATTTAATGTTTTTTCACATGAATTTTTCAGGAAACGATAGTTGCAGCATGGTATGAACAGGTAAGTCCAGGAGAATTAAAAACTTTGTTCTTTTAATATGGTTGTGTGTTTTAGATTTAATACAGAACTTTGAAAGGATATTTATCATGATTAATATGTTTTGGTTCTAACCTACATGTGCCAGAAAGAACGGCTTATGAATTTAAAGCTGGCATGGTCTTTGGTACCGTCAACATTTATCTTTCTGAAACAGACCCTGATGGATGTTCTTTTTTTAATAGTGTGCATCCAGAATGTAGGCAAACACAATAATTATTCACCTATAGTTTTTAAAAAACTTGAAGTAAAAAAGTTTAAGCACAAGTAAACCTTTGAAAATAAAGACAAAACAAAATATTTGGATTGTGCAAACACTTTTTGAAGGTTAGTCCATTTAAAAGCTGGCTGTTTCTGTTTTGGTGCTGAAAAAAAAAATTTTGACAGCTTTTTAAAATGTTTCCTGAACTTAAGCACCCTGTTTTATTTACCCACCACTACCGAAATAGTTTTGATCTTGTTTATTTAATGTGCTAGGCTCCAATTCCTCTGTTGTATGCATGTGTCAAGTTATCATGTATTTAAAACAGTGAAACAAAAATAACCTTTGTTACTAGTTTTTAATTGGCATTAAAAAAAATATATCCTTATGAAAGCTTGGGAATATGAGTCTAACTTGGCAACCAACCATTCATTCCTTCATCAACAACAAAAAAGTTACTTTGCAGCCAACCATTTATTCCTTCAACAAAAACAAAAAAATACTGGAAAAATTGAATTAGAGTTGTCAGGAATTGATTATAAATCAACATTTTATTTGTAAAAGCAATCAGATGCATGTTAAAGATTTGATTCAAATTTTAAAAATGAAATATACATTATAAAAAAAAAAATGAACATTAAATTTTTACTGTTTAATGGTCACTATACTGTATTGTGTATAATATGTTTGTTTGGACCGCTGACAGGTCTAAAAATGAAAAATACATAACAACACTGGGTTTGATCATTAAACACATTGAAAAGTCATGGGGGAATGTCTGACATCTATAAAAATCTACCTCCAGGCTTGAAGCAGGTCAAATGAAATATAAATATGAAACACATCTTGAACTTAAAATAATGCCACACCACTTATTAGAGAAAAGTATGATATTTTTAAATTGACTGGTAAACAAAGAAGACCTCTCTCTTGCCATGTGTAACATTGGCAAGAAGTATAAAGATAGCATACTAGTAAAATAATGAAAAAATTTCAGATGCCTGCACGTGAACTGCTTTTTATTTTGTGTGCTATCTGTGACATTTAATTCGTGTAAGAAAATAGCTTAAAACACATGTTTTTAATTAAGTGTTTCTCATATACATCAATTGGGGCTTAATAAAATAAAATGTTGATTCATAATTTTATTGCTTTACCTCCCTTGAATTGAATTATTGTAAGCAAAACAAAAATCTCCAAATGAAGCATTAGCTGGGAAAGCAACATGTTTGAGTTGAGATTTAAATCGTTGCACTATCATTCTTTTTGTACAAGATCTGTTCAAACATGCCTATATAAGCTTGCTAATATTTAATGTCTTTCATTAACTTTGAGATTTCTTTTGGTCATAAAATTTGATATTTCTTTAGGCCTCATGACCTAAGTGTCATTAAGTCACAAAATTAGTGTTTTGGTTACCCTGTAATGTGCAGTGTTTTTTGCGTTTCACCTGAAAAGAAGAAAAATGTTAGTTCAGTTAAAGATAGATAACTATTCTTAATGTAGTGACCATGAGTTTGAGACATATGTCTCAGTACTAAAAAAAACCCCAATAATATAACTAATTTATTATACATGAATCAAAACAGGAATACATATCTAAATGTATAAAAAATATTGACAAAAGATGTAATCTTTAATTTTAGATATAGTATAAAATAGATAGAGGTAGCCTGGTACCTAAAGTTAAATAAATGTATTAAAAAAACCCATTTAATTTCAATAGTATTTCCTGAAAAGTAGAGAAAAAAGTCCTTTAACAAAAACTAAAAATGAAGAAGAATAAATTACAGTCACAACAATTTTAAGTACAGAATGATTTTTGTATTAAATAGCAATCAAACCATTGGTAACACTATTGTATGAAGTTTGTATTTATATGGCAGAAAATATTATCACAGACCAGTTGAAAAAATATTTTGGCAGCAAAAATTCATTGCCGCTAGTAAACAGGATTTCTCTCATAAAGAAAAAAAAAGGCTGCTTACTGGTGGGGAAAAAAAATCTTGAAACAAAAAACCCAAGAGAATGCCAATGATATAGTTAGTCACTCACACATCTCTACATCAATAAAGAAAGAACAAAGCACTCCAACTTGAGCGGTGTTCATTTAAATAATAAGAAATGTTAAAATTTAACATATTATTCAAATAAGTGTACTCAAAATGATGGGATATCACATTACTTTTTAGTTGTATTGCTTTTTGTTGTTGAGCGGTTGCAATAAATTAAATAAATACACATAAAAATTCTCCAAAAAAAAAAAATCACAATAATGAAAACTAATTGAGTTTACAAAATGGTTAATTTTTCCAAAGCAGTTTTTGCAAAGGATTGTAACTTGAAGAATTCCAAGTACAATAGTAAAAAAACCAAAAACAATGCCATTCAGCAATACTTATGGAAAGTCAAAATACTGAAAAATACAATGAAAGCCAACAATGTTATTCTTGTTCCTTTGAGCGGCAGCGTTTTATAATTCCAGACAGCTGTTGTATGATGTGTGTATTGTCTGCCGAAGGGTTACGGTGACTGTGTTTCAGATCTTGGAAGAGCTCACGTAACTTCTGTTCCATGACACGCTTTTGCAACTTTGGTTTGGTGTTATTTGAACGGTTACGCTTGTTAGCAAACCAAGATTTCACCTGAACATTATGTGGAAAGAAAAAGTGTTAGGAAAAGTAGTAGTTGTTTTGAGAACTTTAAGGACAGGGTTCATTCATACATTACTTAGGTATTATTTTATTTTATCAGGCTTTGTAGGAAACTTGTGTATCTAATTTGTGGATAACCACCACATAATATATTATTACGCAACTGCATCTTATTTTAGAGTGAGATTAAGGTTCGGAAATTAACTTAAGATATTTGTGATACTAAATATTCTTGCATAGGTTTGGGCGAATAGAATGTTTAAGATGTTAAGTAAATTAAGAAATTATGTTAAAACAAAACTTATGGATGTTTTAGAAAGATTCTTCTGAAACATAAAAGCTGCACACTAGTTATCCCAATTCATTTTCAGCTAACACAAATATGAGAAGGACTTTTACCTGATTTTCTGTAATCCCTCCCTCAAGTGCCATGCATTCTTTGTCTGATTTATTTGGATAGGGGTTTTGAATATTATCTTCATACCACTTGGTCATTATCTCAATAGCTCGCTGGTTTAGCGGCTCATTATGTCGACCACATTGTGAACTGTTGCTGCTACTCCTAGGCTCATTCATGTCTTTCTCCGAGTTTCTTTCAGGTTCCACTCTTCCCGTGTCCACCTTATCACCCCTGGATTTATAGTTTGATTTTTGCCTTCCTCTGCCCGTTTTACTGGTGGATGTGGATATTTTATCCGACTGGATCTGGTTTTTTCTTGGCCTGCCAAGGCGTCGAGGGGCATGGTTTAAATCAGGATCTGACCTCTTATTTTGTTTGTTGGACAAACGGTTGTTGCGCATGGCATCTGCCATAGATGGGAATCTGCGCCTGGCAGCATGGTAGTTGAGCAAAGTGGCCTCCAACTGATCGCTGCTTAATTTACAATTTGTTGGAGTCATGGAGGAGGGCATTGGGATAGGAGATGGCACATGATTTTTATTGTCCAAATAGCAAACTTGCTTTGGCCAAGGACTGTAATACCCGATCTCCTCTGATGTGTAACTGCCCTGGCTCAATGAAGGTCCAGGTGTGCTAGAGGTTGAAGATGGAGGTGTTAAAGTCGCAGGACTGTAAGCTATCATTCCTGAGCTGTTGATACTGCAGGAAGACGGTGTGGCAGAGCTAGGAGATCTAATGTCAGGCATGTATGACAGTGATTCATAGAATGTTGGTATCCCCTCAGGCTCATCAGCATCATCTGTTTCTTCATCTTCCTTGCTGCATTCTGGCTGCGAGTACTGTACTATTTCTGGTGAGGGATCCTCACTTTTGGGCCATGCAGCTGAAACGGACCAGGTATCAAAAGATGGTCTAGAAAAAGCTGTAGTTGGGTGGGTATCACATGGCTCATAGTGGCCACCACTTGGCCATGGACTCCAATCTGTGTATGGAGAAAAGTGGCTTCTTGGTGCTCCCTGGTAGTATAAATGGTTGTAAGTTGAGCATTGGCCATAGCATTGTTTGATGTATTGGTCATACACTGAAGAGTCTTGCATTGCCCAGTTGGGCATGTGGCTGTGTAAAGCCAAGTTATGCATATTTAATGAAGTCGCAGCTGACTCTGCTGTTTTAAACACCTGAGAATGGCTGTGGGGCTGTACTGATAATGGCTGATAGCTGTAGTCTTGAAGGGGGCCATCCCCATTGGTGTACATGTTTGTGTACTTGTCATTCTGCAGACATTCAGAATCGTCATATTCTTTTTTCAGAGTCATATTGTCTTTCTGCAATGTTACTTCACCATCTATTAGTGAGCTGGCATGAGAGAATTCATTGCAATAATCACTCTGGGGATCCCTGCTAGATAGACTTTCTGGCCGGAAGTCTGTCATAGATATGTCAAAAATACCTTTATCTGAAATGAGAGGCTTATGAGTTTCATCATCCAGGTCAACAATTAAATTTTCATGAGAGTCACTTCTGGTCTTGTCCTGGCTCAAACCATCAATGGACATCATGCTGTTCTCTTGAAATGAATGATAATCCTCCAGTGTAGAAAATATTGTACTGAATTCAATATTTTCATATTGATCACCAAGATTAGGTATTACCTGTGGGTTTTCGTGGCCTGTCAGTGAATCATAATGGGGACTGTATAAATTTTCAGTGCAACTGATGGGCACTAGATAAGGGTAGCTTTCGTAGTTGACCTTAGTTACCAGTGGAGAGCTCTTGTGAAAATCTGATCCTTTATCATCTGAAATCAAAAGTGCATTGCAAAAACTATTGCCATTGTGGATATCAAAGTAATGAGTGCCTTGTGTCGTGCTTCCTGTGATTTTGGTTTCTGAAGAGTCACTGCTGTGTCCATCATCATATGTGTCCAGATCAATTATGTGCAGACTCATATGATCTGCACAAATCTCTTTCTCAGTTGTAGAAGTTGTAGTAAAATTATTTATCTGAGTGCAATCTTCAGTAGTTTTGTAAGACTCGGTGGCAATCAATTGGCTTTCCTCCCAAATATCTGAGTAGAAAATTAAAACATAGTGACAATTAGTATTAGTGTGAGCTCTTACTTAAGGTTATTCTATGGCCATAATGCTAAATTTTCAAGTACATAAAAATATTTAAAAGATCTTACTCTTTAATTTTTACTTAATGTTAATTAATATTAAATGGGGCTTTATTTTGCCAAACAAACAACTTTTAGACAAGCATCAAAATTATATTTTAACTATCACAATATTTGTAATCCTATTATGCAATTAAATGAGCATGCAGCATACTAATGGGGACAAAATTTGGTCCGAAGCTTATTTATGAAATATTATTATATTCTCTGTTCTAGTTTTAAGTTTACCATTTACCTTTAGTATTTATATCTGGAGCAAATGATCCAACCGCAATGTCAGCTGGGCGGCCTGTAATTTTGTTTGCAGTTTCCAAGTCCGATAGTTCTTCAGTCAATTTATCAAATGCTTCTTGGTCTGCGGTTGCTTTATCATTTAACTCTTTCTTTTTTTGGAAGTCCGACGGAAGGTCTAAATCGATTTTAATAACGCTCCTATTCTCACCACAATCTTGGATGTCTTCAGTAGTAGAAGAAATGTCAACAATAACCTGGACCTGGTTGTGTTTTTCGTTTGCGCCACATAGTTTTGAACGAGTTGTCATTCCTTGTTCCGCTAAAGAAGATGATGGTGTGCCCGCCATCACTGCTTACTTAAGCATAGAATAATTATTTATTACATACAAGCTAACTTTGAATTATAAACGATTTTGCTTGGTCGTTCCATGTGTTTCCCAGCTTCAGAAGTTTTGCAACCAAACTTCCCTCAACTTCCTTGTGTATGTGAGGTACTGATTTCCTTTCTCTTCTCTCGCAACTGTTTTGTAACGGGTTACATCATTGGCTCAACACGATATAGTTCTTTTATGTGATTGGTTTCTGAAGTTAGGCCTACGATTTTAATTGGATATTTTTATTTAGTACATATTACAGTGGTAATGTGACTTGTCATGTGACTTAAACTTTTTTTCTTGGTCTTAAAAAAAAAAACAAAAAAACAAAAAAACAACTAATAAAAAAAATAAAAAATAAACTGCATCAGTCGTTCACAACCTTTTTGCACCAAAGTGCCAGATTCATTTAATCAACTTTGCTAGTTACCGGTACTCCAACACAGGGAGGAAGAATCCATGACTGTATATATATCTACATTTATTTTTTTATACAAATTATTAGTCTCTGTTTTATTAATCTATATAAAATGTTCGGTCTCAAAAGAATTTAAAGATTATCTCAGGACATGTTTCACGTCCCAGCGGCTTCTCTTTTGGTTTTATTAGCTCAAAGGTCAAACTGTGCTTTCTGACACCTGTGAATTCAGAAGGAATTATAGAATAGTTGTACCAACTACATTTTCACTCCGTGTTGACATTGTTCGACGTATTTTTATTCAAAAACTATACATATTATCGCAGTTATTGTTCTATGTCCTTAGGTCGGATGATTGTAACCTCTCTCTCTCTCTCCCCAACCGTGGTGCAGGCACGAAATCAACGTCTGACAGCAACTATGCACGTGCGACAACTGGGTGACCTCAGAGCACTTACAATACAAAACTGTTACTGAACACGTATTGGCTACATCAGCGTTCCCCTAATGGACACCCCCTCCCCCCTCTTTGTTGACAACTGCACTCAGCGGTTGCGAGGTGGGAGACGGGGGGAGAGGGACGGTGCTTTTCGTGAGCGTCCGGTGACAGGGTGAAGACGCGATCCATTCCAGCATATTCACCCGGTGCCGTCCGCACCCCCTAGTAACCCCCGCACTCTTTGTAACCCCGCACCCCCTAGTGACCCCCGCACCCCCAAGTGATCTCCGCACCCCCTAGGGACCTCCACACCCTCTAGTGACCCCCGCACCCTCTAGTGACAATGGAAGGTGTAAGGAGCACTGTAACTCGAACCGTCAACGTTATCAGAGCCAAAGGTTTAAATAACCGCCAATTTTTGGCAGAAAAATCTCAGATTTCGGCAACATATCATACAGGGGTGCGGTGGCCAAGTCGAGGAAAAGTTCTTAGTAGTATACCAGGACAGTTCTGTACACCAGTACAGTTCTGTACACCAGTACAGTTCTGTACACCAGTACAGTTCTGTACACCAGCACGGTTCTGTACACCAGTACGGTTCTGTACACCAGTACGGTTCTGTACACAGTACGGTTCTGCTGCATCTTTAACCGCATCCTCTCAACTAGTCCACTTCCCTCGCAGCACATCGCCTGTGCTCCGTCTGTTGTAAGTCCAACAAGTTTGTCCCAAGTCAGGTTCATGGTGGTTAAACTTTGACATACATTGTCAGAATGTCTTTTCCTGTCGTTGTCCTATGCATGGATTTCA
The DNA here is from genome assembly GCA_964033795.1 of Lymnaea stagnalis. Taxonomy (NCBI): domain Eukaryota; kingdom Metazoa; phylum Mollusca; class Gastropoda; family Lymnaeidae; genus Lymnaea; species Lymnaea stagnalis. Next base: position 2,576,707 of record CAXITT010000008.1, read on the forward strand.
CGTCCAATATTTCTTCTGTAACATTCAAACTGGAGTCCACTCCACGGATGAAGATGGCGAGCTGTGCAGCGTCAGTAATGTCATTACTTTCATCGACACTAAGTGAGAATGCAAAAAAAAAGTCTTCGCCTTTTTCGATCAGCTGTGTTTTCGCATCAGTTGCCATCTCTCGTAGTGCCGTCTCAGATAATATTCCTTTATCACGGCCACATAATCTCTACAAATTTGACACACAGTTTACCGCCAATATCAGTAAACATATATTTAGCCTCTCAGCGACTTTGAAAGGCACTGTTTTTAACGTTTCTCTTGGCTATCTTAAGGCTAGCTTTGATTAAAAAAAAAAGATTGTGCTTCGATTGTGCTTCACGTTAGACGTAGCGGTAAAAGGTGATGGAATATCCGGGCACTAAACTTCATTCATTTCTAATGCACCAATCCAAAACGAGCACCTGAACGTTGATAGGTTACTGTAAAGACGAACCTCCACTCACTACACAACTTTAATCTCGCGTATTCTGATAGAATGAAGAACGCTCTCGGGTAGCCTATCGTTTGGCATGGCTGCTCATTAGGGCATTTGATTGGCACTTTAAATCACAGGACAAATTAAACATATTTTTGCTTAAAATTCTCTCTCGGGCCGGATATGGCCCGCGGGCCTTGAGTTGGACACATGTTTTCTAGCAGCATTCGCTAATTTGCTTTCATGTTACTGCTTCCATAATGTGTTATTTTTCCATGACAACCTTCCATTCATCCCCTGATATGTCTGATTTTTGTATTATTTTTGTTTTTCAGGGTATCATTGACCAGGTACAGAAGCACAAACTACTTTTCATCGAGACACAGGATGCCGCAGAGACGTCCCTGGCTCTACTCAATTATCAGAAGGTAATCTGTTCAGTTGGTCCCTGGCACTACTCAATTATCAGATGGTAATCTGTTCTGTTGGTCCCTGGCTCTACTCAATTATCAGAAGGTAATCTGTTCAGTTGGTCCCTGGCACTACTCAATTATCAGAAGGTAATCTGTTCTGTTGGTCCCTGGCACTACTAAATTATCAGAAGGTAATCTGTTCAGTTGGTCCCTGGCTCTACTCAATTATCAGAAGGTAATCTGTTCAGTTGGTCCCTGGTACTACTCAATTATCAGAAGGTAATCTGTTCATTTGGTCCCTGGCACTACTCAATTATCAGAAGGTAATCTGTTCATTTGGTCCCTGGCTCTACTCAATTATCAGAAGGTAATCTGTTCATTTGGTCCCTGGCACTACTCAATTATCAGAAGGTAATCTGTTCATTTGGTCCCTGGCACTACTCCATTATCAGAAGGTAATCTGTTCTGTTGGTCCCTGGCACTACTAAATTATCAGAAGGTAATCTGTTCAGTTGGTCCCTGGCTCTACTCAATTATCAGAAGGTAATCTGTTCAGTTGGTCCCTGGTACTACTCAATTATCAGAAGGTAATCTGTTCATTTGGTCCCTGGCACTACTCAATTATCAGAAGGTTATCTATTCATTTGGTCCCTGGCGCTACTCATTTATCAGAAGGTAATCTGTTCAGTTGGTCCCTGGCACTACTCAAATATCAGAAGGTTATCTGTTCATTTGGTCCCTGGCTCTACTCAATTATCAGAAGGTAATCTGTTCATTTGGTCCCTGGCACTACTCAATTATCAGAAGGTAATCTGTTCATTTGGTCCCTGGCACTACTCATTTATCAGAAGGTAATCTGTTCAGTTGGTCCCTGGCATTACTCAATTATCAGAAGGTAATCTGTTCATTTGGTCCCTGGCACTACTCAATTATCAGAAGGTAATCTGTTCATTTGGTCCCTGGCTCTACTCATTTATCAGAAGGTAAATCTGTTCATTTGGTCCCTGGCACTACTCAAATATCAGAAGGTAATCTGTTCATTTGGTCCCTGGCACTACTCAATTATCAGAAGGTAATCTGTTCATTTGGTCCCTGGCTCTACTCAAATATCAGAAGGTAATCTGTTCATTTGGTCCCTGGCACTACTCAATTATCAGAAGGTAATCTGTTCATTTGGTCCCTGGCACTACTCAATTATCAGAAGGTAATCTGTTCATTTGGTCCCTGGCTCTACTCAAATATCAGAAGGTAAATCGTTCCGTTGGTCAATGTTGCTTTCATGTGTCCCCCCTTTTTTTTTTTTTGTTAAGACTTTGATAGTCTGCATTTTATGTGATGACAGAAAGTTAAAATGTACCAGACGCCATGTGACTCTCTTATGGGATTTTGTCTTTAGGTTTAAAAGATTGAAAGATTTTTTAAAGATCATTTTTAGAGCTGCCCTAAAATTCTTTAAAGATGTGAGATCAAAATTTTGTTTAAAGTTCACCCTAAACGTGTTTGAAAGACTCAAAGAAATATCAAGAAGAAACTTGAATGCCGAATCAAATCTCACTGAGGTAAAAAAACTTTTTTTAAAATTTGATCTTCATGGTTAAAATACATGTATTTTTATTTTGCATTTTTTTTCTAAATCTGAAACTTGTCTTGGTCTCCTCCAGGCGTGTGACAATGGCCGCGGTGCTGTCTTGTTGTCTGTGGCCAGGGGGAAGGTGTCTGAGGGTATCGACTTTGGTAAGTTGACCAGCTGAAAAAAAATAAATCTATTTTCTTACAGGTTTCCACCAAAAAAATCCATTTAGCCGATGTACCTATGTAATCAGTTGCGAAGCTTTGGGGGTTGGTTGGTGGTAATGGGTTGATAGCCAGAGTAGCACTTTTAAGGTTAACATGGGTTGATAGCCAGAGTAGCACTTTTTAAGGTTAACATGGGTCGATAGCCAGAGTAGAGACCGACCGAATTTCGGCTTCGGCGCCGAAAGTGGCCATTTTATTACTTTCGGCCAAGTTTCGGTTTCGGACGAAACTGAAAAGTTAACTTTCGGCTTAATTTCGGTTTCGGCCGAAGGAGAAAAGTTAACTTTCGGTTTTTCTTCGGTTTCGGCCGAAATTGACTTAGACTTTCAGCCATCCGGCCAAAAGTGACTCAGGTTTTCAGTCATTTTAATACTCAGCGAAATCGATAGTTAACAACAACTAAGCCACATTTAAGAACAAATTAAGCGATCTTTGAGAACAAACTAAACGATATTTAACAACAAACTAAGGGAATTTAAGAACAAACTAAACGATCTTTAAAACAAACTAAGCGATCTTTAAGAACAAGCTAAGCGATCTTTAATAACAAACTAAACGCTCTAAAAGAACAAACTAAACGATTTTTAAGACCGAACTAAATGATCTTTAAGAACAAAACAAATGATCTTTACTACTAATTATTACTACAATTATTACTAAATGATTTATAAGAATAAACTAAGCGATCTTTAACAGAAAACTAAATGTTCTTTAGGAACAAACTAAAAGATCTTTAAGAACAAACTAATCTATCTTAAGGAACAAAATTAATTATCTTTAAGAACAAACTAAGCGATCTTTATGAAAAAACTAAGCGATCTTTACAACAAACTAAGCGATCTTTAACAACAAACAACAAACTAAAGCGATCTTTATGAACAAACTAAAAGATCTTCAACAACAAACTAAGTGATCTCTAAGAACAAACTAAGCGATCTTTATGAAAAAACTAAGCGATATTTACAAAAAACTAAACGATCTTTAACAACAAACTAAACGATCTTTAACAACAAACTAAATGATCTTTAACAACAAACTAAGCGATCTTTTAGAACCACATTTTTTAGAGACCCTGTTTAAAAATAAAAATATTTTGCATTAATTTCCCCTCCTCACCCCCCCCCCATTTTATCCTACCATTCTAATTTTAAAAAAAATTGTAAAGCAATTTAAATTACTTTTATATTAAAATGGTAAAATCCTAAGTATTCTTAGATCAAGGGTCTCAAACTCAAATCATAGGGGGAAAGGGGGGGGGGCACAGGAGTTAGTGTCTGAATGAGAGTGGGCCGCATCAAGTAATCCACAAAAAAGCGATTACAACTGTTACAATCTGCTCAACCTTTATAAATAGCAATAAAATCATTAAGTGTTCTCAAGAACTACTCACTGTTGCCAGAGACCCCTGACATACAAAAATATTTAGAAACATTAAAAATTTAAAAAATCAGAATTAGACTAGTCTGTGAGATTCCACTGAAACCGTCGCGGGGAGTCACGTTATAGATATGAGAATGGGGGAAACGGGCCGGCGCATTTACACTAAAATTTTCTGTCATGTAGCGGGCCGCAAAATATCGTCTTGCGGGTCACAAATGGCTCGCGGGCCGCGAGTTTGAGACCCCTATATTAGATGTTTATTTATTAATATTCACAATTATCTCATTTTTATAAAAAGAATGTAAATATTTATACTTTCCC
>CAXITT010000008.1:2581155-2591302 GCA_964033795.1 Lymnaea stagnalis
TGGTGTTTTTTTTTTTTTTTGGCGCCCTTTTTGATGGGCCCCCCCCCCCCCCCCCTCAACATGTAGTCAAGGTACGTCGCTTTAGGTTAGATATATATTTATGTACAGGTTTTTAACTGATGAGTATCTCAAGCTTGCTCATATATTATGTGTAATCCTTAGTATTGATTTCTCTCGTATAGAACATCATATGTTATGTGTAATCCTTAGCATTGTTTTCTCTCGTATAGACCATCATTTATTATGTGTAATCCTTAGTATTGTTTTCTCTCGTATAGACCATCATATATTATGTGTAATGCTTAGTATTGTTTCTCTCGTATAGACCATCATATATATTATGTGTAATGCTTACTATTGTTTTCTCTCGCATAGACCATCATATTATGTGTAATCCTTAGTATTGTTTTCTCTCGTATAGACCATCATATATTATGTGTAATCCTTAGTATTGTTTTCTCTCGTATAGACCATCATATATTATGTGTAATGCTTACTATTGTTTTCTCTCACATAGACCATCATATTATGTGTAATCCTTAGTATTGTTTTCTCTCGTATAGACCATCATATATTATGTGTAATGCTTACTATTGTTTTCTCTCATATAGACCATCATATATTATGTGTAATCCTTAGTATTGTTTTCTCTCACATAGACCATCATATTATGTGTAATCCTTAGTATTGTTTTCTCTCGTATAGACCATCATATATTATGTGTAATGCTCAGTATTGTTTTCTCTGGTATAGAACATCATATATTATGTGTAATCCTTAGTATTGTTTTCTCTCATATAGACCATCATATATTAAGTATAATACTTAGTATTGTTTTCTCTCGTATAGACCATCATTACGGGCGAGCTGTCATCATGTTTGGGGTGCCGTACGTGTACACTCAGAGCAGGATCTTGAAGGTACTGAAGACATGATTTGAATTACTTACCTACTTGGGAGTAAACATTTCTCTGCTGCAGAGGTTGACCGTGACCATCTACGTATACAATTTATTTTCCGATTCTGGCATGACAACATCATGGAGGAATTTTATTCATTGCAGGAAAAAAGAGACAAAAAAAATACAACCCAAAAAAAATCACTTTGAACAAAATTAATATTAAATTTTTTTCCCTAGAAAATCAGAAATTTCTACGAAGGTCATGGTCACTTAGTGTTGCTGCTCAGAGCACCAAGCCCTCAGTGACCAGTGCTGGGTTTGTTCTTATCCATAGTTAAGTCTGCCTGCCTTTTGATGCTGACCCAACCATTGTGTTTGCTATGAGTAGGTTGAATAACAAAAATAAAAAATTCAGATAAATCAAGTTTTAAGTCCTCGATTAGCTTTTTGCAATATTTTCTTCTTCACTAGCAAGATCTATCGTCAACCTATTTTTAAAATCTACTTCTCAAAGCTGCAGCTTACTAAAGCCAATTATAAAATCCGGCACTCAGATCGACCACAGCACATGCCAACTCATACAGAATGCTTAGCAACGCCAAACATTTCATAGACGGGACATTTTGGTTTGTCCCCTGGGCAGCCTTGCCACTGTCCACAGACACCTAGTCATGACCCTGACTCTGCCCTAACAAAACCCTGCTGCAGTATTGCAGTGCCCATCTTAGCTCAGCTTTAAACACCGACAGTGTCATGCCCCTGTCTCTGCCCTAACAAAACCCTGCTGCAGTATTGCAGTGCCCATCTTAGCTCAACTTTAAACACCACCAGTGTCATGCCCCTGTCTCTGCCCTATTAAAACCCTGCGGCAATATTGCAGTGCCCACCTTAGCTCAACTTTAAACACCACCAGTGTCATGCCCCTGTCTCTGCCCTAACAAAACCCTGCTGCAGTATTGCAGTGCCCACCTTAGCTCAACTTTAAACATCACCAGAGGGACAGAGAGCAAACAGAAAATGTATTTGTGTTCTCCCCCTATTCTTTTTACTTGCTATTAAATAACTTAGACAGCCTGTTGATTGTAGACACCCAGTCGATTGTAGACACCCTGTTGATTACGAACACCCTGTAGATCTTAGAAACCCTGTTGATTGTTGGCACCCTGTTGACTGTAGAAACCCTATTGATTGTAGACACCCCGTTGATTGTTCTTCTTCCACACCCCAGGCTCGTCTAGAGTACCTGAGAGACCAGTACCAGATCAGGGAGAACGACTTCCTGACATTTGACGCCATGCGTCATGCCGCTCAGTGCGTGGGACGCGCCCTTCGAGGGAAAACTGATTACGGCATCATGATCTTCGCCGACAAGGTGAGCCTCCTTGTGGTAGAGTCTTTCCTTGGGTTATGTTACGTCATAGGGTCTTCCCCTTCCGTGCAGTTCAGGTTGTGTCTCATTTTTTCGGCCCCGTCGCTTTAACTTAATGATACCGAAATAATTCTCCTTTTCCAGAGATTTGCTCGGGCGGATAAGAGAGGCAAGATACCACGCTGGATACAAGAGCACCTGACGGATAATCTATGTAATTTATCCACGGACGAGGCTGTGCAAGTGGCTAAACGTTTCCTCCGGCTAATGGCACAACCTTTCAGCCGAGTGAGTTAGCATGAGGTTTTTTATATTTTTATTCTGTTTGTGTGCAAAACAATGGTTTTTAGTTTAGTGACGGCAGATTTCAATAGGGGGAAGAGCTGACAGGGGTAGGAGCTTACAGGGGGAGGAGCTAACATGGGGAGGAGCTAATCAGCTTATTTCAAGGGTACTGGACAGAAATCATTAAGTTAACATTTGACCCAATCGTCAAAGTAATGACCTGAACAACACATCATCTTAACACGTGATACTAACATATGTTATATTTTTATAAAAATACATACATGTAACACATCAAGTTGGCTAACATTGTTACATCCAACTGTATAATTTACAGCACTTTATTACATATAATAAATACGTCAATAATAAATCTTGCTAGGAGGATATTCTTGTAACAATTCTGTGATGCATTGAATAAATACACACACGTTCAATATTCCATCTCATAATAATTTAATAATCCATACGAGAAATAATTCAATATGTTGCCACCTTCAAGAAAATTTCCTTTTTGCTCTACTTAACGTGTATTCTATCTCCGCTCTAAAAACTAGTTCCCTCTATTCTCATGATTTACATCGTTCTCATAAAATCACTACGCCATCGTGTCGTGAGAAGGAATATTAGCGTCGTGTAAAAAATCATAGCCAACTTGGTGTGTTACAATACATACATACAAACATTCATACATACAAACATTCATACATACAAACATTCATACATACAAACATTCATACATACAAACATTCATACATACAAACATTCATACATACAAACATTCATACATACAAACATTCATACATACAAACATTCATACATACAAACATTCATACATACAAACATTCATACATACAAACATTCATACATACAAACATTCATACATACAAACATACATACATACAAACATTCATACATACAAACATTCATACATACAAACATTCATACATACAAACATTCATAAATGCAAACATTCATGCATACAAACATACATACATTAAGTGTATTTATTACTTTTCATTATTTATTCCAAACTTTTATTATAGATCAGTCACCCCAATAACATACTAGTGACCCCATAGACAAGTGACCCCAATAACATACTAGTGACCCCATAGACAAGTGACCCCAATAACATACTAGTGACCCCATAGACAAGTGACCCCAATAACATACTAGTGACCCCATAGACTATATACCCCAATAACATACTAGTCACCCCATAGACTAGATACCCCAATAACATACTAGTGACCCCAAAGACTAGTGACCCCAATAACATACTAGTGACCCCATAGACTAGATACCCCAATAACATACTAGTGACCCCATAGACTAGTGACCCCAATAACATACTAGTGACCCCATAGACTAGTGACCCCAATAACATACTAGTGACCCCATAGACTATATACCCCAATAACATACTAGTGACCCCATAGACTAGATGCCCCAATAACATACTAGTGACCCCATAGACTAGATGCCCCAATAACATACTAGTGACCCCATAGACTAGATGCCACAATAACATACTAGTGATCCCACAGACTAGTGACCCCAATAACATACTAGTGACCCCATAGACTAGATGCCACAATAACATACTAGTGATCCCACAGACTAGTGACCCCAATAACATACTAGTGACCCCACAGACTAGTGACCCCATAGACTAGAGACCCCATAAACTATTTACCCCATAGACTAGTGACCCCATAGACTAGTGACCCCATAGACTAGTGACCCCATAGACTAGTGACCCCATAGACTAGTGACTCCATGTGTTGATATCATGACTAATACAGTGACTAAACCTACGCATTGTTATATCCAACAGAAAGACCAGCTGGGATTATCTCTGCTAACACTGGAACAGCTTCAGTCAGAGGAGATGCAGAAGAAGATTGAGTGCAAGATGCAGCATGTTTAACAAGCATTGAGTGCAAGATGCAGCATGAGTAACAAGCATTGAGTGCAAGATGCAGCATGTTTAACAAGCATTGAGTGCAAGATGCAGCATGTTTCACAAGCAATGAGTGAAAGATGCAGTATGTTTCACAAGCAATGAGTGCAAGATGCAGCATGTTTGTTTAACAACATGTTGGTTAGGAGTTCATCTCATGAGTGTTGTATGTTATCTCTGTGAACGCCTGAGACAGAATGTTTGTGCACACAGAAATGTTTGCGTACATAGAAATGTTAGTGTACACATTTGTACTGTTGTTTTTTTCTACATTTTGTTAAAAAAATCTTTGCAAACAGTTTGCTTTGTTTTATACTGATGTGTACATGCATAGAAACAAGAAAACAAATATGGCCACCATAACAACCACCCAAACAATGACTAAAACGTGGCCAATGAGATCTATACATTTGATAATGGGCCAGATTATAGATTTGTACTAGTGACTAGGATTATAATATAATAGTGGCCTTGATTATGATCTAATAGTGGCCTGGATTATACAGATTTATTGTTGGATGTTGTATCTAACAGTGGCCTGGATTATACAGATCTAATGTTGGATGTTGTATCTAATAGTCTTCTGGATTATAATCTAATAGTGGTCTGGATTATACAGATCTAATGTTGGATGTTGTATCTAATACTAACAGTGGCCTGGATTATACAGATCTAATGTTGGATGTTGTATCTAATACTAACAGTGGCCTGGATTATCCAGATCTAATGTTGTATCTTTTTGTGGCCTGGATTATACAGATATGTAATGTATATTAGGGAATACTGTATATTAGGGACTCTCTTGCGAACCCTTGTGAATTTCAAAGAAGGATAACTCTTGAATGCATGACTTTGTTGGTCCAGAATGTGCTTTGTTTACTTTTGAACCACGGCATTGTTGTTACAACCTAAACATCACTGATCTACTTATTGTAACGCTACTCAGTTGTTACATGTATTATAATATGTTGTTTCTCACATGTGTAACACCGTGAGTTTACCTCAAGGACGTTCTCAACTGTTGTTATATTGGCAACAAAAAATGTGTTCATTCTGTTGTTTTTTTTACAATAAACCATGAACTGCGACCTGTGTGATTGTTAGCATCATTGGAGTATTTGTGATGGCTTGGTGTGGTGTAGAAATGACTACTTAGCTGTTCATTTATCAAAGCAGAGTGATCTCGTACGTCCAGGGGTCGAATCCCAGGGATGTGGGGGAGATAGAAGAGTGTGGGAACTCTCCCAAGCCCCGCCTCCCCCCCCCCCCCCCACCCCGTTTACGTCATTACTTCTTAGTAGACACAAAAAGTACAAGAACACCGCTTCCATTTTCCATGTAATCCTGCAGGACTTGAACCCTGTGTACATCATCAGGTGACATCATGTAGAGTGACATCATTGATTGTGACATGGATAGTGACATCTTGGTGAGTGACATTATGGAGAGTGAAATTGTGGAGAGTGACATGGAGAGTGACACCGTGAAGAGTGACATGTAGAGGGACATCTTGGAGAGTGACATTTTGGAGAGTGACATCATGTAGAGGGACATCTTGGAGAGTGACATTGTGGAGAGTGACATGTAGAGGGACATCTTGGAGAGTGACATTTTGGAGAGTGACATCTTGGAGAGTGACATTGTGGAGAGTGACATCATGGAGAGTGACATCATGGAGAGTGGCATTATGGAGAGTGACATCATGTAGTAAGACATCTTGTTGAGTGACATCGTGTAGAGTGACATCGTGTAGAGTGACATCATGTAGAGAGATATCTTTGCAGAGTGACATCGTGGAGAGTTGAAGAACTTAGACAAAATTTTAAACCAGGATTCGATCCAAGAGTTACCAGACAATGACTCTTCACATAGATCTCTTCAGACATTTTCCCATGGTCCCGTAACTTGGTGCGTATTTCTGTCTTTGGTATCATCATATATTGTCAATTAAACCTATAGCTGACTCAAGATTATTTCAATCCCGAAATATATTTATGTATTTGAATTGTTTTCTTACTGGTCAAGGTAGAAATTTAAATATTGGAAAGTATGGAAGCGTCTTTATCACATTTAATATATTATTCCAGTTACTTCCCTGGAAGTTGAGCAAAAAATGTAATGTTTTTTCCTTTGAATATTCATTCTCTTTGAGATTGATAAATAAAAGGGGATATTTTTTGTATATGTGGCTATTTTTTGTATATGTGGCTATGTTAACTTTATGTCGTCTGGCGTGCAGCAGTGAATGTTAACTTTATGTTGTCTGGCGTGCTGCAGTGAATGTTAACTTTATGTTGTCTGGCGTGCTGCAGTGAATGTTAACTTTATGTCATCTGACGTGCTGCAGTGAATGTTAAATTTATGTTGTCTGGCGTGCTGCAGTGAATGTTAACTATATGTTGTCTGGCGTGCTGCAGTGAATGTTAACTTTATGTTGTCTGACGTGCTGCAGTGAATGTTAACTTTATGTCACCTGGCGTGCTGCAGTGAATGTTAACTTTATGTCGTCTGGCGTGCTGCAGTGAATGTTAACTTTATGTTGTCTGACGTGCTGCAGTGAATGTTAACTTTATGTCACCTGGCGTGCTGCAGTGAATGTTAACTTTATGTCGTCTGGCGTGCTGCAGTGAATGTTAACTTTATGTTGTCTGACGTGCTGCAGTGAATGTTAACTTTATGTCACCTGGCGTGCTGCAGTGAATGTTAACTTTATGTTGTCTGGTGTGCTGCAGTGAATGTTAACTTTATGTCACCTGGCGTGCTGCAGTGAATGTTAACTTTATGTCGTCTGACGTGCTGCAGTGAATGTTAACTTTATGTCACCTGGCGTGCTGCAGTGAATGTTAACTTTATGTTGTCTGGTGTGCTGCAGTGAATGTTAACTTTATGTCGTCTGGCGTGCTGCAGGGAATGTTAACTTTATGTCGTCTGGCGTGCTGCAGTGAATGTTAACTTTATGTCACCTGGCGTGCTGCAGTGAATGTTAACTTTATGTCACCTGGCGTGCTGCAGTGAATGTTAACTTTATGTTGTCTGGGGGGGGGGCTGTGGCGCCATTTTCAGGCCACACCCCGTGCTCAGCTTTTCCTTCGCACTGGCCCAGGTGGACAGAACCGTTGGATGTTTTGCATTTATGAAAAAAAAGAAGAAAAGTTTAATATGTGACAGATGAGTTAGATTTAACAGGGAATTAAATGTGACAGATGAGTTGGATTCAACAGGGAATTAAATCTGACAGATGAGTTAGATTCAACAGGTAATTATATGTGACAGATGAGTTAAATTCAACAGGGAATTAAATGTGACAGATGAGTTAGATTCAACAGGGAATTAAATCTGACAGATGAGTTAGATTCAACAGGAAATTAAATGTGACAGTTGAGTTAGATTCAACAGGGAATTAAATGTGACAGATGAGTTAGAATCAACAGGGAATTAAATGTGACAGATGAGTTAGATTCAACAGGGAATTAAATGTGACAGATGAGTTAGATTCAACAGGGAATTAAATGTGACAGGTGAGTTAGATTCAACGGGGAATTAAATGTGATAGTTGAGTTAGATTCAACAGGGAATTAAATGTGACAGATGAGTTAGAATCAACAGGGAATTAAATGTCACAGATGAGTTAGATTGAACAGGCAATTAAATGTGACAGATGAGTTAGATTCAACAGGGAATTAAATCTGACAGATGTGTTAGATTCAACAGGGAATTAAATGTGACAGGTGAGTTAGATTCAACAGGAAATTAAATGTGACAGTTGAGTTAGATTCAACAGGGAATTAAATGTGACAGATGAGTTAGAATCAACAGGGAATTAAATGTCACAGATGAGTTAGATTCAACAGGGAATTAAATGTGACAGATGAGTTAGATTCAACAGGGAATTAAATGTGGCAGGTGAGTTAGAATCAACAGGGAATTAAATGTCACAGATGAGTTAGATTGAACAGGGAATTAAATGTGACAGATGAGTTAGATTCAACAGGGAATTAAATCTGACAGATGTGTTAGATTCAACAGGGAATTAAATGTGACAGGTGAGTTAGATTCAACAGGAAATTAAATGTGACAGTTGAGTTAGATTCAACAGGGAATTAAATGTGACAGATGAGTTAGAATCAACAGGGAATTAAATGTCACAGATGAGTTAGATTCAACAGGGAATTAAATGTGACAGATGAGTTAGATTCAACAGGGAATTAAATGTGGCAGGTGAGTTAGATTCAACGGGGAATTAAATGTCACAGATGAGTTAGATTCAACAGGGAATTAAATGTGACAGATGAGTTAGATTCAACAGGGAATTAAATGTGACAGATGAGTTAGATTCAACAGGGAATTAAATGTGACAGATGAGTTAGATTCAACAGGGAATTAAATGTGACAGATGAGTTAGATTCAACAGGGAATTAAATGTGACAGATGAGTTAGATTCAACAGGGAATTAAATGTGACAGATGAGTTAGATTCAACAGGGAATTAAATGTGACAGATGAGTTAGATTCAACAGGGAATTAAATGTGACAGATGAGTTAGATTCAACAGGGAATTAAATGTGACAGATGAGTTAGATTCAACAGGGAATTAAATGTGACAGATGAGTTAGATTCAACAGGGAATTAAATGTGACAGATGAGTTAGATTCAACAGGGAATTAAATGTGACAGATGAGTTAGATTCAACAGGGAATTAAATGTGACAGATGAGTTAGATTCAACAGGGAATTAAATGTGACAGATGAGTTAGATTCAACAGGGAATTAAATGTGACAGATGAGTTAGATTCAACAGGGAATTAAATGTGACAGATGAGTTAGATTCAACAGGGAATTAAATGTGACAGATGAGTTAGATTCAACAGGGAATTAAATGTGACAGATGAGTTAGATTCAACAGGGAATTAAATGTGACAGGTGAGTTAGATTCAACAGGGAATTAAATGTGACAGGTGAGTTAGATTCAACAGGGAATTAAATGTGACAGATGAGTTAGAATCAACAGGGAATTAAATGTCACAGATGAGTTAGATTCAACAGGGAATTAAATGTGACAGATGAGTTAGATTCAACAGGGAATTAAATGTGGCAGGTGAGTTAGATTCAACGGGGAATTAAATGTCACAGATGAGTTAGATTCAACAGGGAATTAAATGTGACAGATGAGTTAGATTCAACAGGGAATTAAATGTGACAGGTGAGTTAGATTCAACGGGGAATTAAATGTGACTGACTAGTTAGATTCGTGATAAAATGGATGGAGTGAGGAAGTGAGCTAGGGAGGCAGTCTCACTATTTCGTCGGCGCACGAATCATTATGACTTGGTGACTGGGAGGCAATGAAGACATTCCACTCTCCACCCGGCTGAAGAACATTATGGGGGGCATGGGGGTATCGAACCCGCTACCTTCGGGGGCCATCGAACCCGCTACCTTCGGGGGCCAAGAAAGACGTGCTATCAAAGTTTTACATTCCTGAGAAAAGGGTTTTTTGTGTTGTTTTTATCCCCCACGTGTTTTAAACTATAGGTCATTAACATATTCAAAGCTTGAGGTGGATGGGAGACGGTGACCCGGAAGCTACGTATATGCAACCCCCCCTCCTCCCCCCCCCGCTAATTCCCT
>CAXITT010000008.1:2591399-2603702 GCA_964033795.1 Lymnaea stagnalis
CCCCCCAAAAAAAAAAACAACAACAAAAAACAACAAAAATAAACAGTAAAAAACAAAACAACAAACTCAAGCAAAAATAAAACAATAGATCCACACACACACACTCTGCTAACCCCATTAATTCTCCCCCCCCCTCCCACCTTTGCTTACCCAATGAAGTCACAACAGAGTCTGAGTAATGGGCATGCCCCATGTTTTTGTGTTCTTTTTAAATTTTATTTTTAGGATGGACTGTCGTCCACCCCCCTCTCTCCCTCCCCTTTCATCGCATGCGTCACTATTTCCATGATTGAAAATGATCTTAAATCAACTGCCGATTTTAAACTCATCCCAATACCATCAGACTCCTAAAAAAAAAAATAATAATAAAGAACCTATGACACTTTCATTTCTTTGACATTAATGAAGATAATCTCCCCCCCCCCCCCCCCCCCCCCCAACGGACGGACACACGGCGGAGCACTTGGCCAGCGGCTTCGGGAAGAGAGAGGCGAAAAGCGGGGAGAAAATAACATAGTGAGCTTCCAAGGGGAGACTACTCCTTTTCTTCAGCGTGCAGAAGCGGAGCTGAAACCGATAGTTGGTGATTTTTTTTCTTCCCGTAGTGGATTGTTGTGGATATATCTGGTTTTCTTTAAAATAAGGTAAGAACTGTACACATTAAAAAAAAAAAAAAGATTAATTTCCAGTGAAGTGAGCATTTAAGCCAATGTTGCTGTTGACATTCCACAAATGTTTTCTTTCCAGTTAGGAGTCTACATTAGGAAATAAATGGCATGGTGAAGAGAGGGTGTTGTTGAGCCTACAGTTAGGTTTAAGTTAAACAATGATTTGCAAAAAGCATACACTTTAAAAAGCCTGTTTATTTAAACTGAACACATTATTGCTCGTCAATTTCATCATTTTGACATATACATTTTAAGAGCAGTCGAAAAGATTTAGAGGGTTTATGTAAACATGATGAAAACTAGTTTTTGGACACTTTAGGCCTACTGTACTCAACTGTACTGCCACAGCAATAAAGACCGCTGAATGCATCACACTATTAGTGAATTTATAGATATTTAAGCTTTTTTTTCGCCTTTGTCCTTTAAGAACTATATTATTGACATGTGTGATGGAAGTCACACACAGAAGCTGCAGTGTTTAGAAGCCAATTCATTAGTGAAAGGTTTGGGTGACAGGGTGATAGGGATGTTTGTGATAGTGATGGGCGACTGGTTTGGAGGGTGGCAGTGTTGAGTGACAGGTTGGAGGTTGCAGTGTTGGGTGGATGGTGACAGTGTGGGTTACTGAGTTGGAGAGGGACAGTGTTGGCCTTAGGTTACAGTGTGTTGGGGGACAGTGTTGACCTTAGGTTACACTGTGTTGGGGGACAGTGTTGGCCTTAGGTTACACTGTGTTGGGGGACAGTGTTGGCCTTAGGTTACAGTGTGTTGGGGGACAGTGTTGGTTACCGGGTGATGGGTGGCAGTGAAGGAAACAGTGGAACAAAGCATGTGGAAGCTTGAACTATATAAACAGGACACTTAAAGAGAGCGTTTCGGCCAAGAGCCTTCGTCAGCAGACAGGAAAAAAGAAGACATAACAAGAAATGAAAAAAAAAAAACACGTTCAAAATAGGGTGGCAGTGCTGGGTTACAGGGTGGAGGGTGGCAGTACAGGGAGAGGGTGAATGTGTTGGGTGACAAGGTGGAGGGTGACAGTGCTCGGTTACAGGGTAGAGGGCGAATGTGTTCAAGGTGGAGGGTGACAGTGCTCGGTTACAGTGTAGAGGGTGAATGTGTTAGGTGACAAGGTGGAGGATGACAGTGTTGGTTTAGAGGGGTACAGGATGGTGGTGACAGTGTCTATTGTAGGCACTTTTCCAGTCAACGCCACTGACTTAAATACAAATATTAGCAAGGCAAGGTGGACGCCAATGTTAGGACAGTTTGTTGAATAAGATTATACATTGACTGATGCTTGACTGACCAAACATTGACAGATGCTTGACTGACCAAACATTGACTGATGCTTGACTGACCAAACATTAACAGATACTTAACTGACCAAACATTGACAGATGCTTGACTGATCAAACTTTGACTGATGGTTGACTGACCAAACATTGACTGATGATTGACTGACCAAACATTGACAGATGCTTGACTGACCAAACATTGACTGATGGTAGATGACCAAACATTGACTGATGGTTGATGACCAAACTTTGACAGATGCTTGACTGACCAAACATTGACTGATGGTAGATGACCAAACATTGACTGATGGTTGATGACCAAACTTTGACAGATGCTTGACTGACCAAACATTGACTGATGGTAGATGACCAGACATTGACTGATGGTTGATGACCAAACTTTGACAGATGCTTGAATGACCAAACATTGACTGATGCTTGACTGACCAAACATTGACAGATGCTTGACTGATCAAACATTGACAGATGCTTGACTGCCCCAACTTTGACTGATGGTAGATGACCAAACTTTGACAGATGCTTGAATGACCAAACATTGACTGATGCTTGAATGACCAAAAATTGACAGATGCTTGACTGACCAAACATCGACAGATGCTTGACTGACCAAACATCGACAGATGCTTGACTGACCAAACATTGACAGATGGTAGATGACCAAACATTGACTGATGGTTGATGACCAAACATTGACTGATGCTTGACTGACCAAACATTGACTGATGCTTGACTGACCAAACATTGACAGATGCTTGACTGCCCCAACTTTGACTGATGGTTGATGACCAAACATTGACTGATGGTTGATGACCAAACTTTGATCGATGGTTGATGACCAAACATTGACTGATGCTTGATGCCCAAACTTTGACTGAACTCTACTAGCTGCCTTCTCTCCTTCTCATAGCTACCTTCTCTCATAACTGCATTCTCTCATAGCTACTTTCTCCTAGCTGCCTTCTCTCAATCTCATAGCTACTTTCTCTAATAACTGCATTCTCTCAATCTCATAGCTACTTTCTCTCATAACTGCATTCTCTCAATCTCATAGCTACTTTCTCTCATAACTGCATTCTCTCATAGCTACCTTCTCCTAGCTGCCTTCTCTCATATCTGCTTTCTCTCATAGCTACATTCTCTCCTTACTACATACTCTCCTAACTGCCTTCTCTCCTAACTGCATTATCTCCTGCCTTCTCTCCTAACTGCCTTGTCTCCTAACTGCATTAACTCCTGCCTTCTCTCCTAACTGCCTTCTCTCCTAACTGCCTTCTCTCCTAACTGCCTTCTCTCCTAACTGCATTATCTCCTGCCTTCTCTCCTAACTGCATTATCTCCTGCCTTCTCTCCTAACTTCCTTCTCTCCTAACTGCCTCCTCTCCTAACTGCATTATCTCCTGCCTTCTCTCCTAACTGCCCTCTCTTCTAGCTGTGCCACTGGCATTGAACGCCAATTAATAACTGCTATTGTGGAAAGATACTGTGGTGGGGGAAGGGGGGCGTGAAATAGATCAACGCACCGTGCCAAGAGTTACTTTGTTATAACATTAACGCGCCATGCATCATGATCATTAGCACCTGATTTGTGTTGCGATAAATAACAACCTTGATGTGACGCGCTAACGGCCCATGGCGGTCCTTAACACCCTCGACCTTGAGGCGGTTTGAACGGTTGACAGTCACTGGCTCTCATTTGGGCGAGCGTGAGTGTGTCCCTTGAGTTTAATTACTATTTTTAAAAATAAGTTCGTTGGAGTATGCGTTTAAGTAAAGGCATAAGGCGTGCTACGGCGACACAATCTCTGACAGGAGGGCTCTGTTTTGATGTTTGTTGTGTTGTTGTTTCAAAAATAACGTCATGGCCACACAGTCGCCATATCTCATCCTTTTGTCACGTGAGTCCTCTAACCCCACTCACCCCACCCCACCCCCCTAAATCTCACGTGAGCGTGTCTCTTGTTACGTGACTAATCCTTTAATCCCAAGCGTGAGAAAGACTGAAGTGCCCGAAAAGGTCAAGGAAATAAGAAAGTGTGGGGGGGTGTGTGGGGGTGTGCCAACAGGGGGTGGGTGCTACCATTATAGAACTGACAGAAAAGTAAAGGAGATTGTGTGACGTTAATATAGTGTTGCTTTTTCTGAATGATCAGAGCTCGCATTTCTCGGATGGATCGGATCTCCGTTAGTTGGTATATGATATCATGTAGAGAGTGACATCATGTAAAGTGACATCCTGTAGAGTGACATCCTGTAGAGTGACATCATGTAGAGTGACATCATGTAGAGTGACATCATGTAGAGTGACATCAGTAGAGTGACATCATGTAGAGTGACATCATGTAGAGTGACATGTTGACTGACATCATGTAGACTGACATCATGTAGAGTGACATCATGTAGAGTGAAATGTAGACTGACATCGAGTAGACTGACATCATGTAGAGTGGCATCTTGTAGAGTGACATCATGTAGAGTGACGTCATGTAGAGTGACATCATGTCGAGTGACATCATGTAGACTGACATCATGTAGACTGACATCATGTAGACTGACATCATGTAGAGTGACATCATGTAGAGTGACATCGAGTAGAGTGACATCGAGTAGAGTGACTTAATGTAGAGTGACATCGAGTAGAGTGACATCGTGTAGAGTGACATCGTGTAATGTGATATCGAGTAGAGTGACATCGAGTAGAGTGACATTGAGTAGAGTGATATCGTGTTAGGATTTTGGTAAAATTAGGAATGTTACCAAACAAACTACACGTTTTTAAGTATCAATGCTTTATACTGCAGATCTTCTAAGTATCAATGTTTTATACTGCAGATCT
Source organism: Lymnaea stagnalis (assembly GCA_964033795.1). Lineage (NCBI taxonomy): Eukaryota > Metazoa > Mollusca > Gastropoda > Lymnaeidae > Lymnaea > Lymnaea stagnalis. Next base: position 2,596,217 of record CAXITT010000008.1, read on the forward strand.
TTCCATGGGAGATCACGATGTGTCCCATCATATATCATGAACTCATATCATTTTATTGCAGTGTACTCCTATCGTGTTGTGATCTACTCCTATCATATTATCATGCACTCCTATCATATCATCATGCCCTCCTAATCATATTATCATGCACTCCTATCCTGTTATGATGTACTCCTATAGGTTATAGGTTTCACCTGACATATTATGCCGCCTCCAATATGTTGTGTAGTCCTCTTCCACCCACTTTTTTTGTCGGTTTTTGTGGAAGCCTACCGCCTCTGCTTCACCCCATTGTAAAGATATGCACTTAACGAGTTGTACTCTTAACTCTTCGTACCAACGTAATTCATCTATAACAAGTTTGCAACAATGGGATCTTTTTGTCCTCTGACGGATGGACCTGGTCCAGCCAAATCTAGGTCGACCTAACTGAACAATCAACCCACTGCTTTCGAAACAGTTACGCTCACTTCTAAAAACCACCACTTGCTATTATTTCCCAGCCAGGGATTACCACCAAGAAGACACCCGGCCGTAGGAACGACATAGCGCCTCACAGCGCGCCCCTCCCTGGGGCTTGTGGACTGGGTAAGTGGGTCAGCCGTTGGGTGACCCTAGTCTGGTATGCTGGGTGACCATTGGTCTGGTATGTGATCGCTTGTGTGACTGCACCCTGCTGTACCCCAGGACTTTATCTTCCAGGAGGCTCTCACACTGCACACTTAGTTCCCCGCCCATAGTGCTACGCATAAATATATCTATATTAGTGTGTTGTATGAACTCGTAAACGTCCACTAGAAGAAACAAAACATATTAGTAGAATAAAGATTAGTTTAAACACATACTAAGTGATGTCCTCGACACATTCCAAGAAATGACGAAATTATAAGGTGCATTCCAAGAAATACCCCAATTGGAAGACACATCCCAAGAAATGCCCCAAATGTCAGACACATTCCAAGAAATGCCCCAAATGTCAGACACATTCCAAGAAATTCCCCAAATGTCAGACACATTCCAAGAAATGCCCCAAATGTCAGACACATTCCAAGAAATGCCCCAAATGTCAGACACATTCCAAGAAATGCCCAAATTGTTCTCTGATTTAAAAAAAAAAGTCACTTAATAGCAAAAAGTCATTTCCCAAACATCGCTACCATGAATGAAAGTTGTTTGTGTTTGCAACAATTCCCAAACAGCAATTATACAATATCATTCACAGTATCATTTACAGTATCATTCACAGTATCATTCACAGTATCATTCACAGTATCATTCACAGTATCATTCACAGTATCATTCACAGTATCATTCACAGTATCATTCACAGTATCATTCACAGTATCACTCAAAGTATCACTCACAGTATCATTCACAGTATCATTCACAGTATCACTCACAGTGTCACTCACAGTGTCATTCACAGTGTCATTCACAGTGTCATTCACAGTGTCACTCACAGTGTCACTCACAGTGTCACTCTCAGTATCATTCACAGTATTACTCACAGTATCACTCACAGTATCACTCACAGTATCACTCACAGTATCACTCTCAGTATCATTCACAGTATCATTCACAGTATCATTCACAGTGTCATATTCAGTGTCATTCTCAGTCTCATTCACAGTAACATTCACAGTAACATTCACAATATCATACTCAGTCTCAATCTCAGTCTCATTCACAGTATCATTCACTAAACATTGACTAACAAATAACACCTGAAAATCCCAAACCGAACTTGACATTGTCAAAATAACAAACCCAAATTGTCAAAATAACAAACCCAAATTGTCAAAATAACAAACCGAAATTGTCAAAATAACAAACCCAAATTGTAAAAACCAAATCTTAAAATTATCAAAATCAAATACAAAATTTTTAAAATCAAGTCTCAAATTGTCACAATCAACTCACAATCAATTGTCAAAATCAAAGCATAGAATGTCACAATCAAATCTTAATAGTGTCAAAGCCAAATCTTAAATCGCCACAGACAAATTTTAAAAGTGTTACAATCAATTCTAAAATAATCAAAGTCAAATCTTAAATTGTCAAAATCAAAGCATAGATTGTCCATAGTCATCCAACAATAGCCGAAACTTAACAACAGTTGTTTCCGATTGGGATCCCTTTCCAAACGTACCATTTATTGTCACCATTTCCCAACGTACCATTTATTGTCACCATTTCCCAACGTACCATTTATTGTCACCATTTCCCAACGTACCATTTATTGTCACCATTTCCCAACGTACCATTTATTGTCACCATTTCCCAACGTACCATTTATTGTCACCATTTCCCAACGTACCATTTATTGTCACCATTTCCCAACGTACCATTTATTGTCACCATTTCCCAACGTACCATTTATTGTCACCATTTCCCAACGTACCATTTATTGTCACCATTTCCCAACGTACCATTTATTGTCACCATTTCCCAACGTACCATTTATTGTCACCATTTCCTAACGTACCATTTATTGTCATCTTAACAAAATATAACGAAAAGTCAAATCTATCTCATTATCTGTATAACAACGTCAGAATTAGACTTAAAACCATTACCCCCATTACCGCAAATACCCAATTACCCCCAATACCCCATTGCCCCAAATAGGCAATGGGTATATGGTTTTCTGGTGCTGAACTATAACTTTCTGAGAATCTCTGTGGGCCCCCCCCCCACTCCCCTTATTTTTCAGTAGTAATAGCTGACCATCGATGTAGTGCCTCTGGTGTCCAAACACCACGATAAAGGGGAGAGTGTTTGGCGGGAGAAAACTAGTATTGACCCGGGCAATGAAACGGTCAATTTGCACGGGGCCATGGCCGCTGGGAAGACGTTGAAATGAGAGAGTCGAAGAAAAAAAAACTACCCAACAAACTGCGTCGGTTAGAAGACGTCGGGAGAGAGGATTTCAAGGGGAGTATAAATTGAGGTGTTTTCGTCTAAGCCGGGGGATGAGTTGTGTTTATCTCTGAGCAGGAGCAAATCAATGGTGGGCTTAGATCTATGCTGATGTACATCTCCGAGCAGGAGCAAATCAATGGTGGGCTTAGATCTATGCTGATGTACATCTCCGAGCAGGAGCAAATCAATGGTGGGCTTAGATCTATGCTGATGTACATCTCCGAGCAGGAGCAAATCAATGGTGGGCTTAGATCTATGCTGATGTACATCTCCGAGCAGGAGCAAATCAATGGTGGGCTTAGATCTATGCTGATGTACATATCCGAGCAGGAGCAAATCAATGGTGGGCTTAGATCTATGCTGATGTACATCTCCGAGCAGGAGCAAATCAATGGTGGGCTTAGATCTATGCTGATGTAGATCTCCGAGCAGGAGCAAATCAATGATGGGCTTAGATCTATGCTGATGTACATCTCCGAGCAGGAGCAAATCAATGGTGGGCTTAGATCTATGCTGATGTACATCTCCGAGCAGGAGCAAGTCAATGGTGGGCTTAGATCTATGCTGATGTACATCTCCGAGCAGGAGCAAATCAATGGTGGGCTTAGATCTATGCTGATGTACATCTCCGAGCAGGAGCAAGTCAATGGTGGGCTTAGATCTATGCTGATGTACATCTCCGAGCAGGAGTAAATCAATGGTGGGCTTAGATCTATGCTGATGTAGATCTCCGAGCAGGAGCAAATCAATGGTGGGCTTAGATCTATGCTGATGTACATCTCCGAGCAGGAGTAAATCAATGGTGGGCTTAGATCTATGCTGATGTGCATCTCCGAGCAGGAGCAAATCAATGGTGGGATCAGATCTATGCTGATGTACATCTCCGAGCAGGAGCAAATCAATGGTGGGCTTAGATCTATGTTGATGTACATCTCCGAGCAGGAGCAAATCAATGATGGGCTTAGATTTATGCTGATGTACATCTCCGAGCAGGAGCAAATCAATGGTGGGCTTAGATCTATGCTGATGTACATCTCTGAGCAGGAGCAAGTCAATGGTGGGCTTAGATCTATGCTGATGTACATCTCCGAGCAGGAGCAAATCAATGGTGGGCTTAGATCTATGCTGATGTACATCTCCGAGCAGGAGCAAATCAATGGTGGGCTTAGATCTATGCTGATGTACATCTCCGAGCAGGAGCAAATCAATGGTGGGCTTAGATCTATGCTGATGTACATCTCCGAGCAGGAGCAAATCAATGGTGGGCTTAGATCTATGCTGATGTACATCTCCGAGCAGGAGCAAATCAATGATGGGCTTAGATTTATGCTGATGTACATCTCCGAGCAGGAGCAAATCAATGGTGGGCTTAGATCTATGCTGATGTACATCTTCGAGCAGGAGCAAGTCAATGGTGGGCTTAGATCTATTCTGATGTACATCTCCGAGCAGGAGCAAATCAATGATGGGCTTAGATTTATGCTGATGTAGATCTCCGGATTCATGATGCTAGTGTGGACTGGAGAGAAAGAAAGTGGCTGCCTACTATGAAACTATTGCAACTTTTGGAACAGGATGTTGCATTTTGATCCATGACATCAAGGTTAAGGCTTGTGGCATACCGCATTTAGTGTTGGATCGTTGATGGCTATGCTTTGGTTTTATGTTCGTTAAGAGTTCAAAGTCCTTGTTCGCAAAGGTCAAAGGTTGTTCCAAAAGGTCGCCACTTTTTTGCCTGCATCTATCCTCCAGATCAATTTCGGAAGCCTTTGCGCCTTTTTACGTTCTGAGCAGTACCGTCACGTGGGGAGGTGTACCGGATGTGGACACCCGGAAAGAGGGATGGCAGTCTCGCAGGTATTGACACCCTCAAGGGGATTGAAAACCTTACAGGGAGATGACATCTTCAAGGGGGATGACACCATGACAGGGGGGATGACACCCTCAGGCGAATGACACCCTCATAAGGGAATGACACCATCAGAGGGGAATGACGCCATCAAAAGGGGGTGACACCCTCAGGGGAAATGACATCCTCACAAGGGATGGCATCCTCAAGGGAATGACACCCTCAAAGGGGGATGAAATCCTCATCTTCATAGGGGGATGACAGGGGACACCCTAAGGGGACACAAAGAAAAGTAAATATGAAAGATCTCTATCAGAAGGGGACACAAAGAAAAGTAAATATGAAAGATCTCTATCAGAAGGGGACACAAAGAAAAGTAAATATGAAAGATCTCTATCAGAAGGGGACACAAAGAAAATTAAATATGAAAGATCTCTGTCAGAAGGGGACACAAAGAAAAGTAAATATGAAAGATCTCTATCAGAAGGGGACACAAAGAAAAGTAAATATGAAAGATATCTATCAGAAGGGGACACAAAGAAAAGTAAATATGAAAGATCTCTATCAGAAGGGGACACAAAGAAAAGTAAATATGAAAGATCTCTATCAGAAGGGGACACAAAGAAAAGTAAATATGAAAGATCTCTATCACGTCTGTTTTGATGTATGTCTATTGAGCCATTATTACCCCCGATATTTTCAATTTTGCTCGATTTGGGTTAATTGACCCCTGTTAGCCGGCCCCTGCACCATTGGATGCGTGGGTGTAAAAAGGACACTATAGGGGCAGGTTTGTAACTAGGACACTATAGGGGCAGGTTTGTAACTAGGACACTATAGGGGCAGGTTTGTAACTAGGACACTATAGGGGCAGGTTTGTAACTAGGACACTATAGGGGCAGGTTTGTAACTAGGACACTATAGGGGCAGGTTTGTAACTAGGACACTAAAGGGGCAGGTTTGTAACTAGGACACTATAGGGGCAGGTTTGTAACAAGGACACTATAGGGGCAGGTTTGTAACTAGGACACTATAGGGGCAGGTTTGTAACTAGGACACTATAGGGGCAGGTTTGTAACAAGGACACTATAGGGACAGGTTTGTAACTAGGACACTATAGGGGAATGGTTTGTAAGAAGGAGACGATAGGGGCAGGTTTGTAACTAGGACACTATAGGGACAGGTTTGTAACTAGGACATTTAGGGGCAGGTTTGTAACTAGGACACTATATGGGCAGGTTTGTAACTAGGACACTATAGGGGCAGGTTTGTAACTAGGACACTATAGGGACAGGTTTGTAACTAGGACACTATAGTGGTAGGTTTGTAACAAGAACACTATATGGGCAGGTTTGTAACAAGGACACTATATGGGCAGGTTTGTAACTAGGACACTATAGGGGCAGGTTTGTAACTAGGACTCTATAGGGGCAGGTTTGTAACTAGGACACTATAAGGGCAGGTTTGTAACTAGGACACTATATGGGCAGGTTTGTAACTAGGACACTATAGGGGCAGGTTTCTAACTAGGACACTATTGGGCAGGTTTGTAACAAGAACACTATATGGGCAGGTTTGTAACTAGGACACAATAGGGGCAGGTTTGTAACTAGGACAATATAAGGGTAGGTTTGTAACTAGGACACAACGGGGGCAGGACACTATAGGGGCAGGTTTGTAACTAGGACACATTAGGGGCAGGTTTGTAACTAGGACACTATAGGGGCAGGTTTGTAACTAGGACACTATAGGGGCAGGTTTGTAACTAGGACACTATAGGGGCAGGTTTGTAACTAGGACTCTATAGGGGCAGGTTTGTAACAAGGACACTATATGGGCAGGTTTGTAACTAGGACACTATATGGGCAGGTTTGTAACTAGGACACTATAGGTGCAGGTTTCTAACTAGGACACTATTGGGCAGGTTTGTAACAAGAACACTATATGGGCAGGTTTGTAACTAGGACACAACAGGGGCAGGTTTGTAACTAGGACAATATAAGGGCAGGTTTGTAACTAGGACACAACGGGGGCAGGACACTATAGGGGCAGGTTTGTAACTAGGACACATCAGGAGCAGGTTTGTAACTAGGGGGATAAAGGTTTTAATTAAGATAATAACGGGGCAACTAGGGCAATGAAAGGACATGGTTGTAACTAGGACAATATAGGAGAGGTGTCTAACTAGGGTAATAGGGATATTGGTGTAACTAGGGCAATAGGAGGGAGGTGTGTGACTAGGGCAATAGGAGGGAGGTGTGTGACTAGGGCAATAGGGGAAAGGGGTGTCATTTGGGCAATAGGGGAAAGGGGTGTCATTTGGTCAATAGGGGAAAGGGGTGTCATTTGGGCAATACAATAAGTTACATGGAATAATGAGAAGAGGTGCACAACTATTTGTTTTTTTATTTATTAAATATGTATTTATTAATTATTTATTTTATTTTGATCTTTTTGAAAAAAAACAAAAACGGACATCAGCACCGACATCAGCACCGGTACTTATTATAAGATGGGGTTTCACTCCACCGTGTACATAATGAAAATGCTATCTTGTTTGTTACATAAAGAACTATGTGTAAAAATGTTACATCGAAGTGCAAGCATCCTACGTGTTTGATAACAGTGAGTACATCTATGCCATGACTCACCTCTGCCCCCCCCCCCGTTATCCCCATCATTATCCCATCTCCACGCCTGCCCCCACCGCCTCCC
>CAXITT010000008.1:2604224-2620638 GCA_964033795.1 Lymnaea stagnalis
CCCCCCCCCCCCCACCCCGAAAGTCTCATCTTGATGTCTACATCCTACACTCGCACTGCAGGTCAACTCACGGGGGCGTCTCGTCTCGGTGTCCTCCGCCTAAACCCAGCGTACGGTCAGTGAAAGCAGAACACCAGGTCGCCGAAGGAGGAAAACACACGTGGAAAACCTATGTGTATCGTAGAAAATAATAATAGACAATCGGTGATAACGTTTCTAATGCCTTTTTGTCATGTTTATGTATGTGCGTCTGAATATAGAAACCGCTTGGAAAACAGACAAGGTTCACCAATAATGTTTTTCCCAAGACCTTACCATGACAGTTAACAAGAAAAGCAGGACACTTGAGGACTCGTGTGTAAGGACTTATTTACCAGGACTTTGCTTCATTTATCTAACATTTTTTAAATGAGAAAAAAACAACTTGTTTTGTATTACCTATAGGTCAGTAAATATGATACAAATTTAGTGGGTCGTGATAGGTCAGTGAATATGATACAAATTTAGTGGGTCATGATAGGTCAGTAAATATGATACAAATTTAGTGGGTTGTGATAGGTCAGTAAATATGATACAAATTTAGTGGGTCATGATAGGTCAGTAAATATGATACAAATTTAGTGGGTCATGATAGGTCAGTATAAATGATACAAATTTAGTGGGTCGTGATAGGTCAGTAAATATGATACAAATTTAGTGGGTCGTGATAGGTCAGTATAAATGATACATATTTATTGGGTTGTGATATGTCTGTATAAACGATACAAACTTAGTGGGTGATGATAGGTCTGTATCTATGATACAAACTTAGTGGGTCGTGATAGGTCTGTATCAATTATACAAACTTAGTGGGTCGTGATAGGTCTGTATCAATTATACAAACTTAGTGGGTCGTGATAGGTCTGTATCAATTATACAAACTTAGTGGGTCGTGATAGGTCTGTATCAATGATACAAACTTAGTGGGTCGTGATAGGTCTGTATCAATTATACAAACTTAGTGGGTCGTGATAGGTCTGTATCAATGATACAAACTTAGTGGGTCGTGATAGGTCTGTATCAATGATACAAACTTAGTGGGTCGTGATAGGTCTGTATCAATGATACAAACTTAGTGGGTCGTGATAGGTCTGTATCAATGATACAAACTTAGTGGGTCGTGATAGGTCTGTATCAATGATACAAACTTAGTGGGTCGTGATAGGTCTGTATCAATGATACAAACTTAGTGGGTCGTGATAGGTCTGTATCAATGATACAAACTTAGTGGGTCGTGATAGGTCTGTATCAATGATACAAACTTAGTGGGTCGTGATAGGTCTGTATCAATGATACAAACTTAGTGGGTCGTGATAGGTCTGTATCAATGATACAAACTTAGTGGGTCGTGATAGGTCTGTATCAATGATACAAATTTAATGGGTCGTGATAGGTCTGTATCAATGATACAAACTTAGTGGTTCGTGATAGGTCTGTATCAATGATACAAACTTAGTGGGTCGTGATAGGTCTGTATCAATGATACAAATTTAATGGGTCGTGATAGGTCTGTATCAATGATACAAATTTAATGGGTCGTGATAGGTCTGTATCAATGATACAAATTTAATGGGTCAAGAAGCAGAAACATAAAAATAACCGGATAGCGGAACAAATTAGAAGTTTGGTCTACCGTGACCTAACCGTGACCTAACCGTGACCTAACCGTGACCTAACCGTGACCTAACCGTGACCTAACCGTAACCCTAACCGTAACCCAAACCTTAACCCTGTCCATTGCCTAACCTCATAATTTGTATTCATACATTCTTTTTGACAACGTAGCACTGTTTGCGGCACTGTCGTCAGACGAACGAATTGCCATTAACGTCATCTTCTATATTCAAAGAGCTCCAACTAAAATTAAATTGTTATATAGAGACATCTTTCTTGTATCATTTCAGCACACACACACACACACACAAGCCACGCGTTCAGGGTTGAGAACCGTCCCACGTGTAAACAATGGCGGGAATTTTAAAATAATTCCAGCGTGAAAAGTGTTTTAAGTGTTTAACAGGAATATTGTCTGGTGAAATTATAAAATGACACGCCCGGGGGGGGGGGGTTTGGGTGTTTGTGGCTGGAGGGGAGCAGTAGTTAAATAATTCCAGCGTGAAAAGTGTTTTAAGTGTTTAACAGGAATATTGTCTGGTGAAATTATAAAATGACACGCCCGGGGGGGGGGGTTTGGGTGTTTGTGGCTGGAGGGGAGCAGTAGTTGAATGGAGCAGTGCATGTGATTGACGTGTTGCCGCGCTCGGCCTCGATACAGGGACTGGGTAGAAATGATTAACTGTAAGAGTTCAGTGTGTAAATGTCAGACGGTCACCATTAGCCGGCCTGGTGCGGCCGCAGAGATGTTGTTATTGTGTTAGTGGTGCTGGCTTGTAGAATGTCATGGTTAGTACACACACGTTGGAATGTCATTGGGTTGTTAAAAAAAAATCAATGTCATTGGTTATTGAAACGGTGTGCGATTACAAAAAAAAAGTATGTAATGAGTTGTTACAAACGAAATGTCATGGGTTGTTACAAACGGAATGTCATGCGTTGTTACAAACGGAATGTCATGGGTTGTTACAAACGGAATGTCATGCCTTGTTACAAACGGAATGTCATGCGTTGTTACAAACGGAATGTCATGAGTTGTCACAAGCGGAATGTCATAGGGTATACAAACGGAATGTCATGGGCTATACTAACCGATTATCACTGGTTATACTAACGGAATGTCATGGATTAACGCTAGCTGCCTGGAGTGTCAAGAGAGTAGATATTGTGCGAGTTATCTCTCAGAAGCTAATGGTTGGCTGCAGTCGGAATAGAGGATACAAAGATTGTTGGATCCCTGAAAGCAGATGGTGGGACATGACAATCCATGGGGTGTGTGTCAATTCATGGGGTGTGTGTCAATTCATGGGGTGTGTGTCAATTCATGGGGTGTGTGTCAATTCATGGGGTGTGTCAAAATGATTATGATGAGAAGAGAGTGGCCATTGAATGATTTGATTATTTCATTTGTCCTGTTTAAAAATAAATGATAGCATTCCTTAAGCAATGAGTCACAAGTTCATTTGATCATTTCTAAACTTCGCTTTTTAGTTCAAGAACAGAGCTTAATGGTTTTGTTCCAAATACAAATTTATTCGTGCCGAGTGTAGAAAAGGCTGAGGACCGCTGTCTTAAAGTTATATTAGTTAACTGTTTTAGAAAAACGGGTGGGGGAATGCTGTGGAATGAATGTAATACTTAGGTAGCGTTAAGAAATACAATGAGTGCCTGGAATAACAGTGCCGAGTGGCTGCAATAACAGCACTGAGTGGCTGGGAGAACAGTACAGAGTGGCTGGAATAACAGTACCGAGTGGCTGGAAAAACAATATTTAGTGGCTGGAATAACAGCACTGAGTGGCTGGGAGAACAGTACCGAGTGGCTGGGAGAACAGTACTGAGTGGCTGGGAGAACAGTACCGAGTGGTTGGAATAACAATATTTAGTGGCTGGAATAACAATACCTAGTGGCTGGAATAACAGTACTGATTGGCTGGGATATCAGTATCGAGTGGCTGGGATAACAGTAATGAGTTGGTGGGATAACAGTAATGAGTGGGTAGGATAACAGTAATGAGTGGGTGGGATAACAGTAATGAGTGACTGGGATAACAGTAATGAGTGGGTAGGATAACAGTAATAAGTGGGTTGGATAACAGTAATGAGTGACTGGGATAACAGTACCGAGTGGCTGGGATAACAGTACCGAGTGTCTGGGATAACAGTACCGAGTGGCTGGGATAACAGTACCGAGTGGCTGGGACGAACGTAATAAGTTACCAAACAGGTTGTAGAAATGGCTTGATGGAATATAACGGATCAGAAAAAAATTATAACTGGATTGAATACAGTGAAACATGGGATTTCAAGCGAAACGAGTTTTGTGATGACTGACTTGAATAGATCAGATTTGTGACACTGTCAACTCTGTCGTTAAGTCATATCTCTAAGCCAAGTCATATCTCTAAGCCAAGTCATATCTCTAAGCCAAGTCATATCTCTAAGCCAAGTCATATCTCTAAGCCATTGTCTTTTAATTTTTCAGATTAGATTTTTATCAAAGTGATGGTATCACAAAAGATTTAGTGGTTGCCCTTTTCACTCATATCGGTCATTAATAACATGAGGTCATCTCCGGAGGCCTGTGGTCTAAACTGTATGGCACTAACGTGATTTGTTATTACCCTGGTTTGTTTCGTTATAGCCTGTGGTCCAACTGTATGGCACAGAAGTGACTTGATATTGCCCTGGTTTGTGTCCAGTTGGGTAATCTCGCGGGACGTGAATCTCCCCCCCCCACCCCACCACACTCACCGCTGGTTAGTAATGTGCTCTTAGTTATAGATAGCATGCTGTTTTGTGGGCGTGGCATCACGTCATCTCGCGTGTAGATAAATAACATGTGAGAGTTCTTGTGGCATTTAGTGGCGGTAGTGAATGTGTCACCTGAATGGAGGGTAGAGGAAGTAACAGTCCTATGTGGTGGTAGTGAGTGGGGTAGATGATGTGGTGGTAGTGAGTGGGGTAGAATGCTGTGGTGGTAGTGAGTGGGGTAGAATGATGTGGTGGTAGTGAGTGGGGTAGAGGATGTGGTGGTAGTGAGTGGGGTAGAATGATGTGGTGGTTGTGAGTGGGGTAGAATGATGTGGTGGTTGTGAGTGGGGTAGAATGATGTGGTGGTTGTGAGTGGGGTAGAATGATGTGGTGGTTGTGAGTGGGGTAGAATGATGTGGTGGGAGTGAGTGGGGTAGAATGATGTGGTGGTTGTGAGTGGGGTAGAATGATGTGGTGGTTGTGAGTGGGGTAGAATGATGTGGTGGTAGTGAGTGGGGTAGAGTGATGTGGTGGTTGTGAGTGGGGTAGAATGATGTGGTGGTGGTGAGTGGGGTAGAAATGATGTGGTGGTAGTGAGTGGGGTAGAATAATGTGGTGGTAGTGAGTGGGGTAGAAATGATGTGGTGGTAGTGAGTGGGGTAGAATGATGTGGTGGTTGTGAGTGGGGTAGAATGATGTGGTGGTAGTGAGTGGGGTAGAAATGATGTGGTGATGTGTTGTACCAACTGTAGGGGCAGTGTAAACTAAGTCGTGTCATTGACATATCATCGTATCATCTTGTGAGACTTCTTATGTGAGTCTTCCTATGTGAGTCTTTTTATGTGGGTCTTCTTATGTCGGTCTTCTTATGTCGGTCTTCTTATGTGAGTCTTCTTATGTGAATCTTCTTATGTCAGTCTTCTCATGTGAGTCGACTTATGTGAGTCTTCTTATGTGAGTCTTCTTATGTGAGTCTTCTTATGTGAGTCTTCCTATGTGAGTCTTCTTATGTGAGTCTTCTTATGTGAGTCTTCCTAAGTGAGTCTTCTTATGTGAGTCTTCTTATGTGAGTCTTCTTATGTGAGTCTTCTTATGTGAGTCTTCTTATGTGAGTCTTCTTATGTGAGTCTTCTTATGTGAGTCTTCTTATGTGAGTCTTCTTATGTGAGTCTTCCTATGTGAGTCTTCCTATGCTAGTCTTCCTATGCGAGACTTCCTATGCGAGTCTTTTTATGTGAGTCTTCTTATGTCGGTCTTCTTATGTCGGTCTTCTTATGTGAGTCTTCTTATGTGAGTCTTCTTATGTGAGTCTTCTTATATGAGTCTTCTTATGTGAGTCTTCTTATGTGAGTCTTCTTATGTGAGTCTTCCTATGTGAGTCTTCCTATGCGAGTCTTCCTATGCGAGTCTTCCTATGTGATTCTTCTTATGTGAGTCTTCCTATGTGAGTCTTCTTATGTGAGTCTTCTTATGTGAGTTTCTTATGTGAGTCTTCTTATGTGAGTCTTCTTATGTGAGTCTTCTTATGTGAGTCTTCCTATTTGAGTCTTCTTATTTGAGTCTTCTTATTTGAGTCTTCTTATGTGAGTCTTCTTATGTGAGTCTTCTTATGTGAGTCTTCTTATGTGAGTCTTCCTATGTGAGTCTTCTTATACGAGTCTTCTTATACGAGTCTTCCTATGTGAGTCTTCCTATGTGAGTCTTCCTATGTGAGTCTTCCTATGTGAGTCTTCCTATGTGAGTCTTCTTATGTGAGTCTTCCTATGTGAGTCTTCCTATGTGAGTCTTCCTATGTGAGTCTTCCTATGTGAGTCTTCCTATCTGAGTCTTCCTATGTGAGTCTTCCTATGTGAGTCTTCTTATGTGAGTCTTCCTATGTGAGTCTTCCTATGTGAGTCTTCCTATGTGAGTCTTCCTATGTGAGTCTTCCTATGTGAGTCTTCCTATGTGAGTCTTATTATGTGATTCTTCCTATGTGAGTCTTCCTATGTGAGTCTTCTTATGTGAGTCTTCCTATGTCAGTCTTCCTATGTCAGTCTTCCTATGTCAGTCTTCCTTTGTCAGTCTTCCTATGTGAGTCCTCCTATGTGAGTCCTCCTATGTGAGTCCTCCTATGTGATTCATCCTGTGGGAGTCCTCCTATGTGAGTCGTGCTTTTTTTTTGGGGGGGGGGAGAGGAGGGGGATGCCCCAATATCTTATATGTCACGTGTCACACATGTATTCAACAATCTAAGATCTGTATACCTCATTTTCCGAATAGTTAGCATAAATGACCATTTTAAAAGTAACTTAAGTTCCACTGGACAGTCCCTGGTTTGAAACACCTGATTTAATTACACGATGGGTGCTGGGGCCAACAGTAACGAGTAAAATAACAGATTTTTCTGTTCTGTTTGTCTAGACATCAAAAGTAGGTCAACAGTATCTAGTAAAATAACAGATTTTTCTGTTCTGTTTGTGGAGACATCAAAAGTAGGGCAACAGTATCTAGTGAAATAACCGTTTTTTCTGTTCTGTTTGTGGAGACATCAAAAGTAGGGCAACAGTATCTAGTGAAATAACAGTTTTTTTCTGTTCTGTTTGTGGAGACGTCAAAAGTAGGGCAACAGTATCTAGTGAAATAACAGTTTTTTCTGTTCTGTTTGTGGAGACGTCAAAAGTAGGGCAACAGTATCTAGTGAAATAACAGTTTTTTCTGTTCTGTTTGTGGAGACATCAAAAGTAGGGAAACAGTATCTAGTAAAATAACAGATTTTTCTGTTCTGTTTGTGGAGACATCAAAAGTAGGGCAACAGTATCTAGTAAAATAACAGTTTTTTCTGTTCTGTTTGTGGAGACATCAAAAGTAGGGCAACAGTATCTAGTAAAATAACAGATTTTTCTGTTCTGTTTGTGGAGACATCAAAAGTAGGGCAACAGTATCTAGTGAAATAACAGTTTTTTCTGTTCTGTTTGTGGAGACGTCAAAAGTAGGGCAACAGTATCTAGTAAAATAACAGTTTTTTCTGTTCTGTTTGTGGAGACGTCAAAATTAGGGCAACAGTATCTAGTAAAATAACAGATTTTTCTGTTCTGTTTGTGGAGACGTCAAAAGTAGGGCAACAGTATCTAGTGAAATAACAGTTTTTTCTGTTCTGTTTGTGGAGACGTCAAAATTAGGGCAACAGTATCTAGTAAAATAACAGATTTTTCTGTTCTGTTTGTGGAGACGTCAAAAGTAGGGCAACAGTATCTAGTGAAATAACAGTTTTTTTTCTGTTCTGTTTGTGGAGACGTCAAAATGAGGGCAACAGTATCTAGTAAAATAACAGATTTTTCTGTTCTGTTTGTGGAGACGTCAAAAGTAGGGCAACAGTATCTAGTAAAATAACAGATTTTTCTGTTCTGTTTGTGGAGACGTCAAAAGTAGGGCAACAGTATCTAGTGAAATAACAGTTTTTTCTGTTCTGTTTGTGGAGACATCAAAAGTAGGGCAACAGTATCTAGTAAAATAACAGTTTTTTCTGTTCTGTTTGTGGAGACGTCAAAAGTAGGGCAACAGTATCTAGCAAAATAACAGTTTTTTCTGTTCTGTTTGTGGAGACGTCAAAAGTAGGGCAACAGTATCTAGTAAAATAACAGATTTTTCTGTTCTGTTTGTGGAGACGTCAAAAGTAGGGCAACAGTATCTAGTAAAATAACAGTTTTTTCTGTTCTGTTTGTGGAGACGTCAAAATTAGGGCAACAGTATCTAGTAAAATAACAGATTTTTCTGTTCTGTTTGTGGAGACGTCAAAAGTAGGGCAACAGTATCTAGTAAAATAACAGATTTTTCTGTTCTGTTTGTGGAGACGTCAAAAGTAGGGCAACAGTATCTAGTAAAATAACAGTTTTTTCTGTTCTGTTTGTGGAGACGTCAAAAGTAGGGCAACAGTATCTAGTAAAATAACAGATTTTTCTGTTCTGTTTGTGGAGACGTCAAAAGTAGGGCAACAGTATCTAGTAAAATAACAGTTTTTTCTGTTCTGTTTGTGGAGACGTCAAAAGTAGGGCAACAGTATCTAGTAAAATAACAGATTTTTCTGTTCTGTTTGTGGAGACGTCAAAAGTAGGGCAACAGTATCTAGTAAAATAACAGTTTTTTCTGTTCTGTTTGTGGAGACGTCAAAAGTAGGGCAACAGTATCTAGTAAAATAACAGATTTTTCTGTTCTGTTTGTGGAGACGTCAAAAGTAGGGCAACAGTATCTAGTAAAATAACAGTTTTTTCTGTTCTGTTTGTGGAGACGTCAAAAGTAGGGCAACAGTATCTAGTAAAATAACAGATTTTTCTGTTCTGTTTGTGGAGACGTCAAAAGTAGGGCAACAGTATCTAGTAAAATAACAGTTTTTTCTGTTCTGTTTGTGGAGACGTCAAAAGTAGGGCAACAGTATCTAGTAAAATAACAGATTTTTCTGTTCTGTTTGTGGAGACGTCAAAAGTAGGGCAACAGTATCTAGTAAAATAACAGTTTTTTCTGTTCTGTTTGTGGAGACGTCAAAAGTAGGGCAACAGTATCTAGTAAAATAACAGATTTTTCTGTTCTGTTTGTGGAGACGTCAAAAGTAGGGCAACAGTATCTAGTAAAATAACAGATTTTTCTGTTCTGTTTGTGGAGACGTCAAAAGTAGGGCAACAGTATCTAGTAAAATAACAGATTTTTCTGTTCTGTTTGTGGAGACGTCAAAAGTAGGGCAACAGTATCTAGTGAAATAACAGTTTTTTCTGTTCTGTTTGTGGAGACCTCAAAAGTAGGGCAACAGTAACTTAGAGAGTAGCAGTCGACTTCATTTATGCCTTATACCTGCCACGTGGCTTTGTAAGTGTACTAATCCTAAGCCAGCAAGCAAATGATGTTAACCTGGTGATGCTAGTACCCAGCAGACGTTCTAGTACCCAGCAGACGTACTAGTATCCAGCAGACGTACTAGTAAACAGCACACATACTAGCAGCCAGCAGACGTACTAGTATCCAGCAGACGTACTATTATCTAGCAGACGTACTAGTACCCAGCAGACGTACTAGTACCCAGCAGACGTAGTAGTATCCAGCAGACGTACTAGTACGTTCTAACAGCCTGGCTCTTTAAACCAGGGGTTCTAACAGCCCGACTCTTTAAACCAGGGGTTCTAACAGCCCGACTCTTTAAACCAGGGGTTCTAACAGCCCGACTCTTTAAACCAGAGGTTCTAATAGCCCGACTCTTTAAACCAGGGGGTTCTAACAGCCCGACTCTTTAAACCAGGGGTTCTAACAGCCTGGCTCTTTAAACCAGGGGTTCCAACAGCCCGACTCTTTAAACCAGGGGTTCTAACAGCCCGACTCTTTAAACCAGGGGGTTCTAACAGCCCGACTCTTTAAACCAGAGGTTCTAACAGCCCGACTCTTTAAACCAGGGGTTCTAACAGCCCGACTCTTTAAACCAGAGGTTCTAACAGCCCGACTCTTTAAACCAGGGGGTTCTAACAGCCCGACTCTTTAAACCAGGGGTTCTAACAGCCCGACTCTTTAAACCAGGGGTTCTAACAGCCCGACTCTTTAAACCAGGGGTTCTAACAGCCCGACTCTTTAAACCAGGGGTTTTAATATGCCAAAAACCTTCTTTTATTTCAAATATTGCCCGAACCTCCGCGCTTAAATATTCCAAGAGAAATTAAAATTAACTTATTTTTTGGGCCTTGAAGCACTCAAGGGAAAAAGGGGGGGGGGGTGTGGAATTGTAGGTGGGTTTCATCCCCACTTCTTGACCCCTTATAGTAATTTACATTAATTAGTGACGTCACATGCCTGGATGGTATTGGAGTCGGAATGGTCGTATTCCTTTTTTTTTTATTTTTAATCCGCAACATTACGACACTTGACACGTCACAGCGGTTGGTGGGCCAACTAGATGGGGAGGACCTAAGGTTGAAAGACCTATGCACTTCTGACTTGACCCGTCACAGCGGTTGGTGGGCCACCTAGATGGGGAGGACCTAAGGTTGAAAGATCTATGCACTTCTGACTTGACCCGTCACAGCGGTTGGTGGGCCACCTAGATGGGGAGGACCTAAGGTTGAAAGATCTATGCACTTCTGACTTGACCCGTCACAGCGGTTGGTGGGCCACCTAGATGGGGAGGACCTAAGGTTGAAAGATCTATGCACTTCTGACTTGACCCGTCACAGCCCACCTAGATGGGGAGGACCTAAGGTTGAAAGATCTATGCACTTCTGACTTGACCCGTCACAGTGGTTGATAGACCATCTAGATGGGGAGGACCTAAAGTTGAAATATCTATGTACTTCTGACTTGACCCGTCACAGCGGTTGATAGGCCACCTAGATGGGGAGGACCTAAAGTTGAAATATCTATGCACTTCTGACTTGACCCGTCACAGCGGTTGGTAGGCCACCTAGATGGGGAGGACCTACAGTTGAAAGATCTATGCACTTCTGACTTGACCCGTCACAGCGGTTTGTAGGCCACCTAGATTGGGGGGGGGGACCTACAGTTGAAAGATCTATGCACTTCTGACTTGACCCGTCACAGTGGTTGATAGGCCATCTAGATGGGGAGGACCTACAGTTGAAAGACCTATGCACTTCTGACTTGACCCGTCACAGCGGTTGATAGGCCATCTAGATGGGGAGGACCTACAGTTGAAAGACCTATGCACTCCTGACAAAACTTATGAGCACAATGTCCTTACGCGTTAGATTCCCGAGACGGGCCTGTCAAGATGTTATAGCCCCAGGTCACGTGTCCAACGTGTTTATGTAAGAAGGAGGCAGGTCCATCGAACCACAGGTATGCGGGTCAAGCCACCGTTCAAATTGTTGGAGGTTCTTTAAGGGCTTAGGGTCATAGGCAGTCCTCGGGTGACGGAGATTTGGTTTTATGTAACGTGAAAGTCGATTCCACAGAGTCTTACAGTATGGAGTATGACGTCAAGACCACTTATTTTTAACATACAGAACAGAACATACAGAGCCCTATTATTGATATTGTAGACTTCTTATGCCCGAAATGCGTCAAACATTCCCTCAATCTAGTCCACACAATCCCTCATAGATGAAGCATTCCCTCAATCTAGACCACATAATCCTTCATAGATCAAATATTCACAAAATCTCGTAAATCCATTCCTGCAATTTGAGCCATACAACCCCTAAACCTTTGCCATACATTCCTTCATTGTTAATTATGTGTCCCCCATCATTTCGACCACACATCCCCATCATTTCAACCACACATCACCATCATTTCACCCACACATCTCCATCATTTCAACCACACACCCTCATCATTTCACCCACGCATCTCCATCATTTCAACCACGCTTCACCATCATTTCAACCTCACATCTTCATCATTTCAACCACACATCACCATCTTTTCAACCACACATCACCATCATTTCAACCTCACATCTTCATCATTTCAACCACACATCACCATCATTTCAACCACACATCACCATCATTTCAACCTCACATCACCATCATTTCAACCACACATCACCATCATTTCAACCTCACATCTTCATCATTTCAACCACACATCACCATCATTTCAACCACACATCAACATCATTTCAACCTCACATCACCATCATTTCAACCTCACATCTTCATCATTTCAACCACACATCACCATCATTTCAACCACGCATCACCATCATTTCAACCACACATCCCCATCATTTCAACCTCACATCTCCATCTTTTCACCCACACATCCCCATCATTTCAACCACACATCACCATCATTTCAACCACACATCTCCATCTTTTCAACCACACATCACCATCATTTCAACCTCACATCACCATCATTTCAACCACACATCACCATCATTTCAACCACACATCACCATCATTTCAACCTCACATCACCATCATTTCAACCACACATCACCATCATTTCAACCTCACATCTTCATCATTTCAACCACACATCACCATCATTTCAACCACACATCAACATCATTTCAACCTCACATCACCATCATTTTAACCACACATCACCATCATTTCAACCACACATCACCATCATTTCAACCACACATCCCCATCATTTCAACCACACATCCCCATCATTTCAACCTCACATCTCCATCATTTCACCCACACTTCCCCATCATTTCAACCACACATCACCATCATTTCAACCACACATCTCCATCATTTCAACCACACATCTCCATCATTTCAACCACACATCCCCATCATTTCACCCACACATCTCCATCATTTCAACCACACATCTCCATCATTTCAACCACACATCTCAATCATTTCAACCACACATCTCCATCATTTCAACCACACATCCCCATCATTTCACCCACACATCTCCATCATTTCAACCACACGTCTCCATCATTTCAACCTTACATCTCCATCATTTCAACCTCGCGATCTAAGTAGGGGCCAATATTTATTTGTTTCTATTTGATCAAAAGAAGTTTGCCTTGCGATAAAAATAGTGATCTCTCAAAGTTAAACAACACGGGTCGGCCAGCACGGGGCGACCAAGACAGGGCGACCAACATGGGTCGGCCAGCACGGGGCGACCAATACAGGGCGACCAACACGGGTCGGCCAGCACGGGGCGACCAAGACAGGGTGACCCACATTCATGTTAAGTCAAACAATGTGTATGTTTCACCAAAAACTCAAGGATCCAGCCAGCAGCACTGTGGCTTATGTCATTGACATCAGCGACGCCAGCCACGGCAAAGGATGAGTTTTATGATCCGTTGTATTGTGGGATTAGTTTCGTGTCCAGAGCTGGCCACAGAGTCGCTCGCAAGAATGCAACAGTCGGTCTTGATCAATGGGATAATCCTTGGTAATCTCCCTTGGTATGTTAAACATTTTATTTCAACTTTTTTCTTTCGTAGTGCTGTTTTCGTTCAGACTCATGCAAACTTGTGGGTTAATGTTGTTTTCGTCCAGACTCTTGCAAACTTGTGGGTTAATGCTGTTTTCGTCCAGACTCATGCAAACTTGTGGGTTAATGTTGTTTTCGTTCAGACTCTTGCAAACTTGTGGGTTAATGCTGTTTTCGTTCAGACTCTTGCAAACTTGTGGGTTAATGTTGTTTTCGTCCAGACTCTTGCAAACTTGTGGGTTAATGCTGTTTTCGTTCAGACTCTTGCAAACTTGTGAGTTAATGTAGTTTTCGTTCAGACTCATGCAAACTTGTGGGTTAATGTAGTTTTCGTCCAGACTCATGCAAACTTTTGGGTTAATGTTGTTTTCGTCCAGACTCATGCAAACTTGTGGGTTAATGCTGTTTTCGTCCAGACTCATGCAAACTTGTGGGTTAATGTTGTTTTCGTTCAGACTCATGCAAACTTGTGGGTTAATGTAGTTTTCGTTCAGACTCATGCAAACTTGTGGGTTAATGTTGTTTTCGTCCAGACTCTTGCAAACTTGTGGGTTAATGTTGTTTTCGTCCAGACTCATGCAAACTTGTGGGTTAATGTTGTTTTCGTCCAGACTCATGCAAACTTGTGGGTTAATGTTGTTTTCGTTCAGACTCATGCAAACTTGTGGGTTAATGTTGATCCAATCAGCGCGTCTGGAAACGGAGGTTCACTTGGTTTCATTGAGTTTTCATTAGTGTGGAGGAAGGCAATAAATCTGTGGACACCACATCTCGCTCAAGGGCCTCGTCACGTAGCATACGGTCCAGCTTGACCTTAGAGCGTCGCTGGGCAGCTCTCAATGCAGCAACCAGTTGTGGCGAATGAGTCGTAACATTTCTTACACCATATTAGACTATATATATATATGTATGTATGTATGTATGTATGTATGTATGTATGTATGTATGTATGTATATATATATATATATATATATATATATATACTTGCGTATAAAACAGATTTTAAAAAAAGTAATCTGCTGTTTCACAATAGTTAAACCAATTTTTGTTCCCCCTCAAAATTTGACATTGATTTTACTGAACAAGCTGCAATAATAATGGATGGATCAGTTTTTTTGTTGTTACTTAAGTCTATCTTATCTTATCTTATCTTATCTTATCTTCAAATTCGTATCAACCAACGTAAGACCTGTGGGTTTTGATGCGATGAAATTCTGTTTCCAAACTTTTTTATTCTGAGAGTAAAGTTTGGTGGTTTTTTTATTTTGGTTACCCTAATATCGCAACCCATCGGTGGACCCTCGGTCCCATTGGATTGATTGATTGGAGAATTATATGGCGCCGGTATCCATGCCACTCTAGCATGCTCACTGCGCTCTGGTCCTCCGAAATCTAGTTAAACAAAAAAAGTTGTTAAATGTTTCTTAAATGATTTTTTATCATTTGTCAATTCCCCTCAAAGATTGAGGCAAACTCTTCCATAATGTTGGCGCTATCGGTTCAAAAGAGCGCACTCCGTAAGACTTTTTTCTGTGTTCATACACACTAGGAACACTCACTAAGTACTGTGTTGCACTTCATTTGTTACAAGGTTGCCCAAATCGTGGTCTATAGAGTCTCTACTTGGTTTAATGATTGAAATATAATTCCGGGGTTGAATGTGTGGGAGAAATTATGGATATGTGTATTTGAACTGATGGGGATGTGTGGTCGAAATGATGGGGATGTGTGGTCGAAATGATGGGGATGTGTGGTCGAAATGATGGGGATGTGTGGTCGAAATGTGTGGTTGATAACACGGAGTCTTCTACTGTGTGCCAGGAATGTACATGTTTTGTATAAGTGTAGTATGTCAGGAAACTACATGTATTGTTTACGCGTGGTAACATGATTTTTTGTGGGTTGTGCTGATCTTGTGGGGGGGGGGGGGGTTCGATAATTTTCAAATATTCACATATTTATATGGTGGTTGAACATTTACTTTTCAATGAACATTTGTCAGAATCATGGTGTGAACATTTACTTTTCAATGAACATTTGTCAGAATCATGGTGTGAACATTTACTTTTCAATGAACATTTATCAGAATCATGGTGTGAACATTTACTTTTCAATGAACATTTGTCAGAATCATGGTGTGAACATTTACTTTTCAATGAACATTTGTCAGAATCATGGTGTGAACATTTACTTTTCAATGAACATTTGTCAGAATCATGGTGTGAACATTTACTTTTCAATGAACATTTATCAGAATCATGGTATACGTTTATGCCATCACAAATTTTTCAACCTTTTCGTGTTTATTTGTTGTTTTTTTTTGGTTTGTGGTTGGGTGGGGGTGTTGATGTCATTGACACCTGCGCACTCAGAATGGTGGTCCTCGAACCTGCACCGGCCCGCAAGACTTATTATGCCGGTCGGTAAAACATGAATATGTTTGGTTAAATAAATATGTTTTGTCAGAATCATGGTATGAACATTTACTTTTAAATGAACGTTTGTCAGAATCATGGTATGAACATTTACTTTTCAATGAACATTTGTCAGAATCATGGTATACGTTTATGCCATCACAAATTTTTCAACCTTTTCGTGTTTATTTGTTTTTTTTTTTTGGTTTGTGGTTGGGTGGGGGTGTTGATGTCATTGACACCTGCGCACTCAGATTGGTGGTCCTCGAACCTGCACCGGCCTGCAAGACTTATTATGCCGGTCGGTAAAACATGAATATGTTTGGTTAAATAAAAATAAAATATAATGAACTCAGCTGACAATTTCGAAACTTGTCCACCGGGAAACGCTGACCCGCCACCATGGCTTGGAACCTGGCAGAACTGGTTCCGACACTGCGACCATTTCCATATCTAGTCGCAGCATCGAACAGGCGTAAGACAGGTCATCGAAGCGGATCTGTCTGGTAATGTTTTACGGCTTTTCCGGGTAAGCCGGCCATGACGGGAACAAGAGATTTGAGGCTTTGGGAGAGGGGTGGAGGGGGGGGAGGGTGCGTTATGTGATTTGCTTGGTTTTAATTTAGTTTCTAAAAATAACCCGAAAAAGAGGACGTGGCATACTTAAAATGCGTCTGCCGACCCCCCCCCCCCCC
>CAXITT010000008.1:2622105-2634304 GCA_964033795.1 Lymnaea stagnalis
GTGGAGCTGACAGTTCTAATGGTGACAGTAACGACGGTGGAGCTGACAGTTCTAATGGTGACAGTAACGACGGTGGAGCTGACAGTTCTAATGGTGACAGTAACGACGGTGGAGCTGACAGTTCTAATGGTGACAGTAACGACGGTGGAGCTGACAGTTCTAATGGTGACAGTTACGACGGTGGAGCTGACAGTTCTAATGGTGACAGTAACGACGGTGGAGCTGATAGTTCTAATGGTGACAGTAACGACGGTGGAGCTGACAGTTCTAATGGTGACAGTAACGACGGTGGAGCTGACAGTTCTAATGGTGACATTAACGACTGTGGAGCTGACAGTTCTAATGGTGACAGTAACGACGGTGGAGCTGACAGCTCTAATGGTGACAGTAACGACGGTGGAGCTGACAGTTCTAATAGTGAAAGTAATGACTGTGGAGCTGACAGTTCTAATAGTGACAGTAACCTATGGCGGAGCTGACATCTCTTACAGTGACAGTTCTAGTAGTGGTAGTACCTATGGCGCAGCTGGCAGTTCTAATAGTGACCGTTATAACAATTACAGTAACAACGTGAGTTAACAGTTCTAGTAGTCAAAGTTCTAGTTGTGACAGTTCTTGTAGTGATAGTAGCGATAGCAGAGCTTACTATTTTAGTAGTGACAGTTCTAGTATTGTAGTGACAGTTACGATAGTGGAGCTAACTGTTCTAGTAGTGGCACCCCTAGTTAATGACAGTAATGATAGGAGCTTACAGTTCTAGTGGTGACAGTAGTGATAGGGGCGCTAACTGTTCTAGGATTGACAGTTCTAGTAGTAACAGTACTACTAGTGAAATCGACGATAGTGGAGCTAACAGGTCTATTAGTGATAGTTCTAGTAGTGACAGTAACGATAGTGCAGCTAATAGTTCTAGGAGTGACAGTTCAAGAAGTGACAGTTCAAGTAGTGACAGTTCTTCTAGGGACAGTTCTAGTAGTGATAGTTCTCGAGTGACAGTTCTATTAATGACAGTAGCGATAGTGGAGCTAACAGTTCTATGAGTGACAGTTCTAGTAGCGACAGTTCTATGAGTGACAGTTCTAATAGTGACAGTTCTAGTAGTGAAAGAACTGGGAAACTAGGAATGTTCTAGCACCAGTTTACAGAAGCGGTTCCCAGCCCTGTGGTTATGCTTACAGTTTGGTACAAGTAAAACCATTTGAAACAACACAACCGTTGCTCTATTGCGAAAGGGGGGGGGGCAGTTAAAAATAGGTTTATTTTTCTCAAGGGCCTGAGTCACACAATGTGCAGGAACACCAAAAACATTCCCTGAGCTCCACATGTTTCTTCACCTTTGTTTGTGGTCCCTTTGATCCCTTCGTTGAAAGTCGGCCTCTACTCTGTATGAACAGAACCCCCCCGTGACGTGCGTCGCGTGATTTAATGAAGTGCGTATGGGGATGAAACACTTTAAAAAGACATTTGCCCAGTTGGGAATCTTCGTAAGAACGGGAGCACATTTTTTGAGCTGATTACGGCCCTTGATCGAACTGAAATTCCGTCAAAATGCCTGAACACAAAATAAGCAGGGCTGCCACACCTTGGGAATTCCCCCAAGATCTTGGGAATTCACTACCTCATTTAGGACAAAAACTCACCTTTTAAAAAAAATTCCCAAGATTAAAAAAACAAAACAACTCTTATATATTTTCATGATCTTGGGAAATATTTTGACAAAATCTTGGGAATTAAAAAAAAAAAGCAAGTGGTGGCCCTGAAAGTAAGCAACTCTGATCTATTTCCGACACCCCCCCCCCCATTCAATGTAGCTTATTCAAATCAACCCACGTATGACGTCATTTACGGGAGTCCAAGTTGTAAATTGAGCGTACGATTTTTTAAAATTTCTCCGTTCCAAGCGGACACAAGTGCACACCTTCCAATTACTTATTGCTACGCATCAAACCGTGTCGCACCGAGTAACATCTCGTATATATACCGCTTCTGGTATGACTCTTGGACTGCGTCCTAACCAGCGAATTTGGTATTGAGAGTATATTACAAATAATTCTAAATGTTTGAAAGAAATTATGGTTCAATAATGAGTTCAATAGCGCGCAAAATATAATTCCCGATAACTACGCAAAAATGATTTTTTCTTTTCTTTTATATAGCGCAACTTCGTTTGGCGCGTAATATTTTCTTTGCGAAAAATGAAATTGTCTCAGTTTAAGTATGGTGTAAAAAATATTTGGTTTAAAAGTGGTTGGAGAATATTTAATATAGTTCATGGGCGTGAAATAAAAAATGTGCAGTGATGCATCATGGGGGGGGGGGGAGGTTACTCACATGGGGGGGGGGGGGGAGTTCATGTTTTGTCAAGTAACTTTAGTAGAAGGAAAGTTCACGCATTGCTGTCGCCAATGTTTGGCGGGCTATATCTATTAAAAAAAATATTGTTTTAAATTAGTCATCAGGCTTTTATCAAGTTTTCAATTGACGGCGCTCTGTCAATCCTTATCAAGTGCTGGGAAAAATGTGAATGAAAATCATCGGTTAAGTCAGGGGGTCGGGGACCTTTCATAGCCATTACCCCCACACACGTTTGTTTAAGCCGAAGGTATCCCCTCAGTTTGAACGGGAGAACATCAAAGACGACTGAAATGAACAATGGTTTATTAAATCTGTTCATACGGTGGATACACATTTAAGAGAATAAGTATGAAATGAATCAATAAAATCTTTATCGTGGAACAAAAGGATCGCTTTTCAGGAGGTTGGGGAAATAATTTTGAAGATTTTGACGCTATATAACACCAATTTTGGGGCTTTTTGATATCAAAGAATTTCGGATGTTGTCTACGGGCTTCAGTCGCTTTCTCTTCGTTTTCATACCCGTCGCATTGGCAAATGTTGGTTGTCACACGTAGGCTGTTGCTGCAGGCAGCAACTTTTGGACTCGTGTGCAGTGTCGCAGGCATTTGAAGCCCTTGACTTATTTGAGCATGGTAGGCTGTTGCTGGAGGCAGCAACTGTTGGACTCGTGTGCAGTGTCGCAGGCATTTGAAGCCCTTGACTTACTTGAGCATGGTAGGCTGTTGCTGGAGGCAGCAACTGTTGGACTCGTGTGCAGTGTCGCAGGCATTTGAAGCCCTTCACTTACTTGAGCATGGTAGGCTGTTGCTGGAGGCAGCAACTGTTGGACTCGTGTGCAGTGTCCCAGGCATTTGAAGCCCTTGACTTATTTGAGCATGGTAGGCTGTTGCTGGAGGCAGCAACTGTTGGACTCGTGTGCAGTGTCCCAGGCATTTGAAGCCCTTGACTTACTTGAGCATGATATAAAACAGTGGACCACCACAATGGCACTTACACGATTGGGCGGGCAGTTCAGCTGGTTGCCGAGTCACTAGTAACAAGCACGACATGCTGGGCCAGTTTCTCTTATCTACACTGGTCGGGTGCAGACCTCACAGATCAAAACATTTATGCTGCAACATGTGACGCGCTTTGTGTATAATTTCATTTATGGCTATTCGTACCCGGGTACCAGCAGTGAGAGGTTGGGATTAACAAATTATTTAAAACTTTATTGTTGGGTTTGTAAGACAAAATGAGGTATCAATTGAAAGATAATTGAATGGACTATATGTTTGTAAACTTACTTCTTCATTCGCACCCGGATACCATTAAACTCAATGCTATTCCCCAACTTGACACAAGGGTTGAAATGATGACATATAGTTTTGACAGCTGAGTTATAGTACCAACTTTACACAAGGGTTGAAATAATGACATATAGTTTTGAAAGCATCATTATAGTACCAACTTGACACAAGGCTTGAAATAATGACATATAGTTTTGACAGCAGCGTTATAGTACCAATTTGACACAAGGGTTGAAATGATGACATATAGTTTGACAGCAGCGTCAAAGCACCAACTGACACAAGGGTTGACATGATGACACATAGTTATGACAGCAGCGTTATAGCACCAACTTGACTCAAGTGTTAGCACCAGCACTCGGTATACAAAAGCGCGCTTGCGACTGTTCAATATCCGCGAGCAGACAAAGTGCGCACCAGTTTATGCTTAAAGTCTTCTTTTCCCCCCTCCTTTTCAACTCACAACACTTCCTATCTTTGCCTGCTCCACTTCAATACAGGGCATCTCCCTTACGTCCTCACCTTTTGTCTAACGCAAACAACCTGCTTTCTCCCATCGAACCCCCTCCACACCTCCTTCACACAACTCACCTCCAGGTGGCCAGGATTTGTTCAGCTACCTGAGACTCGAGCAGACGCGGTGCTCCAACACGGGGGCTACAGTGTTTTGGTTACGTCCTAAAGTTACGCGTAATTAACAAGGGTCACACGTTGGCGTGGAGGACAATTAGGGCAAGTTTGTTTTGGGTACAGATTAACGTACAACGTACAGGTTGTGTTACAATGCTTTCCAGAACCAAAGAAAATAATTGGACAATTGTTTGGGGGTTCTGCTGTCGTTGTTCTAATTTATACGCGTTTATGTTTAATTTAGGTGTTGTATTGTTCCAGTTGACGTTAGTGCATGTGAAATATGCCAGAGCTCTTACCAGGGTATCAACATGCCAGGGTATCAACCTGCCAGGGTATCAACCTGCCAGGCTATCAAGATAACAGGTTATCAACATACAAGGGTATCAACATACAAGGGTATCAACCTGCCAGGGTATCAACCTGCCAGGGTATCAAGATAACAGGTTATCAACATACAAGGGTATCAACATACAAGGGTATCAACCTGCCAGGGTATCAACCTGCCAGGGTATCAACATGCCAGGGTATCAACTTGCCAGGGTAGCAGCATGCCGGGGTATCAACATGCTGTGTGAGATTTAATAGTAAAATCTCTATTTCATATTGATCTGAATCACTTGCTCATCCGTGTGAGGATTGTGGACGTGAGCGTCACAAACCGTCAT
Source organism: Lymnaea stagnalis (assembly GCA_964033795.1). Classification (NCBI taxonomy): domain Eukaryota; kingdom Metazoa; phylum Mollusca; class Gastropoda; family Lymnaeidae; genus Lymnaea; species Lymnaea stagnalis. Next base: position 2,627,051 of record CAXITT010000008.1, read on the forward strand.
TTGAAGCGTTGACTTGATTTTGTCCACGTCAAACAATGGTCGCTCCACCATTGTTCGTCATCATCGGCTCTGTCATAGATTTGAACTCATAGTTGCGGAGTCCAGATTCCAGAATATATATTGTGTCTGCCGGTAACCGGTTAATTGCTAGAAACTTTTGACAGGGTGTAGATATGTTGTTTTCAAAACCCGTTCCGAAGACCGGTCATTTCCATACACCATTCGCAACAACCGTTTCCAACCTCTGTTCTCGGCCACCGTTCCCAACCTCCGTTGCCAACCGCCGTTCCCAACAGCTGTTCCCAACCTCCGTTCCCAACCTCCGTTCCCAACCTCCGTTCCCAACTTCCGTTGCCAACCGCCGTTCCCAACCTCCGTTCCCAACGGCAAGTTATGGCTCATTTATTTTAAAACCATCTAAAACATTGGGTCCTATGCAAGACAGATCTTCTTGACCACCTTACGCAGTGCGTAACGACCTGAAAGTCTAAGTCCGATTAACTAAGCTATCCCCCCCCTCTCAAATAACAAATTATATGGCACAATATGAACAGTGTTGTCATGTTAGACTTGAGGCGATTTAACCCCGGGAGAAGCCGGGTATATCAGCTGGCACATAAACCTAAAGGGACTAAAAATATTTCACGGAAAATACTTAGGAACAAATCTGGGTGCTTAAAAAATAAGGATATTTGACTCTATGATGGCTTTCTTGAGATGACCAAAAGCTGAACGTTCACTAGCGCTTGATAGGCAGCAGTGAAATCTCTGTTCATTTTTTCATTTTTGGAATGTGTTTTTCAGATAATATTCCTCAATAGTTGGGACAGGTTTGTTACTCAAAGTCTCCTGGACGTGGAAATGTAGTTTACTTCGAGGATTGCTAGGTTTATTAGAATTATTCCATTCTTAATTTATATAAATTAGTCAAGGCTGTCGATGTATTGCTTCCGGTTTTTGATTCGCTTATTGGATAGTTCAGAAGTCTCTACACTTGCGCATGATCAGGAGTTTTCTCACAAATTTTTATTGCTTGATAATTAGTTTCCGAATGACACTATGTGGAGCGCTGTGCGGCGACGAGTCAAACCATAAAAGTGTTTTATTTGTTTTGAGTAGATTTTAACTTGAAAGAGATGTCCTGCCTCCATTATTCATCTACTAGACTGCGCCAGCTGCGTAACCTTCTAGCTGATAGCTATCTCCTTAGTAGTGAAATTCTTGCACGATGTAGAACACTTCAATTAATAAAAAAGAAAACTGCTAGAGGTTTTCGCGGGGGAAAAAGGAAGATGAGATCTCGTCACTCAGCTCCTTCCACCTCAACACCTGACCATATGCATCAACCCACTTCTCCTCAGTTTGCCCTCAAAGATACAATGAAAGTAAATTGGTCTTTTGAGACGCAGCAATCGATGCATATCCATGTGGTGACAGATGTGTTTGAACGCCTTCCTGTTCGTCCAAAGCGCGTACCATGGGTCCCACTTGACTCCGGACGTATTCGGCGCAGCAACGTCATTGTCATCAGCGGCCGCCAGAAGCTTCCAGACCAACTACGAGTAGGCCACTATAACTGCCAATCCGTGGGCTCAAAGTGCGGGGCGAAGCGAACAAAGATAGTAGAGTTCGTAAAGGACGAATTTGTTGACGTGCTGTTCCTGACGGAGACTTGGTTGAGGTCAACAGGGGATGATGCCAAGTGTGCTGACCTCACGCCACCGGGTTTCGATATTAAGTCCTTTCCGCGTGCTACGAGAGGTGGCGGCCTCGCTGTCATTTATCGTAGCCACCTCCCAGTGACTTTCACCTCCACATTCCCATTCCAGCACACCTCTCTAGAACTTGTTCAGTTCACCCTCAACACGCCCCACACTGTCAACATGTTATGCTTGTACCGCACTCCGCCCAGTAAGAAGAACAAGCTCCTAAACTCCACCTTCCTCTCTGAGCTCCCTGACCTACTTGACTACTGCAACCTGCTCCGTGGAACAAGTGTGATCGTGGGCGACCTTAACGTTCACTATGACGTCCCTACTGATCCCCTTACTAGCAAGGTACTAGACATCCTCACAAGGTTTAGTCTTGTCCAGGGCATTAAGCAGCCCACCTACTATCGCAGCGGCCACATCATCGACTGGGTGGTGTACCGTGATGACGACAACTTGGTGGACAGCTGTACTGTGAGTCATATGCTCTCCTCTGACCATGCAGTGGTGCTCACTACACTCAACGTAGTTCCCCCAAAGAACCCACCTGTCTACAGGACCGTGCGTGACATAAACGCTATAGACAGAGCAGCCTTCAAAGCCGGCATTAAGACAATGCTTCAAGGGCTAGGTGCTGAGCTCAGCGCTCAGCATCTGGACGATGGCCTCCGAGCACTTTTGGACGAGCACGCCCCTCCCATGGCGCGACGTGTCCCGACTGGTCGCTCGTCGCCATGGTATGCAGGCGTTAGTGACCAACTCCGTCTGGCAAAACTCGTGCGAAGACGCGCTGAAAGACGCTGGGTAAAGACTGGACTGAGTGTCGACAGACAGATCTTTTGGACAGCGAAAGATGCGGTGGCAGAGATTGTACAGAGGGCAAAGGATGACTACTGGAGCTCAAAGGTCGAATCCTGTGCATCAACCAAGGCGTTGTTCAGCGCTAGTAACCGTCTCCTGGGCAACAGCAAGAATTTCACCCTCCCTACCGACATTGCACCAGAGCAACTCCCTGACGCCTTTGCGGACTTTTTCATCACCAGGGTGCAAATGATCAGGGAGGAGCTAGACAGCGCGACCCCTACACCTTCCTCACCGTTCTCGGAGGACGTTAGTCAGACAGAATCATTTGATAGTTTTCTGCCTGTGACTGAGGATGAGGTGAGGCGAGTCATCATCAGGTCTGCTCCCAAGTCTTGTGCCCTCGATCCTATCCCCGTCCCACTGCTTGTAGAATGCCTTGACGTCCTCCTCCCAGCACTCACCTCCATCATAAATTCTTCGATTCTCTCTGGCATATTCCCTCCCATTTTTAAACGGTCGATTGTCCTGCCCCTCCTAAAGAAACCCTCACTTGATCCAAACACACTCAAGAATTACCGCCCCGTCAGCAACCTCTCCTTTCTCTCAAAAATCATAGAAAAACTCATACTCTCTCAGCTCTCTGGCTATCTTCATTCTCGCAATCTCTATCCTTCCTCTCAGTCCGCCTACCGACTTGGTCATAGCACAGAAACAGCACTGGTCCGAGTCATGAGTGACCTCCTGCGCGCGATGGACGATGGCAAACTCTCTATTCTCACTCTGTTAGATCTCTCTGCTGCATTTGATACCATTGACCACCAGATTCTTCTTGACCGCCTTCATCTTTCTTTCGGACTTACTGGCTCAGCTTTAAACTGGTTTCAATCATATCTTTCTGACAGAACTCAAAAAGTCTCTATTTCCAACCGCTCTTCCAAACCTTCAGCCCTGTCTATTGGAGTTCCTCAAGGATCGGTCCTTGGGCCGGTCCTTTTCATCCTCTACACTAAACCTCTATCATCTCTCATTAGCCACCACTCAGTTTCCAGTCAATCCTTTGCTGATGACACTCAAATCAGTGACTCTTGCTTTCCTGATCAACTTGATGCCACAATCCTTCGCATACAGGAGTGCGTGGACGATGTAAAGCGTTGGATGACTTGCAACAAACTGAAGCTAAATGATGATAAAACGGAAATCCTTCTCATCCACTCTCAAAACAAACCTCTCCCTCCATTCGCTCCTTCTTCTATATCTATTGGCAACTCTGACATCACACTCTCTCCCTCTGCCAGAAACCTTGGAGTCACGCTTACGGACACCCTCTCCATGGACAAACATGTCACGAATATATGCAGATCAGCATATAACGAAATTAGAAAAATCAGCACCATTAGACACCTCCTCTCCTTTGATGCCACAAAAACTCTCGTCTCTTCACTCATTCTTTCAAAATTTGACTACTGTAACATTCTTCTCTCAGGCATTCCTCAACACCACATAGAAAAACTTCAGAAGGCACAGAACTCAGCATGCAGACTCATTTTTAAATTAAAGAAACATGACCACATTCAACCACACATGCGGCAACTCCACTGGCTTCCAATATCCTCTCGCATCAAATACAAGTCTTCCAATCTTTGCTTCAACTCGTTCACTGACCCTCACTTTCCTGTCTATCTCTCTGAACTGTTGCTTCCTTACATCCCCACAAGACAACTACGTTCTTCCATTGACAGTAGAACCCTCTCAATCCCAAGAACTAAAACTAAGACCATCGGTGAACGCTCCTTCTGCTTCCATGGGCCCACGTTCTGGAACCAGCTCCCCTTCCATATACGTCATAGTGAAACCTCGTCCATTTTCAAAAAGTCCCTTAAAACTCATCTGTTTAGGTCCGCCTATGACCTGTGATGCACCCTCCTTGCCCTACCTAATTTTCTGTTTCGGTTTAATCCTGAAGTGTCAAAGTGTCCTCTTTTTATAGCCATTTTCATTGTTTCTATAGAATAGTAGTTACTATCCTAGTGTCTCATTTTTATTTTACTTAGTTCACATGTTTTAATAATTGTAAAGCGCTTAGAGCTTTATGATAAGCGCTATATAAAAATGCCTAAATAAATAAATAAATAAATAAAAGGCTAATATTACGGTAGCATGTCTCCACATGGTCTGAATCAAATCCTCTCTTACTAATGTTTCTCAATCTCCCTGTATTTCTTCTTTTTTTGTATTCCTTAGATTTTATGTGTCCCTAAATAGTTTGGTCCGTTAAGATTCTCCACCTTATTTTTCACAGTGCCAATATTTATATTCTTTCACTTCCTGTAATCCTACTTCCGGCAACAAACAAGAAAGTTTTTTTTTGTTTAACTGTGATCTTATATTTCTTATACTTCTTTTTGTCTTGTTCTCTGATGAAGGCTCTAAGCCGAAACGTCAACATCTTTTGTGTATGAATTTAAGTCTAGCCTTATACCTTGTTCTTATATGTCATTTACACAACTTGAATGCAGCAGTGGCGTAGCGAGGGTGTTTGGCGCCCGGGGGACAAGATTCGCGCCCGGGGACAAGATCCATTTTTAGCGCCCCTTTTTCTTTTTTTTTTTCAACTCTCAAACCCATTATTTTCATCAATAAAATAATATCAAAGCACATTTTGGCGCCCCTAACTAGCTGGAGCCCGGGGATATCTGTCCCCCCCGCCCCACCACGCTACGCCTCTGGAATGCAGTCCATCAATTATTATCATCAATTTTTCCTCTTTGCTCGCGTGTAACCACTAACCATATTGATAATTCCGCCACTAGAGAAAATGTGTCCTTCTGAAATATATGGACATGCAGGTGGTAGTGGGGCCCTAGGCTGTTGCCTAGTTTGCCTATATGCCTAAGAATGGCTCTGGTGGCACTTGTTTCCTTATTTTCAGGAAGGAGATCGTCCCCCGACTATCAATAATTTGTTTGTATGTGCATCATTGCTATATCCCTTAGGTGTTAAGCAGCCCTACGGGGGCCCCCTCACGTTCGGGGCCCTACGCGGATGCGTAGTCAGCGTATGCCCAAGAACGGGCCTGTTAAAACTGTATACATAAACGAGTGTTTGAATAATGCAATGATGATAAAGAAAACTGAATGACACCGTCAGTTAACCGCACCGGGTGACACCAACCCTAGTGACGCCCCTGCCTAGGAGTAGAACCTTCTCTCTTCTCTGTGACGTAATACTTTGACAGCCTATGGAAGGGAAAATGTCATCAAAGCTCCATTGCCTACAGGCGTCATTTTGCTGATTACCATTGCAACTTTAAGTTTGAGTAATATTCCCATAAGCGGTACCAGGCTCTAGTTCTAAGGATTTGCAATTTTCTGATAAATGTCCTGTCAAGGAGAATTACGGTTTAGTTCGGGGAACAAAAAATCAACAACTATTATTTTACAAATAAAATTTAACGTTCAGTTTCGTAGTCAAATATCAATATTCTATTGAGTAGCGTTTTTTCCCCCCTTCAAATATGCCATGACCAATTTAAAAAAAAAAAAAATTTCATCTTCAAAATAAATGATGATTCACGGCATCTCATTATGATGATTCACGGCATCTCATTATGATGATTCACGGCATCTCATTATGATGATTCACGGCATCTCATTATGATGATTCACGGCATCTCATTATGATGATTCACGGCATCTCATTATGATGATTCACGGCATCTCATTATGCCCGTATTGTATTATATGATCAAACAAACTCTGTAACATTAAACTCTGCGCAATTTTCATTGTTCGCTTTTGTCGGTTTGCGAACATTCCTGTGTCAGCAACTGTCAGTGTCCGCAACTGTCAGTGTCCGAAACTGTCAGTGTCCCCAGTTGTGTCTGTGCTGAGTTTTCTGTGCACGTTTCTGTGCACGTTTCTATGCACGTTTCTGTGCATGTTTTCTCAGGGAGCCACACAATAAAATGTCGCCGGCTCCTCTCTGAAGTGCATTCACTACTTTTGTACCGTATATTGATAACGCCTAAATAAGTCCATATTTCTTGCAGCTAACAGCTCTTGGTACCGTTTTCGCACCTGGGGGGGGGGGGTGACGGACAACCATGGCACTTGTCAGGGGCCCGCCCTTTTTCAAGTTTTAAAAAAAAATCTACGCAAGAAAGGGGCCCAAACCCTGTCAGCTGCCGTGGGCCCAAAATTTCCTAGGTGAAGCCCTGCTTGTACTGCTTGACTCACGTCTAAACACAACCCTTTTTAAGGCCGTTTATGTTCCTATAAATTCAAATAAATTGCATAAAGCTTTAGCTAATTTCAATTATATCAAGTATAAAAAAATAAGTATAATTAATTTGTTCCCCTAATCAATGGTTATGCACATCTCTTTTTATTCAGTCCCCTCTAGGCCCCCTGCCTAATGTCCTCTCCTTCCTACTATGTGAAAGAAACGCCCCCTGTCCCAGGTTCTTTCCACCGCCCCGAGGGACGCCCTTACAGCTCGCAGGTAGACGAGATGAAATTCACCAGTCCGTTTGTTCCCCCCTGGTCCCTTTCACATCCTGGCTCGTGCCGGAAACGGCAGAGTAATAATAATAAGAAGAAATATGTCTCGTTACCTTCTCGGTTCGGGGTTCTTGGCGCATGCGCTGACTCGCGCGAGGAGCACGTGCCTGTGGAGATGCGCGTGTCTAGGGGTGCCTAAACCCTTGCGTGCGTCAGTTAAACAAAAAAAAAAAAAAAAAAAA
>CAXITT010000008.1:2634541-2649754 GCA_964033795.1 Lymnaea stagnalis
GTATATTGATAGCGCCGTAATATGTCCTTATTTCTTGCAGGTAACAGCTTTTGGTACCGTTTTGGCACCTGGGGGGGGGGGTGACGGACAACCATGGCACTTGTCAGGGGCCCGCCCTTTTTCAAGTTTTAAAAAAAAATCTACGCAAGAAAGGGGCCCAAACTCTGTCAGCTGCCGTGGGCCCAAAATTTCCTAGGTGAAGGCCTGCTTGTACTGCTTGACTCACGTCTAAACACAACCCTTTTTAAGGCCGTTTATGTTCCTATAAATTCAAATAAATTGCATAAAGCTTTAGCTAATTTCAATTATATCAAGTATAAAAAAATAAGTATAATTAATTTGTTCCCCTAATCAATGGTTATGCACATCTCTTTTTATTCAGTCCCCTCTAGGCCCCCTGCCTAATGTCCTCTCCTTCCTACTATGTGAAAGAAACGCCCCCTGTCCCAGGTTCTTTCCACCGCCCCGAGGGACGCCCTTACAGCTCGCAGGTAGACGAGATGAAATTCACCAGTCCGTTTGTTCCCCCCTGGTCCCTTTCACATCCTGGCTCGTGCCGGAAACGGCAGAGTAATAATAATAAGAAGAAATATGTCTCGTTACCTTCTCGGTTCGGGGTTCTTGGCGCATGCGCTGACTCGCGCGAGGAGCACGTGCCTGGGGAGATGCGCGTGTCTAGGGGTGCCTAAACCCTTGCGTGCGTCAGTTAAACAAAAAAAAAAAAAAAAATGTGGTGTGTGTGTGTGTGTATGTGTGTTGATGCGTCTCACTTACCTAGTCCCACACACCCGTTTGTATGTGCAGGTAACACATCCAGACGGCTTGGATTAGTGAGTTGGATTCAGGAAAGATAAAATNGCGTGTCTAGGGGTGCCAAAACCCTTGCGTGCGGCAGTTAAAAAAAAAAAAAAAAAAAAAAAATGTGGTGTGTGTGTGTGTGTATGTGTGTTGATGCGTCTCACTTACCTAGTCCCACACACCCGTTTGTATGTGCAGGTAACACATCCAGACGGCTTGGATTAGTGAGTTGGATTCAGGAAAGATAAAATATTTCCAAGTATATTTTATTTTGAAATAGAAAAAAAACGTGCAAACTGAAAGCAAGCATGCGCGGGATCTAGCGAGACTTTGCCTCGGGATCTAGCGAGACTTTGCCTCGGGATATGTACACCAGACGGTAAAGATATTGTTATTTTGACAGGTAAGCTGTCGGCTACGTCTTGAATAAGGTTTTAACATTTAGTAGGTAACGTTGGTTTTATGACATGGTCTATTTACTGATAATCTGGTGGACTTTAAAACAAAGCAACACCATTTATTTAATGAAGTCTGGGAATTGATTTTTTGGGAAAGGAGACTTGTAAGCGGAATGCGTGGACGTTGTTTGACAATTTCGACTCGATATCTATAAATAAATGCCTGGGTTGCCAACCCAAAGACAGGGTTGTAAACCCGAAGAAATGGTTGACACCCTGGAGTCTAGGTAGTGGTAGTACCCCCGGTTCACCCTGGAGTCTAGGTAGTGATAGTACCCCCAGTTCACCCTGGAGTCTAGGTAGTGGTAGTACACCCCTCCCCCCCCTGGACTGAATGTTTCTCACCAAACGACAGTTGTACAGTTATTATTTAAAAATGAAATTTTTTCGTTCCTGTGGAAGTGATTTTTAAAAAAAAAGTGTCAATCGATGCTACTGGCGCCTGTGAATTAAGTTAGAAAGGTGAACGAAATACGAACTTAAAACCCGCTGTGGCGCTCTAATCCTACGATTGTACTGGACACGTACTCCAACCCCGATTAAACTTGTTAAGTACTCCAACCACGATTGAACTAGTTAAGTACTCGCATCGCTGACGTTGAGTCTGTTTGACTTTGACTTAGACGCCCGTTCGTTGTTTAATACAAACTAAAACACAAGTGTAAGATGTGAATACACCTAGTGCTGGCTGTTAACTGCGTGGTAAGCGAGACTATCACTCAGGGATGGAAAGTTTGTCCCTGGTCCTACTCCACAGGACTTTTGGTGGGACCAGAGACAAGAGTTTTGGTGGGACCAGTGATAGGACGACTGGTGGGACCTGATACAGGATGACTGGTGGGTTCAGATACAGGAAGACTGGTGGGACCAGGTAATGGACGATTGGTGGGACCAGAGACAGGACGACTGGTGGGACCAGGGAAAGGACGATTATTGAGACCAGAGACAGGACGATTGGTGGGTTGAGATACATGACGACTGTAGGGACCAGCTAAAGGACGACTGCTGGGATTAGAGACAGGACGATTGGTGGGTTGAGATACAGGACGACTGTAGGGACCAGCTAAAGGACGACTGCTGAGATCAGAGACAGGACGATTGGTGGGACCAGAGACAGGACGACTAGTGAGACCAGAGACAGGACGATTGGTTGGTTGAGATACATGACGACTGTAGGGACCAGCTAAAGGACGACTGCTGGGATCAGAAACAGGACGACTGCTGGGATCAGAGACAGGACGACTGGTGGGACCTGATACAGGATGACTGGCGGGTTCAGATACAGGAAGACTGGTGGGACCAGGTAAAGGACGATTGGTGGAACCAGAGACAGGACGACTGGTGGGAACAGGGAAAGGATGATTAGTGAGACCAGAGACAGGACGATTGGTGGGTTGAGATACATGACGACTGTAGGGACCAGCTAAAGGACGACTGCTGGGATCAGAGATATGACGATTGGTGGGTTGAGATACAGGACGACTGTAGGGACCAGCTAAAGGACGACTGCTGGGATCAGAGACGGGACGATTGGTGGGACCAGAGACAGGACGACTAGTGAGACCAGAGACAGGACGATTGGTGGGTTGAGATACATGACGACTGTAGGGACCAGCTAAAGGACGACTGCTGGGATCAGAAACAGGACGACTGGTGGGATCAGAGACAGGACGACTGGTGGGACCAGAGACAGGACGACTGGTGGGACCAGAGACAGGACAACTGGTTTGACCAGAGACAGGACGACTGGTGGGAATAGAGACAGGACAACTGGTGGGACCAGAGACTGGGCAAGAGGGAGGCTGCCTAGTTATTTAAACACATGTTTGTATTTAAACAGGGTCACCTGGGGTCTCTCATAAAGTAGTCCTAAAACGGGTCTTCAGTTAAAACGCCAGATTATTCCGTCATCAACTGATGAAACTCTCTAACCAGAAACATATAAATGTCCAATCAATAAGTGTAACCCTTGAACGTTTTTCGTCCTTGCCACGGTCAAGGCTCAATGCTCCTACTCCTTGAATTCGATTAGCGAACTTGAACACAATTTGGTATGTGTGAACTCATGAAGAGGCATGTTAAATACATTAATAGACACGTTAAATACATCAAGAGACACGTTAAACGATTAAGAGAAATGTTGAACGGATTAAGAGACTCATTAAACAGATTAAGAAACACGTTAAACGGATTAAGAGTCTCGTTAAACGGATTAAGAGACACGCTAAAGGATTAAGAGACACGCTAAACGGATTAAGAGACACGTTAAACGATTAAGAGAAATGTTGAACGGATTAAGAGACTCATTAAACAGATTAAGAGACACGTTAAATGGATTAAGAGTCTCGTTAAACGGATTAAGAGACACGCTAAACGGATTAAGAGACACGTTAAACGGATTAAGAGACACGTTAAACAGATTAAGAGACACGTTTAACAGATTAAGAGACTCGTTAAACGGATTAAGAGACACCTTACACGGATTAAGAGACACGTTTAACGGATTAAGAGACACGTTAAACGGATTAAGAGACACGTTAACGGATTAAGAGACTCGTTAAACGGATTAAGATACTCGTTAAATGGATTAAGAGACTCGTTGAACAGATTAAGAGACACGTTTAACAGATTAAGAGACTCGTTAAACTGATTAAGAGACACGCTAAACGGATTAAGAGACACCTTAAACAGATTAAGAGAATTTTTAGGGGCGTTAAAAGACATGCTAAACAAAGTAAGCTGATATCAACTATTACACTGTACATTCACTGGCTGTTACACTGCACATTCACTGGCTGTTACACTGTACATTCACTGGCTGTTACACTGTACATTCACTGGCTGTTACACTGCACATTCACTGGCTGTTATACTGTACATTCACTGGCTGTTACACTGTACATTCACTGGCTGTTACACTGTACATTCACTGGCTGTTACACTGCACATTCACTGGCTGTTACACTGTACATTCACTGGCTGTTACACTGTACATTCACTGGCTGTTACACTGCACATTCACTGGCTGTTATACTGTACATTCACTGGCTGTTATACTGTACATTCACTAATTTAACACTGTACATTCACTGGCTGTTACACTGTACATTCACTGGTTGTTACACCGTACATTCACAAATTTAACACTGTACATTCACTGGCTGTTACACTGTACATTCACTGGCTGTTACACTGTACATTCACTGGCTGTTACATTGTACATTTACTGGCTGTTACATTGTACATTCACTGGCTGTTTCACTGGCTGTTTCACTGGCTGTTGCACTGTACATTCACCAATTTAACACTGTACATTTACTGGCTGTTACACTGTACATTCACTGGCTGTTTCACTTGCTGTTTCACTGGCTGTTACACTGTACATTCACTGGCTGTTACACTGTAAATTTACTAATTTAACACTGTACATTCACTGGCTGTTACACTGTACATTCACTGGCCGTTACATTGTACATTCACTGGCTGTTACACTGTACATTCACTGGCCGTTACATTGTACATTCACTGGCTGTTACACTGTACATTCACTGGCCGTTACATTGTACATTCACTGACTGTTACACTGTACATTCACTGGCCGTTACATTGTACATTCACTGGCTGTTACACTGTACATTCACTGGCCGTTACATTGTACATTCACTGGCTGTTACACTGTACATTCACTGGCTGTTACACTGTAAATTTACTAATTTAACACTGTACATTCACTGGCTGTTACACTGTACATTCACTGGCCGTTACATTGTACATTCACTGGCTGTTTTCACTGGCTGTTACACTGTACATTCACTGGCTGTTACACTGTAAATTTACTAATTTAACACTGTACATTCACTGGCTGTTACACTGTACATTCACTGGCCGTTACATTGTACATTCACTGGCTGTTACACTGTACATTCACTGGCCGTTACATTGTACATTCACTGGCTGTTACACTGTACATTCACTGGCCGTTACATTGTACATTCACTGGCTGTTACACTGTACATTCACTGGCCGTTACATTGTACATTCACTGGCTGTTACACTGTACATTCACTGGCCGTTACATTTTACATTCACTGGCTGTTACACTGTACATTCACTGGCCGTTACATTGTACATTCACTGGCTGTTACACTGTACATTCACTGGCTGTTACATTGTACAATCACTGGCGGTTACACTGACGGATGTCCTGATCAATCTCGCAACATGAGTCAAAGTTTCACGTGCGTTACGATGGTTGTAGATTCACTTACCAGGAAAATTTTATTAAAAGTTATTTAGGTCAGGGATTCTTAAAGCATGGTTTAGGAACCCTTTGGTATTACTTAAAAATGAAGGAATCAGGTGCTTCCAATACAGTGATATGAAAAAGGAGGACGAATTGGGATCATTTTATGTGTTGTTTCTTCAGTCGACTGGCAAGGATTGTTGTGACTTATAGTGACGCCAAAGAGTTCCATTGAACACGACTTAGAACCGCTCATTTTTTTTCTCTAGATCTACCCATAACAGCCAGTTAATATCACACTGTCCTTGCCCAAACCCTGAGGCACTTATCAACAGTTCGCGTCGCTTTCTGCCAGAGATAAGAATGGTAGACTTCATTAACCCTTTGCTGAGGTGTGCCAGGCCTTATCTTGTCGTTATCAGATTCGGAATTGGTTACCTCAGCAGGTTTAATAGTTACTTCAGTAGATGTAGAGTTACTTCATTATACTTCCAACAGGCTTATTAGTTACTTCAACAGTTTTACATAACTCTCTAAGCTTTATGCTGTACATGCGTATTTACTCAAACGTCGGAGAGCGTGGTGGAAAACACGCCCCTGATTACTCCCCCGCCCCCCCCACCCATCCTCCCAACCAGCTACAGAAAAAACAAAACCAAAATGATAAATACCACCACCACCAACAACAACAAACTACAACATACAAGATGAACTACTACCACACAGACCTTGGTCGGTACAACCACACAAATCTTGGTCGGCACAACCACACAAATCTTGGTCGGCACAACCACACATACTTTAGTCGGCACAACCCACAACCAACCCACAACAACACAGACCTTTGTCGGTACAACCACACAGGCCTTTGTCGGTACAACCACACAAATCTTGGTCGGTACAACCACACATACTTTGGTCGGCACAAACCACAACAACACATACCTTTGTCGCTCCAACCACACGGACCTTGGTCAGTACAACCACACAGACCTTTTCGGCACAAGCCACAACAACACATACCTTGGTCGGAACAAACCAAAACCACACTGACCTTGGTCGGAACCAACCACAATCACACAGACCTTGATCGGCTCAAAACCACAACCATACAAACCTTGGTCGGCACAAAGCCACAACCACACAGACGTTGATCGGCATAAAACCACAACCACACAGACCTTGATCGGCATAAAACCACAACCATACAGACCTTGATCGGCACAAAGCCACAACCACACAGACCTTGATCGGCATAAAACCACAACCACACAGACCTTGATCGGCATAAAACCACAACCACACAGACCTTGATCGGCACAAAGCCACAACCACACAGACCTTGATCGGCATAAAACCACAACCACACAGACCTTGATCGGCACAAAGCCACAACCACACAGACCTTGATCGGCATAAAACCACAACCACACAGACCTTGATCGGCTATTTGAAATCTGATTTTGCCCAAAATGACTTGACTTTGTTGTACCACTGATGACGGGCACCCTGTGGTACGAACCTTGTACCACTGATTACGGGCACCCTGTGGTACGAACCTTGTACCACTGATTACGGGCACCCTGTGGTACGAACCTTGTACCACTGATTACGGGCACCCTGTGGTACGAACCTTGTACCACTGATTACGGGCACCCTGTGGTACGAACCTTGTACCACTGATTACGGGCACACTGTGGTACGAACCTTGTACCACTGATTACGGGCACCCTGTGGTACGAACCTTGTACCACTGATTACGGGCACCCTGTGGTACGAACCTTGTACCACTGATTACGGGCACACTGTGGTACGAACCTTGTACNNNTCTCTACCATTACGGGCACTCTGTGGTACGAACCTTGTACCACTGATTACGGGCACCCTGTGGTACGAACCTTGTACCACTGATTACGGGCACTCTGTGGTACGAACCTTGTACTACTGATTACGGGCACTCTCGGGTACGAACCTTGTACCACTGATTACGGGCACTCTGTGGTACGAACCTTGTACCACTGATTACGGACACTCTGTGGTAGGAACCTTGTACCACTGATTACGGGCACTCTGTGGTACGAACCTTGTACCACTGATTACAGACACTCTGTGGTACGAACCGTGTACCACTGATTACGGACACCCTGTGGTACGAACCTTGTACCACTGATTACGGGCACCCTGTGGTACGTACCTTGTACCACTGATGACGGACACCCTGTGGTACGAACCTTGTACCACTGATTTCGGGCACCCTGTGGTACGAACCTTTTACCACTGATTACGGACACCCTGTGGTACGAAGCTTGTACCACTGATTACGGACACCCTGTGGTACGAACCTTATACCACTGATTACGGGCACCCTGTGGTACGAACCTTGTACCACTGATTACGGGCACTCTGTGGTACGAACCTTGTACCACTGATTACGGGCACCCTGTGGTACGAACCGTGTACCACTGATTACGGACACCCTGTGGTACGAACCTTGTACCACTGATTACGGACACCCTGTGGTACGAACCTTGTACCACTGATTACGGGCACACTGTGGTACGAACCTTGTACCACTGATTACGGGCACCCTGTGGTACGAACCTTGTACCACTGATTACGGGCACTCTGTGGTACGAACCTTGTACCACTGATTACGGGCACCCTGTGGTACGAACCGTGTACCACTGATTACGGGCACACTGTGGTACGAACCTTGTACCACTGATTACGGGCACCCTGTGGTACGAACCTTGTACCACTGATTACGGGCACACTGTGGTACGAACCTTGTGCCACTGATTACGGGCACCCTGTGGTACGAACCTTGTACCACTGATTACGGGCACACTGTGGTACGAACCTTGTACCACTGGTTACGGGCACCCTGTGGTACGAACCTTTACTAAATAGTTCCAAATACCTACAATAAAAAAAAAGCTTGCACACACAGGCATACATACCCACAAGCACACACACACACGCACGCACACACACACACACACACACACACACGCCCACGCCCACAGACACACGCACACAGTCAACTGTACTCTTGACGGCAAAACGCGTTGTTACACGAACGACGTCATTGACAACTGTTCACCGTCTATTATTAGCCTTCGAGTGTTTTTGTTTGGAGGATCTCCAGCAGGCAGACAGGCGGTGGGGGTGGGGAAGGGCGGGCGTTATCTTTCACGGAACTCCTGGGGTGGCCCCTGCGCCCTCACAGTTCTCATGGACTGGCCCTGGAGAAGAAGAAATGCCATGGTGTGCGCCCGTGTGTCGTGATATCAAGTAACTTTGATCTAGTGAAGTTTGTCTTCACTGCGCCGCTGTCATTATTTCGGACATTGCTGTCATTTCAAGTTTCTATATGCGGGGCAACATATATCGTACACACTTAAATGTGGCACATTGGGTGAGGATTGTTGGTCTGTTCAAGGTAAGTGATGGTTTTTGCGACTTAAATTTCATAACACGAAAATCAATGCCACGGTACGAGGCTACCCATCAACATGTGGCCCTACAGAAGTAGGAATGAGTGAGGGAGACAAAAAGAAAGTGTAGAGGTTAGAGAGTTTAAATTAAGTGTTGAAACCTTGCCAAATTGTGACCTGTATGTTAACATGTTTTATTTCTCAACATTGCTGGTCTCTGAACGTATTTATTGTATGTTATTCGTGTGTGTAAATCTTTGGCTGTTTCTAACACTTTGTCTGTTTTTTGACCGACTTATTTGACTTATGACTCCACTGTGCCTGTGCCATGACCGACTTATTTGACTTATGACTCCACTGTGCCTGTCCCATGACCGACTTATTTGACTTATGACTCCACTGTGCCTGTCCCATGACCGACTTCTTTGACTTATGACTCCACTGTGCCTGTCTTCTGACTGACTTCTTAGACTTATGGCTCTCCTGCGCCTGTCTTCTGACCGACTTCTTTGACTTATGACTCCCCTGTGCCTGTCCCATGACCGACTACTCTGACTTGTTTGACTCTCCTGATATTTAAAGAATTAGTCTTTTCTTCTTTTTTTTCCCCCACAGATTTTCCAAACTGGATTATGGATGAGGATTCGGATTTGGACAAGGAGTTGGATAATTCGCTAGTGGATTTAAACCATGGATTAGACTCAAGCCTGGATGAGAATTCGAGCGTGTTGGATAAGGAAGAAGGTAAGAGCTAATGTGAGGGAGGCAGTTGTTGCAAAGCTAGAGGGTATGTGGGGCAGTTGTTGCAAAGCTAGAGGGTATGTGGGGCAGTTGTTGCAAAGCTAGAGGGTATGTGGGGCAGTTGTTGCAAAGCTAGAGGGTATGTGGGGCAGTTGTTGCAAAGCTAGAGGCTATGTGAGGCAGTTGTTGCAAAGCAAGAGGAGATGTGAGGCAGTTGTTGCAAAGCTAGAGGGGATGTGAGGCAGTTGTTGCAAAGCTAGAGGGTATGTGAGGCAGTTGTTGCAAAGCTAGAGGGTATGTGAGGCAGTTGTTGCAAAGCTAGAGGGTATGTGAGGCAGTTGTTGCAAAGCTAGAGGGTATGTGAGGCAGTTGTTGCAAAGCTAGAGGGTATGTGAGGCAGTTGTTGCAAAGCTAGAAGGGAACTATTTACAGATGTTTAATAGTGTTGTGGATTTTCCGACGTGCTGTGGACTAACGCTATATTATCGTGTTTGAAATGCTTCCTTCCCCCCTCTACCAGGCGTGTTCCAGATAACTTTAAGTTTAACAGATTTAATATTTAAAAAAATGTCGCAGTTTATGTAATGGTGAGCGCACCTGTACCCATGAGCGCACCTGTACCCATGAGCGTACCTGTACCCATGAGCGCATCTGTACCCATGAGCGCACCTGTACCCATGAGCGCACCTGTACCCATGAGCGCACCTGTACCCATGAGCGCACCTGTACCCATGAGCGTACCTGTACCCATAAGCGCACCTGTACCCATGAGCGCAACTGTACCCATGAGCGCACCTGTACCCATGAGCGCAACTTTACAAATCGTCTTTCAGTTCTTGGTGCCAAATTTCCATTTTTATTGTTTGAAACAAGTATCCAACGCATGAAAAGAATATGTACACGTGGGATTTTTCTGTGCCCATTGAATCTGTCTGATCACTTTGGATTTTTCTGTGCACATCTAATGGTCTGTACACATCTAATGGTCTGTACACATCAATTAGTCTGTACACATCAAATGGTACGTACATATTCGATTGAGCAGTTCATATTCGATTGATCTGTATACATTGAATTTCTCTGTACACATGGGATCGGTCTATGCATGTACACCGAACCCGTGTCGTACTGAATCAAATTTGAACACAACACACGCACCTAACCCTGCCCTCACACACAAAACACCATGACCTCATGACCTCGTGGCTGTTCATCTGATCGATATCGGAGTGCCTACCGGAGAATGTGGTCCTATTTAAAAATTGCAACCGAGCTATCGTAAATTGATTTATGTCACGTTTGAAGCTTATTTTCGCGCTTACTCAGTAAGCTACTGTATCTGGTAACATGTCTTTCGAAACACGACTTTCTCCCAGAACTCTCGTTGTCTGTATAACATCTTTCTCCGGCACCAGGGCCGTGGTGTGGGTTCAACTACCCATCCGGCACCAGGGCCGTCGTGTGGGTCCTGCAACCCATCCGGCTGCAGGGTGCCTCGGTTATATTAAATGGCCCAAAGTTGTGACCTGGTAAATTGTTTAAATTCTTATTTTTAAAAGCCGTGAGGCGCCAGAAGGGAAAAGTGGCTGGGGGGCGGGGGGTGGGGGGTGGGGCCCCTCCAAAATTCACGCGGTGGCTGTGTCCGGCACCAGCTTCCAAAAAAATACATTTGCATTTAGGTCTACACAATCATCGCATCTCCTACAGTTAAGAGCTAATTTTGTCTATGATCATTGTCTGTGTCATGTCATACACAAGCCCTGTGTTTGTCTGTTGTCTTCTAATCACTAAAAGTTGTAAGCATCTGAAGATGATATTTTTTTTTGGAGATGATTGTTTTTTTTAAATATTATGATATCCAGACCAGTTGGGTTTGACAGAGTCACCCCCCCCCCCACACACACTCCCTTACCGTAAGGTTTGAGAGTGGCACTGTAAATTCCATGGTGATAGTGGCGGGCATAGGGGAGGGGGTGGGATCTGTAGCGGTGAGCGGAAAGTCAGGGCGCTTGTCTTGTTACAGCGAATATGATACGACAAATAACGCTATAGTGGCTGCTGCATCCCATTAGGACACGGGTCTGTGTATACCACTCAGCACATCATCCCCGTCATGTCAGTTGAGTGTCCGGTCATGTCAGTTGAGTGTCCGGTCATGTCAGTTGAGTGTCCGGTCATGTCAGTTGAGTGTCCGGTCATGTCAGTTGAGTGTCCGGTCATGTCAGTTGAGTGTCCGGTCATATCAGTTTTAGTGTCCGTGATGTCATTTGAGTGTCCGGTCATATCAGTTTGAGTGTCCTGTCATATCAGTTTGAGTGTTCAGTCATGTCAGTTGAGTGTCACACACTTATCTTTCTGGTCGTTTGGTGGCTTGACATGAAAAGGGGAGAGCCGCCCATGGAATTTACCTTCTCCTGTTATTTGAATATGAGAGTCCATGAGAATACATGAGACCAATTGTGAGTACATGAGACTATATGAGAGTACATGAGAGTAGAGTACATGAGACTATATGAGAGTACATGAGACTACATGAGAATACATGAGACTACATGAGAATACATGAGACTATATGAGAGTACGTGAGAGTACATGAGACTATATGAGAGAAAATAAGAATACACGAGAATACATGAGACTATATGAGAGTACATGAGAATACACGATTATACATCAGACTATATGAGAGTACATGAGACTATATGAGAGTACATGAGAATACATCAGACTATATGAGAATACAAGAGACTGTATGAGAATACATTAGAGTACATGAGAATACAAGAGACTACATGAGAGCACATGAGAATACATGAGACTATATGAGACTATATGAGAATACAAGAGACTATATGAGACTAAGTAATACTAAATTGGAATACATGAGAGTACATAAGAATACACCAGACTACACGCTACTACGTAAGACTACATGAGAATACACGAAAATTCATGGGAATACATGCGACTACATGATAATATATGAGAATACAGGAGACTACATGATAATACATGAGCATACATGATACTACATTATACTACATGGGAATATATGAGAATACATGAGACTTCATGAGAATACATGATATACTTCATAATACACGAGAATAAATAAAAACACATGAAAATACATGATAATACACGATACACATGAGAATACATAAGAATACAAGAGGCTTCATGACAATGCATGATAATACATGAGAATACATGAGCATACATGAGAATACATGAGAATACATGAGACTACATGAGAATACATGAGAATACATCAGACATATGATCATACATAAGAATAAATAATACAAGATAATACATGAGAATACAAGAGAAGACATGAGACTATATGATAAAACATGATAGTACATGAGAATACATGAAAGTGCATGAGAATTCATGAGAATTCATGAGAATTCAAGAGAATTCATTAGAATACATGATAATACATGAGAAAACATGAGAACATATGATAATACATTATAGTACATTATACTACATGGGAATATATGAGAATACATGAGACTAGATGATTATCCATGAAAATCCGTGAGCATACATGAAAATAATGATAATACTTGAGAATACATGATAATACATGAGAATGCATGATAATACATGATACTTCATGAGAATACATGATTATCCATGAGAATCCGTGAGCATACATGAAAATACATGATAATACATGACACTTCATGAGACTACATGATAATACATGAGAATACATGAGACTACATAGACATTGAATGAATATCATTCCAATTTGTACACGTCAATAATGTGACCACCAGTTTTATTTAAAGTGACATCCTACTATACCTTTATCTGACCACTCACTATACCTTTCATTAACCACTCACTAAACATTTCACTAGCCACTCACTAAACATTTCACTAACCACTCACTAAACATTTCACTAACCACTCACTAATCATTTCACTAACCACTCACTAATCATTTCACTAACCACTCACTAATCATTTCACTAACCACTCACTAAAAATTTCAATAACCACTCACTAATTATTTCACTAACCACTCACTAAACATTTCACTAACCACTCACTAAACATTTCACTAACCACTCACTAAACATTTCACTAACCACTCACTAAACATTTCACTAACCACTCACTAATCATTTCACTAACCACTCACTAATCATTTCACTAAACACTCACTAATCATTTCACTAACCACTCACTAATCATTTCACTAACCACTCACTAAACATTTCACTAACCACTCACTAAACATTTCACTAACCACTCACTAATTATTTTACTAACCACTCACTAAACATTTCACTAACCACTCACTAAACATTTCACTAACCACTCACTAAACATTTTACTAACCACTCACTAAACATTTCACTAACAACTCACTAATTATTTCACTAACCACTCACTAAACATTTCACTAACCACTCACTAAACATTTCACTAACCACTCACTAAACAGTTCACTAAACACTCACTGCACCTTTCCTTACTCTCTCCCCGTACCTATCCTTAACCACTCACTGTACCTTTTGTTAACCACTCACTATACCTTTTATTAACCCCTCACTACACATTTCATCACACAACTTTCGACCCTGCAGTCGTTCCCTTGACCTATCTCTTAACTTCCGTGTAGTCCATACACGACCTGCTTTTCTCGTTAATTGTTGTCAATGAATGACAAGTCACGTGGTTGCCTTGTTGACATTTGTAGATGTCGTCTCTTGTCACACCGTTATTGATTTTTCTTTTCTCTACGCCTGAATGCGTCAAGTCGTTGAATGCTGGAAGGCATGGGTAATCGAACTACGGCCCACGGGCCAGATCTGGCCCGCCGGCTTTCCTTAACCCCTCCCGCCTAACCTCCTTATAGGTACTCAGGCAGCAGTGACGAATATGGAAACGTATATAGATCATCTATTGAGCCAAAGTCAGGCCAATACTTCCTACTGGAATATTTATAACTTTACGTTTAAAATTGTTCTTCCTCTTAGATAATATTTTTTGTTCCCTGTTTATTCACTACACATAATATATAGGAATTGATTCATATTATTTTCAAAGAAGTCCGGCACTTATCAGTGTCTGAGGGGCAGTGAACTGACCCCTGAGAGTCTGAAGTGCACTGAAACGGAACCTGGATGAAAAAAAAGTTTGAATACTTCTGCTGTTAGGCTAACATAAATTCATAAATTCGGCCCTCTGTCTTCATTTTTGTCAATTTTCGATTTTTTTAAAATAAAAAATTAGGTTATCAATTTGTAGTGCGTAAAATTATTGATCTTAGCTGAACCCAACCCAACCCTTTAGCCCAATCGATAATTATTTCACGTCGATGCATTAGCTCCCCCTCGTTTTTTACGGGGTAATAAGGGGAGAGACTGCAATCAGGTTAGTACAAAATAAAATGAGTAAAACAGAGTATGGTTAAACCTGAAAAATTAAACGTAACAAAACAGCGAACGTGTCGGCAGAAAGCCTTCGTCAGCGAACAAAACAACAGAAAAAACGTTATAAAAATAAGAAATAG
>CAXITT010000008.1:2653544-2665310 GCA_964033795.1 Lymnaea stagnalis
CCCCCCCCTCCCCCCCCCCCCCCCCGTTTGTTTTCAATGTACGGTACTCGGCCCATTCAGTTCCTCATTGCCTCTGATCCGCTTTTCTTTGTTCAAATCAGTTCGACCTTAAATTGTGTCCAAACCTCACGTAAAGGTGTTAGTGTATAGACCCTTGGTCCGTGACTGACCCACTGATGTGGTCCAAGCGGCCCATTGATAACCAGGGGGGGGGGGCGGGACGGACACCAGAAATCTGCAATGTTACTATAAATAGCCGATGTCGCTAAACTAATCTCTTCGAGGTTAAAAAAAAGAGAGCATTTTTTGTACTTAATTAATGACCTTCTTGTAGATTCTAAGCATCAAGGAAATAATTTCAGAATAATCGCAGAGTCTCAAAGATTTTTAACGACTAGGCTAGATTTTTGATACGACCGTTTCAATTGATCAGCAAGAGCATAACCCTAGTGTTAGGTAAAAAAGAAAAAAAAAAAAAAAAAAAAAAAAAAAAGAGTTAGAAATAAATAAAAAAATAATTTAGGGGATACAGTCAAAAGTCAAACTACTTAATTAACACAGACACCTATTCACAGTTGGTTCATTAGCAATTATTATTATGATTATTATTTCACTAGCTACTAATCTTAACGTTAACTTTTAGTTTTTATTTAAAAACCTATACATTTTATAATTTCTAACAAA
The DNA here is from genome assembly GCA_964033795.1 of Lymnaea stagnalis. NCBI lineage: Eukaryota > Metazoa > Mollusca > Gastropoda > Lymnaeidae > Lymnaea > Lymnaea stagnalis. The sequence continues at coordinate 2,654,229 of CAXITT010000008.1, forward strand.
AAGTATCATAATTATAAGTAAAAAATTGTGATCATTTCTGTTAAATTAAAAAAAAATTAAATCTGCTTTTTCGGACCTCCGGGTAATTGTCGTGTACTTCCGGTGGTCGGTGCACCAATGGTCGAGGATCGCTTTAATAAAAAATAAAATAAAACTATTAAAAAAAAAAAAAAAGGCAACACAATTCTAATACAGATGAGATGATACTACGCAATGGGTTAGATTCGAGGATCGCTTTAATAAAAAATAAAATAAAACTATTAAAAAAAAAAAAAGGCAACACAATTCTAATACAGATGAGATGATACTACGCAATGGGTTAGATTGAAAAGCTTAATTCTCACCCCAATGAAATGTAACTCCCAGATGGCTTGTCCAGGTGCAGACAGACCCGCGGACGTGGCGATTGGTGAGGTTTAAAACGAATTGAGATGGTGTCAAGGGGGTTGATGATGGATGAGAACATAGATTTTGTTTGAAAATAAGGGAAGAAAATGATGCATTTTAAAAAATTCAAGCTGGAGTTACCTCTCTTTTCAACGGTGACAAACGTATAAAGCTGCTGGGACCAGGGTTTCTTTCATGCCCCCCCCCCCGGGAAAAGCCAAGTGGCCCCCCCCCTGGTGCAAAAATATGTCTAACGATAAATCAACCGGAACAGAAAATCTGAAGTGCCCTGGGGGAAAATTTCTAAATAAAACACTTGCTGGGACTAGGATCCACCATTGCTACGGTATTCAATTCCAATCTTAGCAAACTTTCCTACTGCTTAGAATTAATGGGGTATATCAAGACAACCGACCTTACTATTGTCGTCGAAATGTATTTCTTAAAACTATTTCTTTAATATTACCTGATGGTTTATATGTAAATTATTTTCACTGTGTCAAAATCCTACAATTCTTGACACGTCTATCCTTCTAACATCTCAACATAATTATTGGCGAGACTCGGAATACATATGGAAATTACCTTCATTTTAATTGGTCGAGCCAATATTACCAGTTATAGAAGTAGACATGATTCAGCGGGATCGCAGGACACCATGACGTCAGAACTTTGTTCATAGATTTCAGATAATAAGTAACATGTCTGAACAAATTTGTGTACCCACTGCACACTTCCCACTTTATTTGTATATGTGTACACACTGCACACTCCCCACTTTATTTGTGTGTTGGGTAGGTGGGATGTCGATGACATTTTTTTCAGTTTGAGAACAGCTTATGGGTTAGTCTGTGCTTTCAATCTTTTATGTACATATCTATTACGCTTCCGGTAAACTGCTTCCACTTCCGGCTGCGTCTTAACAAGCTGGCTGCTTCCTATTCAGCGTATTTGGTACTGAGATTATTTTCCTAGCTTTTACTAAATGCTTTGTATTTTGTGGCATATATTTGGGAATGGGACATGGCGTTGTTAACGTTGTTATGTTTTAGCAGGAGCAGCAGTGATGGCGTAGTTTAGTAATGGTGTGTTAGTAATGGAGTTTTTTTTAATTTAATAAAGAGACGTTTTCTACATGAATCAATGGTTTGTAAAATAATTAATAAAAATGAATCTCTGTGTTGGGAAGAAAGTAGGGTTCAATAGTGAGTTCAGTTGAGCGCAAAATATAATTCCCGATAACTACTCAATGATTTTTTTGTTTTTAAAATAACGCAATTGTGTTTGGTGCGTAATATAATTTTTTTCGGGGAAAGAAATCATCTCAAATATGATGTAATAAATAGTAGGTTTAAAAGTGGTTGGGACATCAGAATAGTAATACAGTTCATGGGCGTGAAATAGAAAGTGTGCAGTGGCGTATCATGGGGGAATAGGTGTAGCAAAAAATGGGTGTTCTTAAATGTGCGTCACTTGAGTTCATATTGTGTCAAGTACCTTTACTAGACGGGAAGTTCACGCATTGCCGTCGCCAAGATTTGGCGGGCTGTAACTGGTAATACTTATTTGTGTCACTCCACTTCTCCTTGTTCACGATGGTTTCCCTTTGTTTCAGATTCCTCCCACCAGATGGCGTGTGCGACAGAGGTCATGGGCACGGACCAGATAACTCTGGTAGGATTCTCACATTGATTACGTCTTGTAGATTGTTGACTATACTGATTTAAAATAGCGTTTGTTATTTTTGTGTCGTCGTGATGATGACACATTTGTTAACATGACACATTTGTTAACAAGACACATTTGTTAACATGACACATTTGTTAACATGACACATTTGTTAACGTGACACATTTGTTAACATGACACATTTGTTAACATGACACATTTGTTAACATGACACATTTGTTAACATGACACATTTGTTAACATGACACATTTGTTAACATGACACATTCGTTAACATGACACATTTGTTAACATGACACATTTGTTAACATGACACATTTGTTAACATGACACATTTGTTAACATGAAATATTTGTTAACATAACAAGTTTTTTTTAAATTGGTGACGATTGGCGATTTTGGAAGGTCACAAAGTCTGCTCAACCTCTGCTCTGATAGTGTGTGTAAGGTCACAAGGTCTGCTCTAATCTCTGCTCTGATCGTGTGTGTAAGTCACAAGGTCTGCTCTAATCTCTGCTCTGATCGTGTGAGTAAGGTCACAAGGTCTGCTCTAATCTCTGCTCTGATCGTGTGTGTAAGATCACAAGGTCTGCTCTAATCTCTGCTCTGATCGTGTGTGTAAGATCACAAGGTCTGCTCTAATCTCTGCTGTGATCGTGTGAGTAAGATCACAAGGTCTGCTCTAATCTCTGCTCTGATCGTGTGTGTAAGATCACAAGGTCTGCTCTAATCTCTGCTCTGATCGTGTGTGTAAGATCACAAGGTCTGCTCTAATCTCTGCTCTGATCGTGTGTGTAAGATCACAAGGTCTGCTCTAATCTCTGCTCTGATCATGTGTGTAATCTAAGTTACAAGTCAATGAAATAAAAAATACACCACATGGTGCCTACACACATGTTCATTTTTACAATTTAAAAAAAGTTGAACTGGATCTCCCTACACTCCACGCCAGAGCTGATTTGGTCCAAGTGAATGGTCATAGCGTAGTAAGACGTGTACATGCATAGGTTATGCCCCGTGCGACATTGGCCAAGTATTGATCTCGATCGATTGATTGGTACTCGACATTTCCAATCTGTCAAGCCGCGATGTAAGCTTGTGTCTAGTTGGACCAAAGTACGGTATCACAGAAATGTGACCACTTTCTATACTTATTGTACCAAAGTACGGTATCACAGAAATGTGATGACTTTTTATACTTATTGTACCAAAGTACGGTATCACAGAAATGTGACCACTTTCTATACTTATTGTACCAAAGTACGGTATCACAGAAATGTGACCACTTTCTATACTTATTGTTACATTGGTTTACCCTAGAAAATAGCAAACACTGAGTTAAAAATCTGGGGACAAAAACATGAGATGTATGTTGGGTTATTCAAATGTATGGCTAATTGATTTCGTCATGTCCGACACACAGAACTACGTTATAGTTTAACTGTAATTTTGTTCGGGATTGGGTGTGTAAACGAAGATCAGGCAAATATTCTACAAATGAACTTATCGCGTGAAAACAAAAACACTTTGTGTTTCGGCTCATTGACATGATAAGCGGAACCTAGAAAATGTGGGCCCGGAGACTTGTGTGTGCCCAGAGACTTGTGGGCCCAGAGACTTGTTCGGAAATCTACCAAGGACTGTGGCAGACGTTTTTCTAAATGTACCACAGACAATGATCGACTTTTCCCAATATCTACCAGAGACATTGGCGGAATTTCCCCAAAACCTACAAGAGACACTGAAAGACTTTCCCCAAAACCTACAAGTAATATTGAAAGACTTTTCCCCCAAATTAACCTGCGTTATTGACAGACTTCTCCCCAAAATCAAACTGCAATATTGACAGAATTTTCCCCAAAATCAACCTGTGATATTGACAGACTTTTCCCCAAAATCAAACTGCGATATTGACAGACTTTTCCCTTTGATCTACCAGAGAATAAAAGAAATAGATCATTATAAAAAAAAAACGTGGCTACTGTGTAAAAATGGAGGCTAGAAGCGCACTTATCCTTAGACTCATTGCTTGGGTAGGGGAGAGTTTTAGTTTGTCTTTTTGTTGTTTTGGATATGCTTTGTAGTCTTAGGATAAGTACGAATAAAGCTTCCACTGAGAGACACTAGCAAGCGCTTTATATAGGAGCTCAAGTAAATATTTTCATATGGTAGGGTCTTTGTCGCCTCGCATATAAATATGCAACGGATGGCTGAAAATGTCAGCCTCCACATGAATGCAATTTTAAATACGTCACTGGTGGGAAGAAGATTCCCTCACAAGATGGCAGACAGCCGTTCAATCCATAGTCAATGTGGCACTTGTTTTCTTTGTCATAATCAATTAAGCTGTTCAATCAAGAAGTTAGCCCCCTTGCTCGTTACGCAGTGTGCAATTGATATGATATACTCTCAAGTCTTACAGCCAGTGTAAAGGGGGTTCCCCTGACAGCGGGGGGCGGTGTGACCGTGTCAATAGCAGGGTGTATTTCAATAGTATTGCATAGCTGTCCCATTAGGATCGTAGGTGACAGGGCGTTGTTGACAGTGAGGCAACATGCACATTATACACCGTTGAACTATTTCTAGAGAATAAATTAGGCCCCCCCCCCAATTATGCAATTGTGTCGCAGACATGTATTTTCTTAGCGAACCAGTTGCCGTCGCAAGGCCGTGCAGAGGTCGAGGCAACTGAGTAAATCGCTCCGGGCCCTGTCCGAATGGGGGCCCTAAAGGACGTATTTTTATTCTCGTCCATTGATAGACAACTGCGTACTAGCAGAGTGGGTAAGCGTGAATCTTGGCGGATGCTACACCTGATGTGAGCTTCATCCGATGTGAGCTTCATCTGATGTGAGCTTCATCTGATGTGAGCTTCATCTGATGTGAGCTTCATCCGATGTGAGCTTCATCCGATGTGAGCTTCATCCGATGTCAGCTTCATCCGATGTCAGCTTCATCCGACGTAAGCTTCATTTGATGTCAGCTTTATCTGATGTCAGCTTCATCCGATGTCAGCTTCATCCGATGTCAGCTTCATCCGATGTCAGCTTCATCCGATGTCAGCTTCATCCGATGTCAGCTTCATCCGATGTCAGCTTCATCCGATGTCAGCTTCATCCGATGTCAGCTTCATCCGATGTCAGCTTCATCCGATGTCAGCTTCATCCGATGTCAGCTTCATCCGATGTCAGCTTCATCCGATGTCAGCTTCATCCGATGTCAGCTTCATCCGGTGTCAGCTTCATCCGGTGTCAGCTTCATCCGGTGTCAGCTTCATCCGGTGGCAGCTTCATCCGGTGTCAGCTTCATCCGATGTCAGCTTCATCCGATGTCAGCTTCATCCGATGTCAGCTTCATCCGGTGTCAGCTTCATCCGAGCATCCGGTGTCAGCTTCATCCGGTGTCAGCTTCATCCGGTGTCAGCTTCATCCGGTGTCAGCTTCATCCGATGTCAGCTTCATCCGGTGTCAGCTTCATCCGGTGTCAGCTTCATCCGGTGTCAGCTTCATCCGGTGTCAGCTTCATCCGGTGTCAGCTTCATCCGATGTCAGCTTCATCCGATGTCAGCTTCATCCGATGTCAGCTTCATCCGATGTCAGCTTCATCCGATGTCAGCTTTATCTGATGTGAGGTATCTATGCCTTATGTGGGGTACCTACGCCTGATGTTAGCTGTCTACTATTGATGTGAGCTTCACCTGATGTGAGCTACCTACGCCTGATGTGAGCTTCACCTGATGTGAACTACCTACGACTGATGTGAGCTACCTATGCCTGATGTGAGCTTCACCTGTTGTGAGCTACCTACGCCTGATGTGAGCTTCACCTGATGTGAGCTACCTACGCCTGATGTGAGCTTAATGTGATGTGAGCTACCTATGCTTGATGTGAGCTACCTACGCCTGATGTGAGCTACCTACGCCTGATGTGAGCTACCTACGCCTGATGTGAGCTTAATGTGATGTGAGCTACCTACGCCTGATGTGAGCTATCTACTCCTGATGTAAGCTGGGATACACTAAAGAAGATGTTTGATGGTATTTCCCTCCATTGAATTTCTGGGACTCGCTTATAGGACTTAAAGACTACATTCCTAAAGTTTCACATTGCTCCATCACTTGCCTGGAATAGCAGAAGCTCCGAAGAAAGTTTTTTAAAAATATGAATCTGCGTCAAAAGACACGTACAGTTGTAAAGGGAGTTAATAAAAAATGTAGTCCTTCATATGTGTCATCGTGACAACCTTCATATGTGTTATCATGACATTCTTCATATGTGTCATCGTGACATCCTTCATATGTGTCATCGTGACATCCTTCATATGTGTCATCAGGATATCATTCATATGTGTCATCAGGACATCCTTCATATGTGTCATCGTGACATCCTATATATGTGTCATCGTGACATCCTTCATATGTGTCATCAGGACATCCTTCATATGTGTCATCAGAACATCCTTCATATGTGTTATCAGGACATCCTTCATATGTGTCATCAGGACATCCTTCATATGTGTCATCAGGATATCCTTCATATGTGTCATCGTGACATCCTTCATATGTTTCATCAGGACATCCTTCAAATGTGTCATCAGGACATCCTTCAAATGTGTCACCAGGACATCCTTCATATTGTGCCATCGTGACATCCTTCATATGTGTCATCGTGACATCCTTGATATGTGTCATCGTGACATCCTTGATATGTTTCATCAGGACATCCTTCATATGTGCCATCAGGACATCCTTCATATGTGTCATCAGGACATCCTTCATATGTGTTATCAGGACATCCTTCATATGTGTCATCAGTACATCCTTTATGTGTCATCAGAACATCCTTCATATGTGTCATCATGACATCCTTCATATGTGTCATCATGACATCCTTCATATGTGTCATCGTGACATCCTTCATATGTTTCATCAGGACATCCTTCATATGTGTCATCATGACATCCTTCATATGTGTCATCGTGACATCCTTCATATGTGTCATCGTGACATCCTTCATATGTGTCATCAGGACATCCTTCATATGTGTCATCGTGACATCCTTCATATGTGTTATCAGGACATCCTTAATATGTCATCAGGACATCCTTCATACGTGTCATCATGACATCCTTCATGTGTGTCATCAGAACATCCTTCATATTTGTCATCATGGCAATGGTTGGGATGAAAGTACAAACAATGATTTGACCGCTGCAACCGGACTCTTTAAGCCCGGAAAACTGCTCGTGGCATTTTCTGTGACTCATCTGTTTGGGATGAGTTGCCGAAATTTCTGGAAGAGGCCAAATTTTCTGCTGAATCAGCAAACATTGCCCTGGCAGCCGACTCAAGGGAAGTCAATATGGGCAGAAACGTTTTTTTGAACCCAATTATTGATTGCTACTCACAGCTGGACTCACAGCTTTACTCACAGCGGGAATCACAGCATGTCAAAGAAATTTCATCTGTGTTCCGCGTCGTGGGGAGTTACTCCGTCTTCTCTAAAGTTGAAATCTGAAATTCTTGCACTGTCTTTTCCAGGAAATATTCTTCAGATCTCTCTGAGACCGATCTGGTGGAAGAAATTTAGCTTTTGAAACAAATTCCTCCTACTCTCCCAAGCCTTTTTTTTCCAATGAATTTTCTGAACAAACTTGTCGAATTTGAACGTTTTTTTTGTTTTTAAAGTTATTTTTTAAAAATACCTCTATCTTGAAATCTGCATTGCGTAATTGACGCTAAATTTCAATAACTGTTGAAACAGCAAAGCGGCCATGAGCCAGCTCTGTTTTATCAAAAATGTATGAGATCAGCTCTAGTTCAAGAGGTGGACCTGATCTGCGATCTGGCCTTATTTAGTGTTGAGTCTTTCTTAGCGTATAAGCTTTATTTTTCTGACATCACTGACGAGTTGGCAAATAAGAACAAGAAGCGATCTATCTGTGTGTTCTTAGCGAACCAGCTACTGTCACAAGACACAGATCAGACTAGCAGGCCACCTACGAACTCACCGTGACCCCCCCCCCCCTCCCTTTTCCCTTTAACTGGTGGACTGTATGATCCTAATATGATCTTGGCGGACGAACAACCAACTAAGATCTGTTGCAGTGTTTTAATTAAGTATTCTTTTTGGCTAAATATCACAAAAATTGTGTATCCATATATTTTGATGGAGGTCCACAAGTTCGATGTTCCAGGGTTGCCAACCGTCCGAAAATGTACGGAAAGTTCTTTACTATGTTACCTAAAATAGCTTTTGCGTAAAAGTCCGTAAAAACGTAAGGGTGTCCACAAAAAAAAAGGTGGGGTGGGGGGAGTGGGGGGGGGGGATGGCCATGTACCAACCTATTTAACCATTGCGTGACGTTCTTGGAAGTGAAAACTCAAGGAACTCGACTTCCCGTGAAAATGCTAAAAATAGATATCCACCAGGCCGTAATGATTGCATTATCATTACGCATTATTTTCCTGTGACGTTGGCAAAGGGTGCCGAGCTCAGCGGTCCGCCCCGGGTGGCACTTTTTTTTTTCTTCAAATGGAGTGGGAGGCATTTTTGGCAAACTGCAGAGTTTTCTCCGTGGAAGTCGGGAGGCAAACATCTTGTCCCGCCCCGGGCGGCACTAACCATAACTGCGCCACTGATTACACGTCCGGCCAACGGTCAATTTGTTTGAATGGACATGATGCAGTGTTACCATAGTCCGTCATTGGATTCTGCGATATTTTAGACCAGTTCTTATCAGCTGTATCCTCTGAACAGTTGCATTGAAAAATAATTACTGTTTATGTCATTACTCTCGGACAATAGAAAGTTTTGGCTGTAGCGGTCCTGAGTTCAAACAAAGAAATAGTGTAACAAAAATACATCAAATGCGTTAGTAACTCAGTCCAAAAGGGAGCTGCATCCGCACTTACCCTTAGACTAATTGCTTGGGGGGCGGGGGGGGGCATTTGGGTTTGGGGGAGAGAGAGTTATTTGTTGTTTGGTTTTGTTGTTTGGGGTTTAGCAATGCAGCCCTAGGATAAGTACGACTGAAGCTTCCATAAAGCCATGCGATTCAGCACTTTATATGTGCAGCTGGTGAGTATATCTTGAAATGGAATGGTGGTCGATGTATCGCCTACCAGTGTTCAACTGATGGCTTACCAATGTGGCGTTTGGTAGAACTCCTCTTTGCATACGTTAATTATTGCCGGGAGAAGATTCTGTAATGGAATGGCAGAGAGGCAGAATATGCTTGGATCGTGGCATGTTTTCTGTCTTATCATGAAGTAAGCTGGGAAAATCGAGAAGTTAAACCCCTTAGCTCAATGCTGTGTGCAGCGATTTAATATACGGTCGTTGGAAAGTGGCTTCCCCTGACAGTGAGACTGTAAATGGATAGAAGGGTGGCACCGCGCAGCTGTCCCACTAGGCTTGTTAGCTGTGTAGGCCAGGGGTCGGCAACCTACGACACGCGTGCCAGACTCTGCACTGCGTAGCTGTCCCATTAGGCTTGTTAGCTGTGTAGGCCAGGGGTCGGCACCCTACGACACGCGTGCCAGACTCTGCACTGCGTAGCTGTCCCATTAGGCTTGTTAGCTGTGTAGGCCAGGGGTCGGCAACCTACGACACGCGTGCCAGACTCTGCACTGCGTAGCTGTCCCATTAGGCTTGTTAGCTGTGTAGGCCAGGGGTCCGCAACCTACGACACGCGTGCCAGACTCTGCACTGCGTAGCTGTCCCATTAGGCTTGTTAGCTGTGTAGGCCAGGGGTCGGCAACCTACGACACGCGTGCCAGACTCTGCACCGCGTAGCTGTCCCATTAGGCTTTCAAATTTAAATGTGTGCTCTCTCTGACTTTCTTATCGATCAAAAAAGTTACAGTATTTGTATCTACTACATATACAAAATGAATTAACTTCTTATTGTAGGTTTTATATGAGTGATAGCAGTACAAACATATGTGTTTACATTTCACAACTGTTTTTCTTTGTTAGTTTTTCGCATAAGATTGAACATACCAGCAGTCAGTGGAGGATCGGGGTCCCGGGGCAGTAGGGGGCACCCATGTGGGTTTGTGACTATAAAAGGGCACCAAGTTTGGCTTAATCCGGCCCTTGCGTCAGACTAAAAAAAAATTATATATATAAATGACTAATATATGAGTCTTAAATGGTATACTGTTACGCCCCACTATGTTGTTCAACGAATTTGAACAAGCTCGTGGTCTAGGGGAATTTAAAAAGGGGCTAACACAGGTAGATTTTAGACACACTGCTGACTAAAATAGAGACAACCAGTGCTCTATATCAATGTACATGGAATATAATATGAACAAAGATACATAAAATCTACATATTAAGATATAAATAAAAGTCTAACAATATCAAATTCTCACAGTGATATAAAGAGTACTATCACAAGCTGAAGTTCCTGGAATTACTATTGCTTCTAACTATTGGATGGCCCTATATAGTACTTGGCAAGGCCACAGAAGTCAGGCATCGATATGCGCCCCTTGTATCTAAGGGTCTCTCTCCCGTATCTAAGGGTCTCTCTCCCACTGTCAGGGAATACAACCACTACTTATACCGATTCATTTCGCGTGGATTAATTAAATGCAGGCCAAACGTTCGCTGAATGAATTAGAAGTCTTACTTTGCCCCGCTGAATGAATTAAAAGTCTTTGTTTGGCCCGCTGAATGAATTAGAAGTCTTACTTTGGCCCGCTGAATGAATTAGAAGTCTTACTTTGGCCCGCTGAATGAATTAGAAGTCTTACTTTGGCCCGCTGAATGAATTAGAAGTCTTACTTTGGCCCCCTGAATGAATTAGAAGTCTTTGTTTGGCCCGCTGAATGAATTAGAAGTCTTACTTTGGCCCGCTGAATGAATTAGAAGTCTTTGTTTGGCCCGCTGAATGAATTAGAAGTCTTACTTTGGCCCGCTGAATGAATTAGAAGTCTTACTTTGGCCCGCTGAATGAATTAGAAGTCTTACTTTGGCCCGCTGAATGAATTAGAAG
>CAXITT010000008.1:2674913-2712618 GCA_964033795.1 Lymnaea stagnalis
GCCCAACGCACCATTGCGGGATATAACATTTTTAAGGGATTTTTTACCCCCCCCCCCCCCTCCCCATTTTTTTTAGGTTTTCTTTAATTGTCTTGTGTTTAGATATTCTGACTCAGCTGACAGATTCTGTGCTAAATCTGAGGGACACTGCCACAGGATGAGACCATGAATAAGATTGCTAATAAATCAGTTTAGTTTGTGGCGTAGCGCCTGCTCTTACGATGATTCGCCTGCTCTTACGATGATTCGCCTGCTCTTACGATGATTCATTCGTTTTATAATAAAATAATTGTTTTTATTAATAGCAGAAAAATGTGTAGGGGTAAAAGGTGGTGGTTGGCGGGCAATAAATGTAAGCTTGTCTCGCCTACCAGCTTTGAAGACCAGCTTTGACTACCAGCTTTATTCTTGATATAAATAACAGGGTGGTATTTAAATATTTAAAAGTTTATTATCAAACTCATGTGTCAATTTTTCTTTACAGCGTTTAAAAATAAAAATGAAAATTTCAATGTAGTTTAGGAACTGAATGCAGGAAATGCTCTGATTTGTTTACAGGTGAGACTGCATCAGTTTACTTGGTATGCTTGGTCCAAGTGTTACCTCCCTTGTCTGAGAGGAAGTCTAAGCCCACAACAATTTTGTTCCCAGTCTTAACACTGCATTAAACATTTGCCCCGCTGATCATTTAACCTCTTTCCTGTTTTCTCCATGGTGTTAGATCATTTTACATTTTTTTTATGCTCAATTTAGCAGATTAAGTTGAAATTAAATACAGGTTACTTTATTAAAAAACAAAAAAACAACATTATATTCTGTTTTAAAAAAGAGGGAATAGAATTTCAAATGTCAGTTTGTATTTTTGCTTACTTCCAGAACCAGCTGAGTTTGTTGAGTAGAAATGTGGAAGAGATGAAGAATGAGCAGACAAGCATCAAGGATCAACTGGAAGAGGTCAGGTCCAACCGGGGAAGTTCCCAGGATCGCAGGTCTCAAACTGGCTCCGACAGGTCTCTTTCCACATTCTATTTTCACCTCAACTTCAGTGGTTCCCAATTTGAGTTTTCTCATGATACCAAAAGTTTTCATTTTGAAAATTAAAAAGCACACTCACACCTACCTTCACCCATTGCTGTGTACCCCTCACTGGTTGTTGTGTACTGTAATGAATAATCATTTTAAATAAACAACAAAGCTTTCAACTGAAAAAAATAAAAAGGAAAATGCTGTTGAAACTGAACTGCTAGTAGCAGCCATATCAGCTTTTTACAAGGGAGAGAAATAAATTATAGGAATCAAAGCAAGGAATTTGAGCAACCTGCTATGTGACTGGCTGACATTATGGTTCTATGACATTATGATCAACTGATATTTTGATCCTATGAAATTATAATCCTATGATATTATGATCCTATGACACTTTGATCCTATGATATTATGATCTTATGACGTTAAGATCCTATGACATGATCCTATGACTTTATGATCTTATGACATGATCCTATGACTTTATGATCCTCTGACTTTATGATCCTATGACTTTATATCTTATGACATGATCCTATTACTTTATGATCTTATGACATGATCCTTTGACGTTATGATAGTATGACTTTATGAGCCTATGACATAGTGATAGTATGACTTTATGAGCCTAAGACATGATGATACTATGACATTACAATAACATTTAAGCAGAATACTGCAGAAAGAATCAATATAATTACCGTATGTGTCATCCCCTCACAGAGCCAATCTACTTAACACATCCCCTGCTCCCCCTGACCACCCCACTCTTCCTGAATCTCCGGAGGAGTGGGACACTAAGCTCTCCGAGTTCCCTACAGAGGAGGACGATCAGTTGGCCATTGGTAAGCTTTTGTTTTAATTTTGTTTAAATAACAAGAAGATCTTTTTTTTATTACTATTCATCTACTTCTTTTAAGGGCCCACGATCAATTTATTGATCACTTTGGCTCCTATTTGCATCAATATTAAAACTATATTATAACAAATTGTTGTGGTACATGTATAAAGTCTTCATATTATAAATTGTAATGGTACTTGTATAAAGTTTTCTTATAAAAAATTGTAATGGTACTTGTATAAAGTCTTCATAAAGCAAATTGTAATGGTACTTGTATAAAGTCTTCATATAACAAATTGTAATGGTACTTGTATAAAGTCTTCATATAACAAATTGTAATGGTACTTGTATAAAGTCTTCATATAACAAATTGTAATGGTACTTGTATAAAGTCTTCATATAACAAATTGTAATGGTACTTGTATAAAGTCTTCATATAACAAATTGTAATGGTACATGTATAAAGTCTTCATATAACAAATTGTAATGATACTTGTATAAAGTCTTCATATAACAAATTGTAATGGTAGTTGTATAAAGTCTTCATATAACAAATTGTAATGGTACATGTATAAAGTCTTCATATAACAAATTGTAATGGTACTTGTATAAAGTCTTCATATAACAAATTGTAATGGTACTTGTATAAAGTCTTCATATAACAAATTGTAATGATACTTGTATAAAGTCTTCATATAACAAATTGTAATGGTACTAGCATAAAGTCTTCATATAACAAATTGTAATGGTACTTGTATAAAGTTTTCTTATAACAAATTGTAATGGTACTTGTTTAAAGTCTTCATGTAACAAATTGTAATGGTACTTGTATAAAGTCTTCATATAACAAATTGTAATGGTACTTGCATAAAGTCTTCATATAACAAATTGTAATGGTACTTGTATAAAGTTTTCTTATAACAAATTGTAATGGTACTTGTATAAAGTCTTCATATAACAAATTGTAATGGTACTTGTATAAAGTCTTCATATAACAAATTGTAATGGTACTTGTATAAAGTTTTCTTATAAAAAATTGTAATGGTACTTGCATAAAGTCTTCATATTACAAATTGTAATAGTACTTGTGTAAAGTTTTATTATAACAAATTTTAATGGTACTTTTATAAAGTTTTCATATAACAAACTGTAATGATACTTGTATAGTTGGTGTGTAATATTTGACAACTTAAGTTTAACAGTGATATGAGAAACTATCAAAATGAGACTTAACTGTAAATGTGTAATTTTTGAAAACTTGCTTTCCATAACTACTTTATAATAATAATAAAGATTATTTGAAAAGAACGCTTCATCCCCAAAGGCTTGAAGCGCGGTACATACCAAATTGAAGTACAAAATGCAACATTACAAAAACTACATACAAGAATACCCATTCTAAGTCTTTCATACCTTGCAACCATAAACAACACAGGCCAATATACATCTACAAGATAATAGCTGTAAGTGTGTAAAATATTACCCATGTATTCTTTACCTACTTCAGTAAATATACTTATTATTAAATTTTAAATGTTTATACTCTTCCACAACTTTATACTATTGTAAAAGAGTAATATTTGACACTTGCATATTCAGCTACTTCAGTAAATATACTTAACTTTTTTTTTTTACTATAAATCTGTTATGTTTTAACCTTGTACTCAGTGTAATATTGTACCCTTGTATTCTGCAGCTACTGAAGTGACAGCGGTAGCCTGTAAAAGTCTCAGCCTGACCCAAGCCTTGGGGGAGAAATGTCTGAAGCTCAACCATCTGGGATCTAGTGAGGAGGAGGATGATAAGCCCACCAACAGACGGGTGTCCCACTACACGCCAAAAACACTCCAAACGGCTCTCGAGGAGGCAGCTAACAGACGTCACAGCCTGCCTTCAAGTGGGGTGTCAAGGGCCAGGAACAAGGACATTGCACTAGCCGGTCAGTTTGTGGATCAGTTCCTGTTTGCCCTCTATGTATGTTTGTTTCAACACCTTTGTATTTTATATTGGTCAGGTTCCTCTTTTTCAATACATCAAATTTGAAAGAAATCTTTCCAGGTACCTAAAATCTACTAGACCTACTTCTGTTAGAATATTTCTGCCATTGAGTAGATTTTTTGAAGATCCAGAGAAATCAATTGAAAACATTGAATTCCAATTAATTTTCTCAAGAGAATTTCCATTTACAGTTACTTTGTTACATATTGATTTAACTGAACTAATGGCATTAGAAAAAGTTGAAAGAAGGAAAATCTGATTAGGTCAAAAGTGTCTTAGCTCCAGTGACCTGAAGTAAATTAATTTAGCTGCCACCTCACTAGTCACAATGTGTCACATTTTCCACTTAAACTTGTATATTTGCATTCATTCTAGTTTAATTTTTAATAAAAAAAATATTCATTCGACCATAAAAAAATGTTCAATATTGTTATGGGAAAAAAATGTTTTTTTCTTGATAGTTGAATATGGATAGGTCATGTATGAAAAGAATGATAGGTCATGTATAAAAAGAATGATAGGTCATGTATGAAAACAATGATAGGTCATGTATGAAAACAATGATAGGTCATGTATGAAAACAATGATAGGTCATGTATGACTACAACTAGATTAAAAGATAAAAACTATTTTCATGTTCTAGTAGGATGAGATTTTAGCAAGCCTTGCGGACCTATGCTGGTCCCCAGACAACCATTTGGAGATCACTGTTGGATGTCATAGACTAAAACCTTTTTAAAACTGTGTACAAAACTATGTCCAACAGCCAAAAGACAGACGTCGGTAAAGGAGCTGGCGGACTCTGAGAGAGATTACTGCTCCAAGCTGTGGTCACTCCTCAACACCTACCTGACGCCCCTGCAGACGGGCGGCTTCTTCAGCACCAAGGAGCTCGACGTTCTGCTGCCTTCATACATGGAGCAGCTCTACGCTGAGCATTACCACATATTTACAGGGCTGCAGGAGCGGCTGGTGCATTGGACACACATGAGCACCATAGCTGATTTGTTGGCCAAGGTCACAGATCCACACGGCGCCGTGAGTTTGTTTTTTGTTGACCAGAATGGAGGCTCTTCATTTGTGGTCACCACTCTAAAAATAGATTACAATTACTATCTGTTTTAATAATAGATTACTTGCTTCTTTAATGATAGATTACTTGGTTCTTTAATGATAGATTACTTGCTGCTTTAATGATAGATTACTTGCTGCTTTAATGATAGATTACTTGCTTCTTTAATGATAGATTACTTGCTTCTTTAATGATAGGATACTTGCTTCTTTAATGATAGATTACTTGCTGCTTTAATGAGCTCATTATGTTGAAGCAACATTGATGTTAAAAATTATGACATAAAAATTAAGCCTTGAAAGTTCGCAGGATGTTTGGCTGGACTGGCCCAGGTCTCAGTTAATCTTTCTTACCTCTAAGAAGCTTGAGAATTAAAACTGTTGGCCTGTTGATCCTTTCCACTTAAAAATGATGCACGCAAATTAAATGTTTTGTGTTTAATCATTTTGTAATCCACATTGTATGACTTAATCATCACATGTTTTGCTGATTTCTTATACTATCAACAGCCAACGATTTTCTTTGATTAATGCTTGTGTATATCACAAAATAAACCCAGGATTCCCTGCTGCCACTGTACCAGGAATGTGCAGAAGACTTGCCGACAGCTGTGACGTGCCTGAAAAGAGCTTTGTTACAATCGGCAGAATTTAAAAACTTCCTCAAGGTGTGTTGACTGCCACACTGCCAGTTTGTCTGCTTAGTTTTCATTCAAAATATGAAATAATTCATTAAGAATTTAAAAGCTTGAGTTCCATTGCTGAAGTGTGAAATTCAAAGTAATGAGTTCAGTAAGTTTCATTTGAAAAAGATAAAGGATTTAAATGGACTGTTAAACATTTTTCTTTTACGATAAAAAAACCAAACAAACCTATATAGCACTATGTCGGTTTTTGATGTTTTAAAAGTTCATCGTCAACTGAGATTCACTAAGATTTACTGAAATTCACTGAGCTACATTGACATTCACTGAGATTATAAATCTTCTGATGTAGGCCATTCAGCACAGTAGCTGCCAGAGTGAGGAGTTAATGTCCCTGATTATTGCCCCTGTTCAACATGTCCCCAGGCTGTTGCTACAGTTACAGGTAAACACATTCATATATAAGTCAACAACAAATATACAATTTTCTATACAACTACAGCCGCTGTTATCCAATATATTCTAGTTCACTAATATTTAATATTTTAATCCAAATGGTTAGAATTTTAGTTGGTTGATCAGACATGATTGCTGCACATCAGACATGATTGCTGCACATCAGACTTGACTGCTGCACAGCAGACATGATTGCTGCACATCAGACATGATTGCTGCACATCAGACATGACTGCTGCACATCAGACTTGACTGCTGCACATCAGACATGATTGCTGCACATCAGACTTGACTGCTGCACATCAGACATGACTGCTGCACAGCAGACATGATTGCTGCACAGCAGACCTGATTGTCGCACTTAACTCATCAAGTGGAATTTAAAACGCCTGCTCTAAAAAAATTAAGATACCGGTAAACAATTTACTTACGATAATCCTTTACTGAATATGCAGCAAGTGATTCGCTTCACTCCGGCCAGCCACCCAGACTACCCATTGCTGCAAACGTCACTCCAGAGACTCACAAGCTTTGTGGAACAGTTGAACAAGAATGTCTCTACTGCCATGCAGACTTTGAGTCAAGAAAACTCTTTGAGGTTTGTACTTAATAACAACTTTCAAAGAAGAAAATATTCAAAATATTTGATAAAACAATTTTTTTTTTTTTTAAATTTGAAATCAAAATAAGATTTCTTAAATTTTATCAATATTAAAAAAAAAAATTGAAGTACATAAGACTTTCTTCTGTTGGTTTGTGAGGTGAGTATGTACATGGTGAAGATGTGTCCCAATCATCCCAGAGGGGACTGGTTCAAATGCACTTGGGATTGTCCTCTGCTATTAGTTGATAGATGGTGAATAGTCTATTTAGATAAATAAGTAACTTTTTCTTTGAGAGGATTAAAAAAAAAAAAACTAACGACTGAAGTCTGTGCACAGTCAGCTGCCAGCTTGGCTTAGGAATAAAAATGGCCTCTCAAAAAAGTCTCCCATCTTACCAGTTAAGTTAAATTTTAAAAAAAATAAAGATGTAAAAAGTAAGGAAGGGATTAGGAATATAAAGCAAGAAAATAAAGACGGGAACGTATAGACAAGAATACAAAGACAAAGATGGCGATTAAATTATTTTTGATGTTCCAATATTGCTAATATTGAATTTTTCTTCTTTTGCTATTAATGGAAAGCATTGCCATAAAATCAAGAAATATCTGGGTTACTATGGCAACCAATGTCAAGGGCAACTAATGTCATGAAATACCGGGGTTATTATGGCAATTATGTCAAGAAGTACCGGGGTCATTATGGCAACTAATGTCAAGAAATACTGGGGTTATTATGGCAACTAATGTCAAGAAATACCTGGGTTTTTATGGCAACTAATGTCAAGGAATACCTGGGTTATTATGGCAACTAATGCCAAGAAATACCTGGTATACTGTGTCAAATGTTTTTTTAAAATATTAGTTTTAAATTGACCAAAATGGAAATGAACCAACTTTTGACCAAAATAACAAATCAGTTGAAGGTTGACTGGGCTTTCTGACCATCTTTTGTTCTGTTCTGATCTTCTGTAGGCTGAATCTTGACCAACTGTTAAATGCTAGAGACGGCAGTGTCACTTCTTCTACAGAAGAGAGCATGAGCTCTGCTAGAGCTTTCTCCAAATCGGATCAAAGGTCAATATTGTCTTTACTCTAAAAAAAAAAAAAAAAAAAAAAAAAAAAAAAAAAAAAAAAAAAAAAACATTTTGAAAATTAGGAAGCTTAGATTACAAAACAATTAGAACCATATCTGTTGATCCACATTTGTTTTCAACAATTCTGTTTTTTCCTAATTTATTTAGAACTTTGACAGCAAAGAATAATATGTCATATGTTTACTCGGTCTTGTTTAATATGTGATATGTTTAGCATGTCATATGTTTAATATGTTATATGTTTAGCATTTCATGTGTATAGTATATCAAATGTTTACTATGTCATATGTTGACTATGTAATATCTTTACTATATTTTGTTTTCAGGGTTGTGAATTCAGAATGGTTGGACGAGCCCCCGTTCATGGGCTACCAGTCCTATCACCACCAACCAGAACACAGTCTGAGGCACTCGAGGCAACTGTCCACCAGACACAATGCTCTCAGCCAGCCGGACCTTACTATAATCAACAGCTTCTCATCGGCTCCTGGCCACTCTGCTCACATGCCCAGAAGTCAGTCGACGCTTCCAGCTGAGGACGGCAGAAAGTATCGGCACTACAAGGTCACTATCTGACAAAAATTTCTCAGCTCATACAGTTTCAGCTTGCGCCAAGATGAAACCAAAGCTTATTATTCAGTTACGCTTCATCTGATTTGAATTTTATTGTCGGGGTTCGTTGACTAGGACGTATTCATTGCGAATGTCTTTCTTTGGAAAAAAAATTATCTATAAAAAAAAAATTAAATTTTTTTTATTTTAGGTGAATATTTTTTCTTCTCAGCTTGAAACTCCTTCCACTCACATACTCTCACACACACACACACAGTTATTTCTTTCATTTGACTGCAATTGTTTTCAGTTGGTCTACTCAGTTACAGTTACTCAGTTGCAGTTACTCAGTTGCAGTGACTCAGTTGCAGTGACTCAGTTGCAGTGACTCAGTTGCAGTGACTCAGTTGCAGTTACTCAGTTGCAGTTACTCAGTTGCAGTTACTCAGTTACAGTTACTCAGTTAGTTACTCAGTTACTTAGTTACAGTTACTTAGTTACTGTTACTTAGTTACAATTACTAAGCATCTTTACACCCTTTTTCTAGTGCATTTGACCAAACTCATTCTATCCACCTCCCCATATGATGTTATCCTCCTTGTGTAAGGTAGTAACGCCAGGTTAGCTATTTAAGCCAGGATTGTACATCATGTAAATCATAATTGTAAAAACACAGGAAGTAAATGTCGGCAGCATTTCATTTTAAAATTATTTTTGATCACCGCCAGCTAAAGAAACGACAGATGTCTCCTGGCAGGACAAGCTCACACGATTACCTCGCCCACAACAATCTCCCGCACAACTCCCCTCTAGTTCGGCCGTCTTCTGCGATTGATTTTATCGGACATCTCCAGCAGCAGCAATACTCACCGCGACTGGTACACAGGGAATATAATTACCCCGGGCCCCAGCCGAGGCCTCACTCGGCCCTTGGCCCTCACGCCCTCCTAGGGCCTTCTGCCATGGAGATTCAGCACAGACCAACTGTTATTAGCCGCAAACATCTTCGTCGATCTCAGCCGCAAATGTAAGTGAGAAAAAAAAGTTCAACCTGGGGGTCAAGATATCAACGAAACACTCTTTAAAATAGATCCTTACATTATGTTTCACTTTTGTTAACGATAATGGGAAATGTGATACAAAAGTTACTTCCCCTAGGTAATAGCATGTAATGTAATTTTAAAAGATAAAAGGTATAATGAGAAAATTTTAAAAGATAAAAGGTATAATGAGAAAATTTTAAAAGATAAAAGGTATAATGAGAAAATTTTAAAAGATAAAAGGTATAATGAGAAAATTTTAAAAGATAAAAGGTATAATGAGAAAATTTTTAAAGATAAAAGGTATAATGAGAAAATTTTAAAATATAAAAGGTATAATGAGAAAATTTTAAAAGATAAAAGGTATAATGAGAAAAAAGAAAACAACCAAAATTAAACTTTTATTTACAGGACCAGTTTTTCCAAACGAATAAAACTTCTTTTTCATCTTTATTATCTAAAAGAAGTATTGAAAATTCTGTCTCTATTTATTTAAACATTAACATCATTTGTGAAGCTTTTTGCCTGATGTTATGTATGTTTTCTCTGATGAACAAACAGGTCAGTTGGTAAAAGCTACCGGCAAGACAGCTCTTCGTCTTCTGTGGCCTCCCGCGCAGGTCATGTCAGGGGCTCATTTTCAGCTCAGGACTTGATGCCCAGCCAGATGACGACCTATCCTGTCATGCTGGACGATGCCGATGATGAGGACGACACTCGAACAAGTGACACGCATTCTTTGGCTTCCCACCCACACAGCGACACACATTCTCTGGCCTCTCACGCGCGCAGCGGGAGCCACGGTTCCAACGAAGGCCCCGACATTGAGTTGGATTTTCTTCACAGCGGCTTCGAGACCCACCGGCAAAGGTCAGAGCTACACAATGGCGTCCAAAAATCAGCAGAATTCAGTGCTGCTGATGTCACAGTTAGTCTGGCGAGAATGTTGAGAGTGGAGCGGAACAGAAATCTCGAAAATAAAACCAGACCACCTGGAACCGGTTCTCCCTCTTTAAATATAAAGGCAACCATACAAGAACATGGACCTTCTTCCCCAGAATATAATGCCCAATCCGTTAAACCTCTAAGTCTTGGTGTTGAATACTCTAGCACTGGGGGACACCTGAAGGACACTAGTTTGTCAACAGACATTGACAGTTCAGATTTTCTTGACTCCCTAAGGTCTCAAAGTCAAAGTCATCAGGATGACACCCACAAGAGTTCCAGCTCAACCAACGGCATCGGTTCGTTAATAAAAACATTTGATGGCCTTCCACATAATTCTAAAGCCAATAGCTCTCCACCGATCTTCCACAATAACAGTAATTCAGACCCTTCAAAGATTAGCGTCAACGGAGATGTGGGTGATAAAATTGATCTCCAAACAAAGGGGAACAACAAGCATGCCATTGATGAACAGACTTCTGAAAAAAATCGGCAATTCTTATTGTCATTGACCAGTTTGTCGTTAGGGGAAAGCACTGGCAGCAAAGATGGCTGCAAACCTAAAACTGCGTCAGAGAAAGGAAGGGGGGATAACTCTGCTCCAAGTGCTAAATCCCTTCATTTGGATTCTCATAGGAGAGCCCCTGAGCCACCTCCCCGTACAACTAAAACATTAATCGGATTATCCGATTCTAAAAATGTTGTGAATGGTTCAGATGCTGTTAAAAGCCCACTGGGATCCCCTCTTCCCAATCAGTTCTCCCAGCTGCGCCAATCAAACACCAGCTTAAATAACATCTCTGTCTTGACCCCTGACACCGTCAAAGCTTCTCAAGCCGACAGGAACACCAGGGCCCTCAGTTTACCCTCACAGCAGTCACCCCACTATCCATTCAACAACAGCTCCTCACCAACGTCTCCCGGCAAAACCACTTATTCAACCAGAGCCAATCCATTTTTCAATCCACCGTCGAGCAACAACGCAGCTGACGGTGAAGTCTCGCCAATCAAGAGAGACCATTCTCATATTGGTAATGAGGCTGACCTAACCTCATATCCAGACAGCAATGAGCTCCCACCCTTGGACGTGGACAGGGCCGCCACGCCTGCGGATGAGCGCAGTCGAAGGCGAGAGGATGGCGTGAAGTACCCGGGTGGAAGAAAGTTTGATGACCCGGTGTCCGCTAGGAAGAAGATGCACTTCAAGGCATCGATTAAAAACCTCTTCTCAAAGAAGAAGTAAGTGAAATTTGGTGGAGATGACCTGCTATATTTTAATAAACAAATTATGTTAAATGTAAATAAAGTGTAAAAAGGTTAATGTTTAAAAAAAAAATAGCTTATCAACTACCTTTTTGGCATCACTAAAATAGCTATATGAAAATAATTTAAAAAGCAGCTGATGTCCATCTAATTTATTTATTGATGAGGTATGATTTTTGTCAGCTGCTTCCTAAAGTAATTGCCATATAAGCTAGTTTTTTGTTATAGCCAAGGGCTTGTTTCAGAAGTGAGTTCGCACCCAAAATTAAGTTGTAAAAAGAAAGGATCAAATAGTTGGTTAGTTTAAGAAATTCTTCCTTTACAAACCATGAGGCTTAAGGGTGAGATAGATTTTTCTTTCTTTTTAATAGTGAAACCTGGGCAACAATCATTTTGCTAAACTTTTTATAAAAAATTTCTCTGAGAGACATGTTGTTGACATTTTCTCTCCGTCTACATTTCCGCCAAATTATGCATTGCAAAACTTGCATGCTGCATTGTGTGCATAAGTGCTTTACCTCCCCTGCCAGTGAGAGGCTGATCATAAGAAAATACTGAACAATAAGTTTTGAAACAGAAGCTGACTTATTTTATTTGGTGTGAGCAAAGGCCATGGTAATTTAATATGTTCTCATACACCTTACATCTTAGAAATTATATTTAATAAAAACCTACTTCTAAGCCTCTGTCATTAGGAGGGCGAAGGTCATTCCAAAAATTATTTTAACTTGCATCAGTCTCCTAGCTAATTTTTCCTGATCAATCTAGCTCAATCCAGCACAATCCAGCTCTTCTCAGTTCTCTGCCCTGCTTAAGAGAACTCTACGGTTGCCAAGTTGTTTTCAGGAAAATTTGCAAAATGTAATTAAAACAGAAGATTTCCAAGTCAAATATGAATGCACTGTAAACATTCAAAATAAGTGTTTTTAAGATAGGAAAATTAAATCACTATTTCTTAAATTAAATATGTATATAAGACAAATGTTATCTTGTGCGAAACGCTGTAAAAGATGGCAATCTTAGTTCAACCAGTGTTCCCTTTTTTCAATCATCCTGGGAATGATTAACATTGATTGATACATAATGATTTTACTTATTTATGTCTTTTACCTCGCCTGTACATAGGCCGTCTACAGGAATTTTCCATTCATCTCGGTCCTATGCTTTCCTTTCCAGATGTTTCCAGGTGTATCCCACTCTTTGTGTGTCTGCCTTTAGCTCGTGTCTCCATGTATTCTTTGACCTTCCTCTCTTTCCTTTTCCCTGTGGATTCCATGCTAGGGATTGTCTTAGAATGTTATCTTCGGGTTTAGGAACAGTCTGTCCACCTCCATCTTTTCCTTATCATGTCTTCAGCAATAGGCTTCTGTATGTCATTTCCAGTAAGTCTTTGTTGGTGATGATGTTTGGCCATTTATGTTCAAGATCTTTTTTTTTTTTTGAACAATTACAATTGTTACATCACAGTAACTTATTACTAGCCAGGTGTCAATTAGTTATTTTGTTTCATGAAAATCAGTTGTATTTTTTAAAAATAAATTACAAGAAACTTAATTAAAGTTAAAATGCTATAATTTAAATATTTTGTTTAATCTGAAAATGGAAACTAACAGCTGAACAAGGTAGAAAGTAAACTTGGTAAATAATTACTTTTAGCATTAGCATCGCTTTTGAGGTGCTTTCAAACTCTGCTGCACTTGTGATCCAAGATTCACATCATCTATATGTTCATTGACACATTAGTGATATAGTAGAGGATATAACTAATTCCTATACATGGTTTGGCCCAGCTAATAATCATGCTTACAATTGTATCAAATGGATTTATTTGATGCACTATTTATTTAACTACTAAGAATAAAATTTAAAAAAAATAACAAGTATTTATTTTTTGGGTTGTAGCTTTTTCTTTTACACTGAATAGCATTCAGCAGTTAGAAATATTATACCATTTAAATAATGTTTTATAAAAATGTGTCTGTTTTTGAAAAGTAATATTTCAATGAATGTCAACTTCCGAATTTCTGCCAGTGTTATTTAGTAGTCAGTGATTGACGCACACCACCCCCCCCCCCTCCCCCCTCAGAGAACCATATAATAATCACTGTCTTGTTCTTTCTTCAAGTAAAAATTAAGCTTATTGATGGGTCAGCATTTTCTGTTTGTTTTGAAATGAGCCCACCTCTGAGCCTTATCTCCTTGTTTTCCCTCAGTGTTTCCCAAGTATTGCCCCCTTCCCTATACCCCCCCCCCCCCCCCTCTGGTCTACCTAAGCTATAAAAACATGCACAGGAAACATTTCTTCACATATTTGTTTAATTAAATTTCCCAGAAATCAATCAATCCCAGAAATGTACATCTTGATGTTAAAGAATTGAATAGTGTTTAACACATGTGTTGACCAATCCGTTAATTGTATTCAGAGCTTAAGATAAAATAATATTGACCCTACCTGCCAAAGTTAGGATATTTATTTTGTAGTCCCTTTGTGCTGAATCCACTATGACTTTTCTATTAATAAAGCAAAGTTAAAAAAAAACAAAAAAACAGTCATATTGTATAAATAGAATATACATGCATATACAAATAATTTTTATTAGCAGCTCCCATGGCTTATTTAACTCCTCTTGATTTCTTAGAGTCCCCGTATGATGTCCAACTGTACCAACGGGGGCAGTACTTTGGGAGAAAACTTAAATAACATGTCATCACTGGTGCTGGATTTTTCTGCTATTAATGATTAAAGCTATGATTTGAGTGTTGAGCATGATATGCATGTACTGAAACCCAGCATGACGTTATATGAGTGTTGCGTTAATTTAACTTAAATCCTTAAATATTCACTTAAACCGAGTGCTAAATTAAAAACAATACAACAGCTTAACTTGAACATAAAAAAAAGAAAGAAAATGAAGCCAAGATGAAAACACATTTTTGAATTAATGTTATGAAATAATTGTCATGGCCAGGCCTGTATTATTTAAACAAACGGAACAAACAAGATAACACATTTTTAAAACATAATTACATAAAGTTAACAAGGGCTCTTTAATTAAAGGAGCATGCAATTATTTCAATTATTTTCAAATAGAAAATTGAGGGCAAAAAAATTTAAAGACTAAATTTACGTTTAAAGGAGTTGAATGAAAAATAATGATAAATACAGTTTACCTGAATTTAACTTAATAAGCTCCTGATGACTTTAAAACTGATAAAATTAATAAAATATGTAGACAATTATTTTTGATTATGTGTTGCAGCCATTGTTGTCTTGAATCTCAAGCTCTGTAAAAAATTGTTAAATTAAATAGTTTCCAGCGGTTTTATTTTAGTTTTAATTTCAGAATATTAAAATATTGTTGACCAGTTTTTTAAATTTACATAGGGAAAACATATGTTAAAACTTGTATGGACTCGGGAGACATTATTTGATATTAAAGTCCAATTTAACTACTGACAAAAGAAGACCAGGATGGGATAGTAATTGGCTT
Organism: Lymnaea stagnalis; assembly: GCA_964033795.1. NCBI lineage: Eukaryota > Metazoa > Mollusca > Gastropoda > Lymnaeidae > Lymnaea > Lymnaea stagnalis. Next base: position 2,689,939 of record CAXITT010000008.1, read on the forward strand.
AATTTCTAAAAGATTTTCTAGGAACTTAAAATGTTTACAAAAAAATTGTTTGACAATAAACATTATTGTGTTCCATTATTTACTGAGGGAATGTCTATGATTTCAAACAATAATTTTTACTGGGGGAAATGCCTATAATCTCAAACAATAATAATTTGATGTGAATCTATTTAATTGTCAATGTCTTGTTTGCTTGCATGATGTAACATTTTAACCTTCATTTCTACAGACTTACAGAGTCCGATGTTTGAGCATTGTGGGATGATTTAGTCTAGGTAAATTGACTTGTTTGTGCATCCGTAGTTTATCTTTTTCCATCCTGCTCCTTCTACTTATGGTGATGCCAGTTTTTCCACTTCAAAACAAAATTTCTTGCACAAAATGTTTTAATCGACTTTATTTTGTGCTAACCAAGAAGACATTTGTCTCCCTTTTTGTGCCTGGATTATTGGGATTTCAAACAAATATTTTATTAAAATTTCTGTGGTATTCTTATACAACATTGTTTCTAAGAGTAGACATGTTAAATAACTGGAAAAAAAACAAAACATAAACTGGTTTTGAATTAAAATGAAAGATTTGTTTACAACAAAAACTCAACTTGCACATTTCTCTGAAAGACCATCCAAAAAATGCCTATGCAAAAAATTAGCCAAATGTATTTGATCTGGTTTAAACGCTGCAAGCATTTGGGTCGATAAACATGTTGATTCTGCTGTAGATTACATTATTTGTGATTCTGATTCTACACTGCTGTTAAAGAATGAGACGTAAGTTAGACCGAGTTGAAGCAAGTCAAGAAGAAAAAAAGTAAACAAATCAGACCTGACTACATTGTTTTAACAGCTTAGGCATGCACATGTTTTAGTGCTTTGTTGCCACTTGACGACCAGCAGATTAAGCCAATAGGCTCCCGTTATTCTTCTGGACAACATTAGTTGTATTTTGTGTTGAAGAAAATGAATTTTGTGAGTGAATGTACTTGAATGTCCCTCCGAACTTTTAACACAGCATTTAAATCAATATTTTCTTCTGGCTCAGCGACAGTTTGATGGCATCAAATATTAAAGCATACTTAAAGGGAGCAATGGTCAATAGACCGACTCGTTCAGTATTATAAGTGGTTTATTTGGGTTTATTCTCAAATAATAAAGTATACAATATTAAGGTGAAAATTTGAGAAACCAGATTTTAAATTATCATAAAATATCAAGGATGTCTCATTAATTATTTATAAAAATTGAAATCTCATTGTTTTGTTGTCCATAGGGGCAGAGTTATTTTGGCTGATGTGGAGAGAGAAGTGGTGATGGAAATGGCAACCGCTGTGGCAACAACAACAACAAGCAAAGGCTCATCGACTACAGCTTCCTTCTTGACGGCTGTGTCCGGCAATAAATCTGGCAATGGCAGCGGCAGTTGGGCTGCCACTGAAGGTCATTCCACAGACAAGGGGCAGGAGGGTCAGGCCTTTGAGATAAGAACACGGAAAGACCAGGGAAGCAGTACGTACAGTCCAATAAAAGTGTCCAAATTATTTCATCGATTGAAGAACACCGATCTGAAACCGTCACCCGCAGAGAAAAACAGCCATGAACTGAACAACGAAGAATTCCAGCAGCTGCGGCGGGCACAAGAAAGTCTCCCCGTCAAATCTTCACAGCAAAGCAGCTTGATTTTCGGTCAAGGTCAGCACGGCTTAATTTTGGCACAAAAAGAAAGCAGCGCAAAGGAAGGTCAAGGTCACTGTGATGGCAAAGAGAAAATTGATTTACATGTGAAAAATGGATTTTATCTCCACCCGCCAGCCAAATCCAAACAAGATGAGAGATTGACCAATGAAAACGGAACGTGTAAATCTGAGGCCAAAGTCTCGTCAGGTAGCTCTCTCAATGAGGGAAAGTATTTGGAGATGAATTTTTCCCCGCTGACTAAATCATTCCTGAAGAAGTCAGCATCTGAGAATGGTAAAGGGCTAAAGAAGTGTGTCACAAATGAACCGGGTCACCTGGACGAGACGAGCACTTTACTGGTGAGAAAGTTGGATCCGTTCAACGGGGCTTCTGCTAAAAGACACAGTGTTGGAGAATCTGTCCCCGTAGAACATGCCAGGAAGTCTTTGTGTCTCAAGTGCAGGGCTTGCCAGGAAAGTAAAAGTCAAGGGCAATGTGAAAGAGACAATTACATAAATACAGAGCCCAACCATTCTAAACCGCACCTGATGTCTTGTGAGTTGAACTGCTGTGAACAAGATCTTAAATTGGGCATGAGAGCACCCCAGAGTGAATGCCACCATAGTGGGGTCCTTCAAAATTTGGATAGTGAAAATAAGATAGTTGTCACCGAGAAGGTTTTGCATTTTTCAAGTGATTCCTTAGAGATGGAAGATGGTTTAAAGCCTTGTGGTGATGCTGTTCCATTAGGCAGAGCTAAAAGATGTGACGCTTCAACCATGGACAATGCTCATTCAGAAAGGAAACTGAACAATTCATACTACCAACAACATGAAAGAAAATCGTTTTCTTCCCCAAACTCACCATCCAAACAATTAAAATCTCCTGCTCAGCCTTCTAATGCCACGGTCAACCCCGACTGCCCTTGTACTGGTGTTGGGCAAGCCAGACTTGGTGAAAACTCATTCACAAGTAGTGATGGATCTCCGTCACAAGACTCCAAATGTTCTCAGGTTCAATCAAAAGTGTCTGAAAGCAAAATCTCAAAGACTTTTCATAAACTGTTTCCGTCATCAAGCCCTAAAAAAACTGAACCGAAGCTCCAAGACAACAAAAAAAGCCCCGCCAGCCCTACATCCCAGAGTTCCAATGCATCTTCTAACCTGGCAGCGCCGCAAAAAGTAAACTCGAGAATACCACACACTTCTAAAGCCCCAAAATCTTTGTCATCGACGGGGCGAGATACCATTATAAAAAATGGCCACCCAACAGAAGCGACGAGCCAGGTAAGAGAAAAATCTAGAGCTAAAGACTTTTTCATAGCACAAACCAAGGCTGGAGCTGAGAAGCCAAATGTGGTGGAAGTGGATGATGCTTCAAAGCAGTACGTTCTAGAAGGCAAGGAATTTGAGCACAGGTACAGGTTGTACTATGACGACGAGGCTAAAACTAACAATGATGGAGCGGACACGACTCTGGCATCGTCGGAGAAAGCTGTGGGAGGGCAGGGATATTTTGGAGTCTTCTACGGGGACGCAGAGGACAACCGACAAGTAACAAGGCCACGGACCACAGCCCCGGCATCAAAGAACTGTTCGCCTGACCAGTGGTCCCTTTGTTATACGAAGGTGGGATCAGGTCTGCATTATTTGTATCAAGCCGCCGAGGATGGTCAGGGGTTGACCAACCAGGAGAAACACTCTCAAAAATGTCCAGAGTTCACCTGCTACAGGGATGAGGTAAAAAGCCATGATCTCGGTCACGATAACGTGCTCCTGAGCTCATGCAATGCCGCCGTCTTGTCTCACCTGCCAGAAATCAGACCTGTTTATGAGCCGTATTACCACGGACCTGATTCAAGGCCTTCGTTTGCAATGTCCAGACCCTTGCAGCTGACCAGTGCCCAAAGGGCCTTGACCTCCTCACCTGGATTACATGAAGACATCAGGGACAAGGCTGATGGAGGATTTAAGAGAGAGAGTTCACAGGGAGTGCAAACCATCCCCATTATTATTCCTGATCTTGCCTCTCCTGATGGTCAAGCACAGGGCAGTGTGGGATCAGTGGGGCATTCCACTACAGTCCCCTCCTTTGTTGTTGATAAAAAGGGAGCTCCTTGTATTCCCCCAGATGCTAAGTCTGCTTCCAGGGCCAGTTCTGATAATGTGAGTAACCCCTACAGCGCTAGATCCAATCAAGGTTGTGCAAGGGACCCAGGAGAGGCAAGAGGTCATGTGCATAAAGAATCCAGAGTCGGAGACGGAGCTGCCAAACTGACCTCAGCCCCCTTGATGCTGCCGTACGCAGGTGCTGTGTACGAAGAAAGCAATAGCTACAAGCCAAAAAAGTTGAATGTGTCTGCTGCAACAGAGGTCAAGGTCATTGAGTCTCACAATCTGAGCACATCAAGATCTGTGAGCACCGGGACAAGTAGTGATCTCGCTGCGTTCAGGGGTGACCAACGTCCACAACATCACCCTTTATCTGTCGCTGACAAGTATGATCTGTCCAACAATTTATTACACCCACCATCATTATGCATGACAGACTCTCAAAAACAGTATAATTTCTTTAAAGATAACTCTCGACATCAAAGGCCTGAGAGTTATCCCAACAAATCTGGAGATGGCCGTAGGAGCCAAGGCTTCTTCAGAGCTAGTTCACCAAACAACTTCTTTTCAAATCTTCAGTACAGAGACTATGTCATAGCCAATAGGAGCTCGGACAGTGGAACTCTAGTGGCTTCCGAGTCAGACTGCCAAATCACGAGTCACAATCCACCAAACGCTTCGGTGGTCAGAGCTGAGAGACGGGGGAAAAATAAAGTACTGGTGAACATAGGGAAGGGGCGGGCGGGACACCAGATGACGGAAGTAGTTGAAGTTGGACATCGGCAGCAGGAAGGCTATGCCACCAAGCACAGTAGAAGGCACCGGCTGGACGGGGTAATTTTGAGAACCCCTGACCATAAAACATTTCAGCCCCAGCACGTGAGGCACAGCGACGAGCCCAGGTCAGACCTCTACAGGGCAATGTTCCGCAATGTGTCGTATGTTCCTTACTTCAACAACAGGCCGCTGTCCCATCCTCATGTTGATGGCGGCGGTGCTCCCAAAAACCTACAAGGTCAAGGCCACGGCGGCAGACACGGGGGAAGGCACTCGTCTGCCTTTTCAGATTTGACAAGATATTCACCTGGTCTGGATGAATCGCCCAATCCGCCAGCAGCAAGGTATTCTAGAGCAGACCTTCAGCCCTGCTCACCTGATGGTGACCTTGACCCGAATAAAAAATCATCGTCTTCTCACAACCACAGCCTGAACGGTGCAAGTCCCACGCCAAGATCTCATTTAAGGAATGACCGGCAGATGGCTCACCCCAGCCCTGACCTACTTCAGCTCGATAAAAACTCTCAAGCCCCAGAAGCTTCTGCCCCAAACAAAGAGAAATCCACGAAGAAGTCATTCCTGTCTAGGCTGGCACAACCCATGTCTTTCTTCTCTAGGGACTCTAAGCCTGCCAGTTAAAGTCGGTAACTGTGGACCCTAGAGAAATATTGAGTCATAGAATCATGAGTCAGTATTGCTCTGGAACCAAGAGAAATCTCAAGTAATTAAATAAGCTGGTGGAGAATGAAGAAGGCGTGTGATTTATTTTAAGCAGCATGTGCAAAGCAGTGTTTATTTTCAATGATTATGATTCATAATTAACTGAATTCAATCAGATTAAATGAACTAGTTATAAAGATATCGAGCCCTTTGAATCTCATTTTCATTTAAGTGAAATACAGTTCAACAGTTCACCAAAAACGTTTCACCACAATGAGGCCAAAATGTTGAAATCCACTAAGCAGATTATTGACTCTGGGTGAGCTTTCTTAGTGTTCTGTGGAAATCCTTATTTCAAATGAATGATGTAATTGATTGTTTCTCTAGTTTAAAGATATGGGTCAAGTTCAAACTAAGAAGATCCAACACTATTGGGTAAACCCAATTTTTGTGGAAGGAGGCGAAAGCTATTTAACTTTTGTTTCTTTAGTTACTGACTTCTCATTTTTTTTTGTTTTTTTGGATAGTTTTTGCATTTGCTTAAAAAAAGCAGCCATGTAATAAGTTTGGCAGTATTTGAGACCTGTTTTCAACTTCATGAACTTGGCAAAATGTGAGACCTGTTTTCAACTTCATGAACTTGGCAAAATGTGAGACCTGTTTTCAACTTCATGAACTTGGCAAAATGTGAGACCTGTTTTCAACTTTATGAATTTGGCAATATTTAAAACCTCTTAATATAATTTTTTGAAGCAATTTTGCAACTGAATCAGGATTGAATAATGACTTTGATGGTGCCGACTATAAAAATCGTCTGTGTGATAAGCCATTTTTTTTTATTGTTTGCATTATTCTATTTTATGGTGGGTACTGGTAAAAAAAAAGTTAACCATCAAAACAGCGAGTCAATTTGATGGACCAAAGATGTTAACAATTTGACTTTTGCATGATGTAAAGTTAATTTATTTCTGACATATTTATGGTAAACAATTGTGTATAGTGTTATTGTTATTATTTACAATGAAACCATGTGGATATATTCATCCATGATGGCCTAGGTATGTGTTTGTGTGGGGCAGGGGGTGGGGTTCCAGCTCCAACCCAATCAGTGCTACATATATATTATTATATTATCCATTTTTGTGTGTGTATGAAACCATACACATTTACTGAAAGTGCTGAAAGTGTACATTTGGGATAACTAACACTACTTGTTCTTCTAAGATTGAACTATGCAATGTATACCTTTTTACATGTTTGGCGGGTTTACCACTTATTGAATGAATGTTCAACTGTAGAGTCTGATGGGTCTGCAAAGGATAGCTGGACGGCTTGGGGACCACGACAGTGGCGATCGTTGCCCAAGTTACACGCGAATAAACAAGAGGGGCGAGGCCTGGGATTAGGAACAGCGAACCCAGACAGCCAAACTGCACAGCCAAACTCAGACAGCGAACTCAGACAGCAAATGCAAACTGAACCCAGACAATCAGACATTGAACACAGACAGCCAACTCAGACCTCAAATGCAGACAGCAAACCCAGACAGAAAACACAGACAGTCAAACCAGACAGCCAAACCAGACAGATCTACCCGAGATCCACTTTGGCCTAATCCTAGCAGCATTTCCACGAAACGGCAGCAAAGAGAAATGATGTCCCAAAATCCAACGAATTATCTACTGACGACCTATGTTCGGGGGACAGATAACCGGTGGTAGTTTTGTAAACCAGAGTTATCAACCCTTAAAATAAAATGTTTTGTATATTTTTACAATTAAAAATCTTTCAAAACTGCCTGGATTTTAAAAAAAAAATCTTAGGCTACTGGCCGAGTTGAAACAAACATTAGCTGTCTGTTCATTTGAATTATTTTGTTATTTCGAATATTATTTTGGCATATTTTTCTCTTGTTTAAATACGCAATACGTAGTTCAAGAGGAAATTGATTTTTTTGCCACATGAAAAGTTTTGTTCAATGTAGGTCATTGTAAGTCGATGTAGGTGATTGCAAGTCGATGTAGGTAAAATTTTGTGGTGGCCACTATGGTCCAAGTGTTGAAAAAAAAGGGTAAGCTTTAATTGTATCCTGGTAATGTGATGCCCAAAGACTCAACTAGATTCAGTGCCAGGTGATGGAGTGGAATACATGTCTGTGTATCTTTGTGTGATTGTTGAAAACAGCATAATTTACATATTTCTTTCATGTCTCCATACAAACCTGCATAATGTTCACATACTATTCATGTCATTTAAGACATCTTTCCTTTCACTTGAATAGTTTTTTTTCTTCTTGTATTGAAGTTACTTTAAAAATGTTCATTTTCTATTCCATGTCAGTTAGTTCAGTTGACATTTTATTTGTTCAAAATGTCCTCTCATTTTTGCTGAAAGAAAAAAAAGAATATACGTTTCTAAATAAAGGTCCAATTAAATACTCAACTGATTCTTGTTGTATTTCAAATCTGTGGAACAACAGCAATTAAATACTTTGAAGTTTAAAGAACTTATTTGTCTTGGTATTTAAGCACCAGTGCTATGTCTTTAAGGACCCAGTGTTGTGTGCTTTAGTATCCAGTGTTGTGTGCTTAGTATTCAGTGATGTGTTATGTTTTTAAGTACCCAGAGTTGTGTTATGTATTTCAGTACCTTGTGTTATGTCTTTAAGTACCCAGTATTATGTTTTTAAGTACCCAGTGTTATGTCTATGCAGGCGCGTTTGTTCTCCAAAAGCAGTGGTTCTCCAAATTTTTGGCGTGTAAGGGACAATTAGGGATGTTCCCACGTTGAAGCAGCCAGGGAGTGGCTGCCAGCGGATTGGTAGACTTTCAAAAACGTCTCATTTGGCGAACTGAAATCTTAACGCTAACAGGCTGGTGTTGGTCCACTACCTGGTGCTGGTCCACTACCTGGTGCTGGTCCACTTCCTGGTGCTGGTCCACTACCTGGTGCTGGTCCACTACCTGGTGCTGGTCCACTACCTGGTGCTGGTCCACTTCCTGGTGCTGGTCCACTACCTGGTGCTGGTCCACTACCTGGTGCTGGTCCACTACCTCGTGCTGGTCCACTACCTGGTGTTGGTCCACTAGGTGCTGGTGCACGGCCTGGTGCTGGTCCACTACCTGGTGCTGGTCCATTTCCTGGTGCTGGTCCACTACCTGGTGATGGTCCACTACCTGGTGCTGGTCCACTACCTGGTGCTGGTCCACTACCTGGTGCTGGTCCACTTCCTGGTGCTGGTCCACTACCTGGTGCTGGTCCACTACCTGGTGAAGCTCTGGTCTTACAATGACCTTCAACCTTTCTTTCAATATTGGCATTGTGGTGAAGCCTTGAATGGGCAACTGTATAGAAACAAACGGTTTAAAAAAAAACAACCCACACACACACACAAAAACCTGTGTGGGGATCAACTTCAACTTGCAAAATCATGAAAAGAAATGATCAAGGCCATCATTACACTATTTAAATAATTGATTAATACTGACTTTTGTAATGACCCGTCTGAGATATGATGGCAGGACGAATGACCTACTTTGTTCTGACTGAAAAGAGGCACCCACTCAACCATAACAACTCGACTGTCGTGATTAAAGGATACTACTAATGTTGACGAGACCGTGTCTGTGGCGGTAGGGGGGTGACTGGCGATTATTGTTGTGGTGTGTACCAATTGAACTTTGTGACCCCTTGGCCCTGTGTTGTTGTCATGTAGTACGACGTCACGCGGTGAGTTGTTTTCATGAATGTTGAAACTTAAATGTGTGAATATTGGTTGGAGAACTGGAGCGAGTGGTCACGTGATGTGGTGCATGACAAGAATACGGAATAAAGGTTAGTCGTTGAACAGACCACAGACCCTTTGAGTTGATGTCTTAGTCTGCCAGCACACGGCGTCAGGTGGAGCGACTCCGACCGACCGACACAGCAGCTGGAATTAAATGGAATTGTTGCTGCGCCTTGGAAGAGATTTAAGCGGTCATTTGACATTTACAAGACAGCCAGCGGACTGGATACCAAGGGTAAAGAGTAAAGACTTAACTGCATGTGATAGGCGAGGATGCAGTTGAAGTTTTCAATACGTTCCAGTGAACTGGCGAAGAATGGGACATGAATACGTCTTTCCACGCAGTCAATTTTATTTTGAAGAAATTTGAGAATCACTGTTTACCAAGAAAGAATTTCACGATTGAGAGACCGGTTTTCTATTTTTTCAAGAAGTCAATGCGGCGGAGAAACGTTTGCTAGTTTTTTTTTACGGACCTCAAACTCAAGGCAAGGTCGTGTGAATTCGCAAGTCTGAAAGACTCGTTGATAAAGAATTGTAGGAGGTATTAAAGTGACAACGTCAGAGCCGGACTACTTAGAGTCTGAGCTAACCTACTTAGAGTCTGATCTGACCTACTTAGAGTCTGAACTGACCTACTTAGAGTCTGAGCTGATCTACTTAGAGTCTGAGCTGACCTACTTAGATTCTGAGCTGACCCTCATTAAGGCCGAAAACCTACGTGGAGTGGCAGCTCAAACTAATGAGACTGTGGTGTAGCGGCAGTGACGTCAGGTTCAGGGATATCAAGAAGACCAGGCACAAATACAAAGTGCAACTATTGTGGCAAGCAGCATCTACCAAGACAATGTCCAGCATACGGTCAACTACGTCACAACTGTGGCAAACCGAGTCGTTTTACCTCCGTATGCAGGTCAAAGCCTATTAGAGTTGTCACCAGCAAGAGGATAGAGTTGTCACTTACCAGCAAGAGGATAGAGTTGTCACTTACCAGCAAGAGGATAGAGTTGTCACTTACCAGCAAGAGGATAGAGTTGTCACTTACCAGCAAGAGGATAGAGTTGTCACTTACCAGCAAGAGGATAGAGTTGTCACTTACCAGCAAGAGGATAGAGTTGTCACTTACCAGCAAGAGGATAGAGTTGTCACTTACCAGCAAGAGGATAGAGTTGTCACTTACCAGCAAGAGGATAGAGTTACCTCCACTGCAGAAACGTTCCTCATTGGGAGTTTGCCTTGAAAAACAGACTTTGCCGTGAGTGGAGATCGGTGGTGACTCACGAGGGCAGGCAAATAACCTTCACATTGGACATTGCAGCGCAGGTGAACATTCTCCCATGCAGACTGTTTAGTCGACTTGGAAAGAGGAGACTTCAGAAGTCAACTGCAAGGCTTACCACGTACAGGGGTGAACAATTGTCTGCTGTGGGCAAGGTATTGGTCTAATGCACTGTAAAAGAAAAAAAAAAAGATGTTGGAATTTCAAATTATAAAAAAAAATAAAAAAAACCAATCAGGTTGTCAGCAACTCAATCTTATAAAAAGTGTGGATGCTATTGGCGATGAAACATTGTCTTCCTGTGGAGATGTTCTTGGATCTATCGCAGAAGAATACCGGTACATTATCAAAATTGACACACTCACACACACACATTAGGCAAGTGGTACACGCTGCTAGGAAAGTTCCAGCGGCATTGCGAGATGACCTCAAGAAAGAACTGGAGCGGATGGAAACGGAAGTGGATCATTGAGAAAGTGGATCATCCCACGGCATGGGTCAACTCGCTGGTTACAGTTGTAATATCTTCCGTGATCGTTTTTTTTTCTGCTGTTCCTGGAGTTGGCCATTTCTTTTGAGTCCAAGAACGACGTTTGGGGAAGGTAAGAGACCTTTCTTTTCATTGGGGTAACAGTGCATTTTAGTGGCGTAAATGATTGACTGATGTTTAAGAGTTTAACGTAAATAAATAAAACAACGGCTATCGTATCCGAGATATTATGGCACGGCCATCGCGTGGTTGGACGTGCTTTTCAATCTGGATAGTTCTCTTAACGGGGTGGTGGTGTTCATCATCATCATCATGTCCCTTAGTCTCTTCTGGACCATTGGGGCGCCACAGATGACATGTGAACTATCCTCCTCCATTCGTCTCTGTCTTCTGCACTACGCACAGCATCGCCCAGTTTTAGTCCTGTCCACTCTTTGATGTTGTCTTCCCATATTTTTCTTTGTCTTTCTCTTCTTCTCCCTCCTCTGGTGGTTCTGGGCGACACCATGTCAGTAGGTGCGCGAGGTCTACCAGCCATGATGAGGGTGCGATGAGAGATTATTCAAAATAAGTCATGAATTGCAGAAAAACAACAACACACGAACGTAAAAGAAAACAAACACACTGTGATGTGCGTAAATAAACAAACAAGTTTAGTTCTGTGATTCATGGGAAATTTCATCATGAATAAATTTATGCAAATAAAATGTACTTTTTACTTTTTTTTTTACTGATTTCAAAATATATGGGCATATGATTCGATTACATGGTACATATTCCTATAATATGAATGATAATAATAGTATAGAATGCGGACACACATTCCGATTGAGATAACTTTAAAGAAAATAACTATGACCATTTGAACGCATGACATTACAGAATAGTTCTCAAGTACCAAAACATCAGCCTTCATATGTCGTAAAACATTACTGACAGTACTGACACCACGGGTCCGTGTACATACAACACAAACATACGACATTTCGACCCACCCTCTCCCTCATATTACGTTTTATAACATTTGCATTGACCCCCCCTACCCCAATATTATAGAATATTCCGTAGTCCTAGCAACCTCCACCCCCCCTTTTTTTTTTTTTGCCCGAAAAAACACAGTATGTCTAAAAAAAAAAAAAAGGAAATTTCAAGCAAAAAGACAGATAGATATATACATACATTTACAGGTGGGCTCTGCAACCACTACGGACGGCTGTAGGGGCCCTTGGACATTTAAGGAGCCCAAAATTGTGATGTGGAAAAAATTAAACTATCAAATGTAATAACAAATAGAAAAAAAAAAGGGGGGGGGGCGTTTCCACAAAACCGATAAGTGGCAATACAGGTGGGCTCTGCAACCACTACGGACGGCTGTAGGGGCCCTTGGACATTTAAGGAGCCAAAAATTGTGATGTGGAAAAAATTAAACTATCAAATGTAATAACAAATAGAAAAAAAAAAAGGGGGGGGGGGCGTTTCCACAAAACCGATAAGTGGCAGGGGACCCCAAAAGTCAAGCGACGGCTCTGATCCATACAACACAATAAAACTGAATGATACACACGCCCCTACCACTTCCTGTTATATAGTATGTGAACTGTTCCTAAAATTGATTATTTAATTTAAATTTGAAAACAAACAACTGGAACAGTGACGCTTGCTAGTTACCTTCTCTTCTTACCCATAATTCTCAGATGCTAGAATGTTTACTTCCTGGTTACGATACAATATTGTATTCTACTAACTTCCCTTTTAGCTGTTAGCCCCCGCCCAGGCCCGGTTTAACCATTAGGCGAACTAGGCGGCCACCTAGGGCGGCAAATTTTTAGGGGGTGGCACTATAAATTAAATAATTAGTTGCCGTGGGCGTGGGGGCGCAGTGCGACAGGTTCGCCTAGGGTGCCAAATACTCTGGCGCCGGCCCTGCCCCTACCCTCTCTCTCTCTCTCTCTCTCTCTTCCCTCTCTTGTTTTGTGCTGTTCAAGGAAGAAGGCGTTCATGCGATACAGCATCCGTGTCATTAATTCTATGTTTAAGCTCTCTTCTATTTCTTCTCTCAATATTCCCAAAAATTTGCTCTCAATGACCGAGTTAATCAATACAAAGGAACCTTGCCTCCAGAAACACAGAATATATTACTATTTCAACACGATGTGGTGTACTACAACATACAGATGTTGATTAGTAGAATATTTATGTGTTGCATTTTTTTTCAACCAGTTTCCGATCACATATTGTTCTTTAAGAGTTCCACCCCTTTCATTCAGCCCGCATGCTGCGTTTGTGGCCCTTGCCTTCGGCTGACTGCCTCAACTTTACCAGGACACTTTTTTTAGTGGCAAGAATTTCCGTTCATTGCTCTAGTTCACCATTTGTACTTTAGTACAAGGGAAGCAATCCTTCTTGTCCGGATCTGAGCCCCCGTAACTCAGACGGCCGTCGGCTATACGTCTTGGCTTCAAGAACACCAAGGAATTTTCAAAATTGTCCCATTAACGTATTGATTGACGTGTTTCCTTTGTGTACATTCCAGCGTCTGACAGATCGTTTATCGTCTGCGCTCACCGAATATCGTCTGCTCATTTGATGTTATCTTATCCAACGTCAGTTTTTACACAAACAGAAGATATTGGTTATTATTGAAAACTGGAATGCACCGTTTAAAAAAAAAAATGCTATAATTTGAAATAATAATAGAAAGTATTTTAAAATGACTTTAAAAAAAAAATCAGCTGGTAAATTAGAACATAATGGATTTAATGTGAGACAAATGTTGATTGTTGATTAATCCACGAATTAATGGATAAGTTAGATTCATAAACAAACTCTTATCACTTTCTTTAACAGAACATATTGTCTTACTCTGAGGTGCAGCATACACTCTCTGACAGACAATACTCGTGACAAAATACTCTCTGACACACAATACTCTCTGACACACAATACTCTCTGACACACACTACTCTCTGACACACGATACTCTCTGACACACAATACTCTCTGACACACAATACTCTCTGACACACAATACTCTCTGACACACAATACTCTCTGACACAAAATGATCTCTGACACACACCGCACGTTCTGATACGTGTGACACACGAGGATGACAGACCCACCTTGTCGACACGGCATCCGTCCGTCAACAACTGGCCAGGGACAGCCATCGATCACTTCATAAAAAATGGAACACAGAGATGGCCGAAGTTAAAACGCACCTTCGGGCGCTAATCATTGACAAGGGGACTGTAATGTCTTGATCATGCTCAGTGAGGTGACGGAAGAAATATTTCTCAACACTCTCTGGCCTGTGTGGATGACATAGGGACTGTAATGTCTTGGTCATGCTCAGTGAGGTGACGGAAGAAATATGTCTCAACACTCTCTGGCCTGTGTGGATGACATAGGGACTGTAATGTCTTGGTCATGCTCAGTGAGGTGACGGAAGAAATATGTCTCAACACTCTCTGGCCTGTGTGGATGACGCAGGGACTGTAATGTCTTGGTCATGCTCAGTGAGGTGACGGAAGAAATATGTCTCAACACTCTCTGGCCTGTGTGGATGATGCAGGGACTGTAATGTCTTGGTCATGCTCAGTGAGGTGACGGAAGAAATATGTCTCAACTCTCTCTGGCCTGTGTGGATGACATAGGGACTTTAATGTCTTGGTCATGCTCAATAAGGTGACGGAAGAAATATGTCTCAACACTCTCTGGCCTGTGTGGATGACGCAGGGACTGTAATGTCTTGGTCATGCTCAGTGAGGTGACGGAAGAAATCCGTCTCAACACTCTCTGGCCTGTGTGGATGACATAGGGACTGTAATGTCTTGGTCATGCTCAGTGAGGTGACGGAAGAAATATGTCTCAACACTCTCTGGCCTGTGTGGATGACATAGGGACTGTAATGTCTTGGTCATGCTCAATGAGGTGACGGAAGAAATATGTCTCAACACTCTCTGGCCTGTGTGGACGACGCAGGGACTGTAATGTCTTGGTCATGCTCAGTGAGGTGACGAAAGAAATATGTCTCAACACTCTCTGGCCTGTGTGGATGACGCAGGGACTGTAATGTCTTGGTCATGCTCAGTGAGGTGACGGAAGAAATATGTCTCAACTCTCTCTGGCCTGTGTGGATGACGCAGGGACTGTAATGTCTTGGTCATGCTCAGTGAGGTGACGGAAGAAATATGTCTCAACACTCTCTGGCCTGTGTGGACGACGCAGGGACTGTAATGTCTTGGTCATGCTCAGTGAGGTGACGGAAGAAATATGTCTCAACACTCTCTGGCCTGTGTGGACGACGCAGGGACTGTAATGTCTTGGTCATGCTCAATGAGGTGACGGAAGAAATATGTCTCAACACTCTCTGGCCTGTGTGGACGACGCAGGGACGCAGGACGTAGTGACGGACGGAGCTGTGGAAACAGGTTTGGTGGATGGGTGTAGAAAGGAAGCTGCGTAGCTCGGGTAAGTGCCACCTGTGGTGAACTAAGATGTTTGCCACCTCTCTTCCACAAAAAAAACAAACAAAAAAAAACCCCTCTGCAGTTGGCCGAAAATGTCCCTCCCCTAGTTACGCCACTGAAGGAATGAAACGCACGGGTATGTATGTAACATATATTGTTCTTGATCTCGGGTAGGGGGGGGTCATCATTATCATGTCCCTTAGTCCTTGGACCGTTGGGGCGCCACAAATGACACGGAAACTATCCTTCTGCATTCCTCCTTGTTTTCTGCACTTCGCACAGCATCGCCCAGTGTTAGTCCCGTCCACTCTTTGATGTTACCCTCCCATCTTTTTCTCTGCCTTCCTCTTCTTCTCCCTCCTCTCGTTGTGCCCTGCATGATTTCTTTGGCGAGCCCTTGTCACGTGGGCATACCATTGTAGTTTGCGCTTTTGTTACTGTCACCAGGAGGTCATCGTACTCCCCAATGGCCTGACGAATCCTTTCCCTTGTTCATTGGAGATATGGTCCCTATAGCAGCTGCCAAGAATGCTTCTGAAACATCTCATCTCTATCGCCTTTATTTTCCTTTCAAAGTCTACTGTTAATGTCCAGGACTCACAGGTATACGATAAGTTGGAGAGGACTAATGAGCGCATCAGCCTGATTTGGGTGCTTGGGGGGGGGCCTTTATTTTAGTCGTTCTTTATTTTCTTAAGCCTCTTTAGGGGAAGGGGGGTGGGTAACAGGTATTGTTCTGCATCCGTATAATACGTCACAACATCTGATTTACAAATAAGTAAAAAAATCTCCCCGTCCCGCGGCCAAGACCCCCCCCATAAAAATTAAAATTGTCACAATCCACGTCTGCACCATAATTGATTGTTGTCACAATCCACGTCTGCACCATAATTGATTTTTGTCACAATCCACGTCTGCACCATAATTGATTGTTGTCACAATCCACGTCTGCACCATAATTGATTGTTGTCACAACCCACGTCTGCACCATAATTGATTGTTGTCACAATCCACGTCTGCACCATAATTGATTGTTGTCACAATCCACGTCTGCACCATAATTGATTGTTGTCACAATCCACGTCTGCACCATAATTGATTGTTGTCACATAGACACGAAGCGTTCTTTCTTTCTTTTCTTTTCTTTTTATTTAATATTGATTTCCGGTCGTTGGACTACGGCGCGAGTCTCTCTGTGTAATTAGAACACTTGGTCACATTTGAGGCCAGATACGTGAGTGTAAGTAAGTAGTCGTAGGCGCTGGGTCAAATAGTGAGTGTAAGTAAGAAGATGTAGGCGCTGGGTCAGATAGTGGGGGTAAGTAAGAAGATGTAGGCGCTGGGTCAGATAGTGGGTGTAAGTAAGAAGATGTAGGCGCTGGGTCAGATAGTGGGTGTAAGTAAGAAGATGTAGGCGCTGGGTCAGATAGTGGGTGTAAGTAAGAAGATGTAGGCGCTGGGTCAGATAGTGAGTGTAAGTAAGTAGATGTAGGCGCTGGGTCAGATAGTGAGTGTAAGTAAGAAGATGTAGGCGCTGGGTCAGATAGTGAGTGTAAGTAAGAAGATGTAGGCGCTGGGTCAGATAGTGAGTGTAAGTAAGAAGATGTAGGCGCTGGGTCAGATAGTGAGTGTAAGTAAGAAGATGTAGGCGCTGGGTCAGATAGTGAGTGTAAGTAAGAAGATGTAGGCGCTGGGTCAGATAGTGAGTGTAAGTAAGAAGATGTAGGCGCTGGGTCAGATAGTGAGTGTAAGTAAGAAGATGTAGGCGCTGGGTCAGATAGTGAGTGTAAGTAAGAAGATGTAGGCGCTGGGTCAGATAGTGAGTGTAAGTAAGAAGATGTAGGCGCTGGGTCAGATAGTGAGTGTAAGTAAGAAGATGTAGGCGCTGGGTCAGATAGTGAGTGTAAGTAAGAAGATGTAGGCGCTGGGTCAGATAGTGAGTGTAAGTAAGAAGATGTAGGCGCTGGGTCAGATAGTGAGTGTAAGTAAGAAGATGTAGGCGCTGGGTCAGATAGTGAGTGTAAGTAAGAAGATGTAGGCGCTGGGTCAGATAGTGAGTGTAAGTAAGAAGATGTAGGCGCTGGGTCAGATAGTGAGTGTAAGTAAGAAGATGTAGGCGCTGGGTCAGATAGTGAGTGTAAGTAAGAAGATGTAGGCGCTGGGTCAGATAGTGAGTGTAAGTAAGAAGATGTAGGCGCTGGGTCAGATAGTGAGTGTAAGTAAGAAGATGTAGGCGCTGGGTCAGATAGTGGGTGTAAGTAAGTAGATGTAGGCGCTGGGTCAGATAGTGGGTGTAAGTAAGAAGATGTAGGCGCTGGGTCAGATAGTGAGTGTAAGTAAGTAGATGTAGGCGCTGGGTCAGGTAGTGAGTGTAAGTAAGTAGATGTAGGCGCTGGGTCAGATAGTGGGTGTAAGTAAGTAGTCGTAGGCGCTGGGTCAGATAGTGAGTGTAAGTAAGAAGATGTAGGCGCTGGGTCAGATAGTGAGTGTAAGTAAGAAGATGTAGGCGCTGGGTCAGATAGTGAGTGTAAGTAAGAAGATGTAGGCGCTGGGTCAGATAGTGGGTGTAAGTAAGTAGATGTAGGCGCTGGGTCAGATAGTGGGTGTAAGTAAGAAGATGTAGGCGCTGGGTCAGATAGTGAGTGTAAGTAAGTAGATGTAGGCGCTGGGTCAGGTAGTGAGTGTAAGTAAGTAGATGTAGGCGCTGGGTCAGATAGTGGGTGTAAGTAAGTAGTCGTAGGCGCTGGGTCAGATAGTGAGTGTAAGTAAGAAGATGTAGGCGCTGGGTCAGATAGTGAGTGTAAGTAAGAAGATGTAGGCGCTGGGTCAGATAGTGAGTGTAAGTAAGAAGATGTAGGCGCTGGGTCAGATAGTGAGTGTAAGTAAGAAGATGTAGGCGCTGGGTCAGATAGTGAGTGTAAGTAAGAAGATGTAGGCGCTGGGTCAGATAGTGAGTGTAAGTAAGAAGATGTAGGCGCTGGGTCAGATAGTGAGTGTAAGTAAGAAGATGTAGGCGCTGGGTCAGATAGTGAGTGTAAGTAAGAAGATGTAGGCGCTGGGTCAGATAGTGAGTGTAAGTAAGAAGATGTAGGCGCTGGGTCAGATAGTGAGTGTAAGTAAGAAGATGTAGGCGCTGGGTCAGATAGTGAGTGTAAGTAAGAAGATGTAGGCGCTGGGTCAGATAGTGAGTGTAAGTAAGAAGATGTAGGCGCTGGGTCAGATAGTGAGTGTAAGTAAGAAGATGTAGGCGCTGGGTCAGATAGTGAGTGTAAGTAAGAAGATGTAGGCGCTGGGTCAGATAGTGAGTGTAAGTAAGAAGATGTAGGCGCTGGGTCAGATAGTGAGTGTAAGTAAGAAGATGTAGGCGCTGGGTCAGATAGTGAGTGTAAGTAAGAAGATGTAGGCGCTGGGTCAGATAGTGAGTGTAAGTAAGAAGATGTAGGCGCTGGGTCAGATAGTGAGTGTAAGTAAGAAGATGTAGGCGCTGGGTCAGATAGTGAGTGTAAGTAAGAAGATGTAGGCGCTGGGTCAGATAGTGAGTGTAAGTAAGAAGATGTAGGCGCTGGGTCAGATAGTGAGTGTAAGTAAGAAGATGTAGGCGCTGGGTCAGATAGTGAGTGTAAGTAAGAAGATGTAGGCGCTGGGTCAGATAGTGAGTGTAAGTAAGAAGATGTAGGCGCTGGGTCAGATAGTGGGTGTAAGTAAGTAGATGTAGGCGCTGGGTCAGATAGTGAGTGTAAGTAAGTAGTCGTAGGCGCTGGGTCAGATAGTGGGTGTAAGTAAGTAGTCGTAGGCGCTGGGTCAGATAGTGAGTGTAAGTAAGAAGATGTAGGCGCTAGGTCAGATAGTGAGTGTAAGTAAGTAGATGTAGGCTCTGGGTCAGATAGTGGGTGTAAGTAAGTCGATGTAGGCGCTGCGTCAGGTAGTGAGTGTAAGTAAGTAGATGTAGGCGATGGGTCAGATAGTGGGTGTAAGTAAGTAGACGTAGGCGCTGGGTCAGATAGTGAGTGTAAGTAAGAAGATGTAGGCGCTGGGTCAGATAGTGAGTGTAAGTAAGAAGATGTAGGCGCTGGGTCAGATAGTGAGTGTAAGTAAGAAGATGTAGGCGCTGGGTCAGATAGTGAGTGTAAGTAAGTAGATGTAGGCGCTGGGTCAGATAGTGGGTGTAAGTAAGTAGATGTAGGCGCTGGGTCAGATAGTGAGTGTAAGTAAGTAGTCGTAGGAGCTGGGTCAGATAGTGAGTGTTAGTAAGAAGATGTAGGCGCTGGGTCAGATAGTGAGTGTAAGTAAGTAGATGTAGGCGCTGGGTCAGATAGTGGGTGTAAGTAAGTAGATGTAGGCGCTGGGTCAGATAGTGAGTGTAAGTAAGTAGATGTAGGCGCTGGGTCAGATAGTGAGTGTAAGTAAGAAGATGTAGGCGCTGGGTCAGATAGTGAGTGTAAGTAAGAAGATGTAGGCGCTGGGTCAGATAGTGAGTGTAAGTAAGAAGATGTAGGCGCTGGGTCAGATAGTGAGTGTAAGTAAGAAGATGTAGGCGCTGGGTCAGATAGTGAGTGTAAGTAAGAAGATGTAGGCGCTGGGTCAGATAGTGAGTGTAAGTAAGAAGATGTAGGCGCTGGGTCAGATAGTGAGTGTAAGTAAGAAGATGTAGGCGCTGGGTCAGATAGTGAGTGTAAGTAAGAAGATGTAGGCGCTGGGTCAGATAGTGAGTGTAAGTAAGAAGATGTAGGCGCTGGGTCAGATAGTGAGTGTAAGTAAGAAGATGTAGGCGCTGGGTCAGATAGTGAGTGTAAGTAAGAAGATGTAGGCGCTGGGTCAGATAGTGAGTGTAAGTAAGAAGATGTAGGCGCTGGGTCAGATAGTGAGTGTAAGTAAGAAGATGTAGGCGCTGGGTCAGATAGTGAGTGTAAGTAAGAAGATGTAGGCGCTGGGTCAGATAGTGAGTGTAAGTAAGAAGATGTAGGCGCTGGGTCAGATAGTGAGTGTAAGTAAGAAGATGTAGGCGCTGGGTCAGATAGTGAGTGTAAGTAAGAAGATGTAGGCGCTGGGTCAGATAGTGAGTGTAAGTAAGAAGATGTAGGCGCTGGGTCAGATAGTGAGTGTAAGTAAGAAGATGTAGGCGCTGGGTCAGATAGTGAGTGTAAGTAAGAAGATGTAGGCGCTGGGTCAGATAGTGAGTGTAAGTAAGAAGATGTAGGCGCTGGGTCAGATAGTGAGTGTAAGTAAGAAGATGTAGGCGCTGGGTCAGATAGTGGGTGTAAGTAAGTAGTCGTAGGCGCTGGGTCAGATAGTGAGTGTAAGTAAGAAGATGTAGGCGCTGGGTCAGATAGTGAGTGTAAGTAAGAAGATGTAGGCGCTGGGTCAGATAGTGAGTGTAAGTAAGTAGATGTAGGCGATGGGTCAGATAGTGAGTGTAAGTAAGTAGATGTAGGCGCTGGGTCAGATAGTGAGTGTAAGTAAGAAGATGTAGGCGCTGGGTCAGATAGTGGGTGTAAGTAAGAAGATGTAGGCGCTGGGTCAGATAGTGAGTGTAAGTAAGAAGATGTAGGCGCTGGGTCAGATAGTGAGTGTAAGTAAGAAGATGTAGGCGCTGGGTCAGATAGTGAGTGTAAGTAAGTAGATGTAGGCGATGGGTCAGATAGTGAGTGTAAGTAAGTAGATGTAGGCGCTGGGTCAGATAGTGAGTGTAAGTAAGAAGATGTAGGCGCTGGGTCAGATAGTGGGTGTAAGTAAGAAGATGTAGGCGCTGGGTCAGATAGTGAGTGTAAGTAAGAAGATGTAGGCGCTGGGTCAGATAGTGAGTGTAAGTAAGAAGATGTAGGCGCTGGGTCAGATAGTGAGTGTAAGTAAGAAGATGTAGGCGCTGGGTCAGATAGTGAGTGTAAGTAAGAAGATGTAGGCGCTGGGTCAGATAGTGAGTGTAAGTAAGAAGATGTAGGCGCTGGGTCAGATAGTGAGTGTAAGTAAGAAGATGTAGGCGCTGGGTCAGATAGTGAGTGTAAGTAAGAAGATGTAGGCGCTGGGTCAGATAGTGAGTGTAAGTAAGAAGATGTAGGCGCTGGGTCAGATAGTGAGTGTAAGTAAGAAGATGTAGGCGCTGGGTCAGATAGTGAGTGTAAGTAAGAAGATGTAGGCGCTGGGTCAGATAGTGAGTGTAAGTAAGAAGATGTAGGCGCTGGGTCAGATAGTGAGTGTAAGTAAGAAGATGTAGGCGCTGGGTCAGATAGTGAGTGTAAGTAAGAAGATGTAGGCGCTGGGTCAGATAGTGAGTGTAAGTAAGAAGATGTAGGCGCTGGGTCAGATAGTGAGTGTAAGTAAGAAGATGTAGGCGCTGGGTCAGATAGTGAGTGTAAGTAAGTAGATGTAGGCGCTGGGTCAGATAGTGGGTGTAAGTAAGAAGATGTAGGCGCTGGGTCAGATAGTGAGTGTAAGTAAGTAGATGTAGGCGCTGGGTCAGATAGTGAGTGTAAGTAAGTAGATGTAGGCGCTGGGTCAGATAGTGGGTGTAAGTAAGAAGATGTAGGCGCTGGGTCAGATAGTGAGTGTAAGTAAGTAGATGTAGGCGCTGGGTCAGATAGTGGGTGTAAGTAAGAAGATGTAGGCGCTGGGTCAGATAGTGAGTGTAAGTATGAAGATGTAGGCGTCGGGTCTGATTATTGAGTGTAAGTAAGTAATTGTAGGCGGTTGAAGGGGAAACAGCATAGGTTGTCCTGGGCCTGTCATGTACGTGTCATGGACGTGCCATGTTTTAATTATGTCATTTTAATTTACGGTAAATTAACTGAAGTTAAAATTAATTCTAAATATTGATCTCCTACATGCCTCCTAGCCCATTCTTAAAGCCCATACGAAAAGGTCCACACAGGGGCGTTGGAAGAGGAGGGGGGGGCAAAGGAGACACTCTGCCCCGGATGACACTGTTCGCCCGTTATATTTAGGGACGGCATCGTCGGCCAAGGGCAGAGTTGTTGGGTTTCTTTCGTGCAAGGGGGGCGGCAAAGATCGTGGCCCTTTGGGGCGGCATGAACCCTACCTGCACCGATGACTCCACATATGTTGTCCGAATGTCCATCTCAGTCTACGGGTGTGTTGTGTTGTGTTGCGTTGTGTCGTGTTGTGTTTTGTTGCGTTGTGTTGCAAGCTTCAAATATCGTTCGCGTTGCTGATGTGTCGTGTTGGTAAATATGTGTGTGGCGTGGTGGTAAATGTGTGTGTCGTGTTGGTAAATGTGTGTGGCATGGTGGTAAATGTGTGTGGCATGGTGGTAAATGTGTGGCGTGGTGGTAAATGTGTGTGGCGTGGTGGTAAATGTGTGTGTCGTGTTGGTAAATGTGTGAGGCGTGGTGGGTAACTGTGGGGGGCGGGGTGGTAAATGTGGGTGGCGTGGCGGTAAATGTGTGTGGAGGGGGGGTAAATGTGTGTGGCGGGGTG
>CAXITT010000008.1:2730820-2757628 GCA_964033795.1 Lymnaea stagnalis
TTTTCTGAATTTTTTATTTTTAAATTTTTTTTTAATAAAATTTTTAATTCTTTTTTTTCCCTTTTCCCTCTTTCCCCCCCCCCCCCCCCCCCCCTCCCAATCGCCTTTTTTTTCCCTTTCTATTTTTGTTATCACTTTTTCCTATTGAAATGAAAACTGGAAATGTTTGTTTCGTGGCCAGGATTGGAAGAGGGCAACAAAAAAGCTAGAATTAGATTCTGAATTTGGGTCTACTGTTTCGTTTCCGGCATATGACGTCACTGTGGGGAATGCCAATTGTGTCATGGATATTTAGTTATTTTTAATGAAGATTTTTGGAATTTATTTTACCGAGAGATGGATTTTTAAAAAAAACACAAAAAAAACTTTAAGACTTATTTAGTTCACGCGTCACATCCGGGAGCTCCAAGTCTAACAGAATTGTGTCCCATGTATTGCCTCATGAAGTATATTAAGCCGACTATAAAAAAAGACGTTGGGTAAAAGATGTATTTTTGACATATAATTTTTGTTAACATATAATTTTTGTTTACATATAATTTTTGTTAACATATACCTTCTGTACTGTATCGTCTTTCGTTACGACTCCGGAACATATTATCTCAATGATATACGGCTTAAAACAAAACTTATGAATTTATTTTTTTTGAGTTCTCTTTTGATTCCCCTTTTTTTTTTTTGTTTTCTTTTTTTTTCCCCATATTTTCCCCCATTAATTTTTTGTTTCCCCCCCCCCCCCATTCTGCCATTAAATTATCTTGATGATTTCCCCTATCTGCCATAAAATTATCTTGATGATTCCCTCTTTCTGCCATCAAACTATCTTGATGCTTTTCCTTACCTGCCATCAAATTATCTTGATGATTTCCCGTATCTGCCATCAACTTATCTTGATGATTTCCCATTTCTCCCATCAAATTATCTTGATGATTTCCCGTATCTGCCATCAAATTATCTTGATGATTTCCCATTTCTCCCATCAAATTATTTTGATGATTTCCCCTATCTGCCATCAACTTATCTTGATGATTTCCCCCATTTGCCATCAAATTATTTTGAAGTTTCCTCCAACTCTGCCATCGTGACAAGTGATATCCTCGCTCACTGATTGTACAACACTGTCACATTGTGGTTGAATTGGTGTTATTCATTGCGTGACTCTGTTGGCGTCTGTATGTCTTCTAAGCTGTACTTTTACTTTAAGGTATGACATGGCTGTTCTATGGCTGTCACAGAACTGATGTTAATGAGAAATTCTCCGGTCCTGACTTATCACAAACAATTTTGACGTAATAGGGGTCAGTACAGGACCGATCCTCTCTGTCTTTTATATTTTGGGTCTCTAGGCTTTGAGTCAGACAAAAGCGCAAAATTGAGACACACAAAAGTACAATGTTGAGACACACAAAAGTACAATGTTGAGACAGACAAAAGAACAATTTTAAGACAGACAAAAGCATAACGTTGAGACAGACAATATTATAACGTTGAGACAGACAAAGTATAACGTTGAGACAGACAATATTATAACGTTGAGACAGACAAAAGTATAACGTTGAGACAGACAATATTATAACGTTGAGACAGACAAAAGTATAACGTTGAGACAGAAAAAAGTACAACGTTGAGACAGACAAAAGCACAACGTTGAGACAGACAAAAGCACAACGTTGAGACAGACAAAAACAGAACGTAGACTTGAATCAAATCCAATGATAGAAAATGAAGGAATGCGTGTAAGCTGCGCGAAGGCGATAGTAGAACCAGGTATGTGAAAGCTAGAATCGAAATACAGGACAACAAGAGAAGAACGTTTCGACTAAAAGCCTCCCTCAACAGACGGGATAAATGAAAATACGACATGCATTTTTTTAATTAAAAAAAATAATTTTTTGTTGACTTTGTACCGCGCTTCGAGCCTTTGGGGATGAAGCGTGTTTTTTAAATAAACTTTATTATTATTATTATTATTCTTATTAATTAAATGCTAGGTTAAAAGTGTTCGCCATTGTTTCTGCCGGAAGCTGGATTTTCTAACACAAAGATGACAGGAGTTAAAAGAATTACCGTACTCAATTTCGCTGTGTTTCTTTTCTTATTTTTTATGTTTGACATCTCTCCAAAACATTTTTGTTCTTTAAGATCTTTGTTTTCACTGTAATAATATAATATACATTCTTTTAAATCAAGTCCCAATCCTACAAACTGACCGTCTTGACTCGAATGGTTCGACTCGGCTTAACGCGGCTGGACTCAATGGTCTCAACTGGTCAACTCATATTATATAGCCCCTTGCTAAATTACAAAGACCTGCTACAGTACTAGAGACTTGATACATTTCTAGAGACTAGCTACCTTACTAGAGACTTCCAACATTACTAGAGACATGGTACATTACTAGAGACATGCTACCTTACTAGAGACTTGCAACATTACTAGAGACATGCTACCTTACTAGAGACTTGCAAAATTACTAGAGACATGCTACCTTACTAGAGACTTGCAACATTACTAGAGACATGCTACATTGCTAGTACTAGTGACTCGCTAAAGTACTAGAGACTTGCTACAATACTAGAGATTTGCGACATTACTAGAGACCTGCTACAGTACTAGAGACTTGATACATTTCTAGAGACTAGCTACCTTACTAGAGACTTGCAGCATTACTAGAGATATGCTACATTACTAGTACTAGTACTAGTGACTTGCTAAAGTACTAGAGACTTGCTACAATACTAAAGCCTTTCTACATTACTAAAGACTTGCTACCTTACTAGAGATTTGCTACATTACTCGAAGCTTGCTACATTACTAGAGACTAAATTCTCCCGGCCAGATCCTTTAAAAAAATCTTTAAATTAACGCGTCCACTTATAATATGAAGCTGACTGTTCAATGTCTGAACTAAATCTCATAAATTCCATAACACCGCCACGTCTCCCTGACTCTAGTATGGGCTTCAACGCTAAGATATAATATGTGCGCATACAATGTTACGTTACATAAGAAATTATCTCGTGATTACCGCCATGTACCGATGGTGGAAGTCTATGTACGAAGTCATAAAACACAGCTGGCGGGTGCTTCCAAGCTGTGTGGCACCCCAACACGCTCTGCCAGACAGCACGACACACCCCTGATTAAAAAAAAATAAATAAAAAAAAAGATAGTTTCTTAATGGTATTTTTTTCAAACCCAAGTTTTAACGTTGTTGAATGGAGGAGCCCGTCAAGTCTTCATAAGAACCTCACACATGAACCCGTGGGTAATCAACCGTTAATAATGTATCCGTACTTCCGTACACCGTGACCTTTGAACCGATGCTTCTTTACCTCTTCCCCCCCCCACACACACACACATAACAGCACTATGTCTGGTCATTTGTCCATTTCGTGTGGAAGGGGGGTGGGGGATAACCTGGTGGAATAGGTGGTCAATTTGTGGACCGCATGGATTTCAGGGACATCTTCAGAGGACGGGCGGTAGATACGATTATACCGCGGGACAACACCATCGGGTTCTCAGAAAGACTCAATTACCACCGCTGGGGTGGGACGGGGGGGCGGGGGGGGGGGGACGGGACTCACTTAGGCTCCTCCGTGGCTGGTCCCAGGGTGCCGGGTTCACAGTAGGCCCCGATAGGTATCCATGATCTATTGACCTGGCCTTGGGAGTGACCTACATATCCCTTGCGACGATGACAGAGTAGAGTGATTGTGGCGTAACAGTCACGTAAAATAGGGGTGACAGATCGTGGGGATTTATTTATTTAGCGTGTGTTAGGTTTGTTTTAGCTTGTGTTAGTTTTGTTTTAGCTTGTGTTAGTTTTGTTTTAGCTTGTGTTAGTTTTGTTTTAGTTTTTGTTAGTTTTGTTTTAGCTTGTGTTAGTTTTGTTTTAGTTTGTGTTAGTTTTGTTTTAGCTTGTGTTAGTTTTGTTTTAGCTTGTGTTAGTTTTGTTTTAGTTTGTGTTAGTTTTGTTTTAGCTTGTGTTAGTTTTGTTTTAGTTTGTGTTAGGTTTGTTTTAGCTTGTGTTAGTTCTGTTTTAGCTTGTGTTAGGTTTGTTTTAGCTTGTGTTAGGTTTGTTTTAGCTTGTGTTAGTTTTGTTTTAGCTTGTGTTAGTTTTGTTTTAGCTTGTGTTAGTTTTGTTTTAGTTTTTGTTAGTTTTGTTTTAGCTTGTGTTAGTTTTGTTTTAGCTTGTGTTAGTTTTATTTTAGCTTGTGTTAGGTTTGTTTTAGCTTGTGTTAGTTCTGTTTTAGCTTGTGTTAGGTTTGTTTTAGCTTGTGTTAGGTTTGTTTTAGTTTGTGTTAGTTTTGTTTTAGCTTGTGTTAGTTTTGTTTTAGCTTGTGTTAGGTTTGTTTTAGTTTTTGTTAGGTTTGTTTTAGCTTGTGTTAGGTTTGTTTTACTTTGTGTTAGGTTTGTTTTAGCTTTGTGTTAGGTTTGTTTTAGTTTGTGTTAGGTTTGTTTTACTTTGTGTTAGGTTTGTTTTACTTTGTGTTAGGTTTGTTTTACTTTGCGTTAGGTTTGTTTTAGCTTGTTTTAGTTTTGTTTTAGCTTGTGTTAGTTTTGTTTTAGCTTGTGTTAGTTTTGTTTTAGTTTGTGTTAGTTTTGTTTTAGCTTGTGTTAGTTTTGTTTTAGTTTGTGTTAGTTTTGTTTTAGCTTGTGTTAGTTTTGTTTTAGCTTGTGTTAGTTTTGTTTTAGTTTGTGTTATTTTTGTTTTAGCTTGTGTTAGTTTTGTTTTAGTTTGTGTTAGGTTTGTTTTAGCTTGTGTTAGTTCTGTTTTAGCTTTGTGTTAGGTTTGTATTAGCTTGTGTTAGGTTTGTTTTAGTTTGTGTTAGGTTTATTTTAGCTTGTGTTAGGTTTATTTTAGTTTGTGTTAAGTTTGTTTTAGCTTGTGTTAGGTTTGTTTTAGCTTTGTGTTAGGTTTGTTTTAGCTTGTGTTAGGTTTGTTTTAGTTTGTGTTAGGTTTATTTTAGTTTGTGTTGGGTTTTTTTTAGTTTGTGTTAAGTTTGTTTTAGCTTGTGTTAGGTTTGTTTTACTTTGTGTTAGGTTTGTTTTAGCTTTGTGTTAGGTTTGTTTTAGTTTGTGTTAGGTTTGTTTTACTTTGTGTTAGGTTTGTTTTACTTTGTGTTAGGTTTGTTTTACTTTGCGTTAGGTTTGTTTTAGCTTGTTTTAGTTTTGTTTTAGCTTGTGTTAGTTTTGTTTTAGCTTGTGTTAGTTTTGTTTTAGTTTGTGTTAGTTTTGTTTTAGCTTGTGTTAGTTTTGTTTTAGTTTGTGTTAGTTTTGTTTTAGCTTGTGTTAGTTTTGTTTTAGCTTGTGTTAGTTTTGTTTTAGTTTGTGTTATTTTTGTTTTAGCTTGTGTTAGTTTTGTTTTAGTTTGTGTTAGGTTTGTTTTAGCTTGTGTTAGTTCTGTTTTAGCTTTGTGTTAGGTTTGTATTAGCTTGTGTTAGGTTTGTTTTAGTTTGTGTTAGGTTTATTTTAGCTTGTGTTAGGTTTATTTTAGTTTGTGTTAAGTTTGTTTTAGCTTGTGTTAGGTTTGTTTTAGCTTTGTGTTAGGTTTGTTTTAGCTTGTGTTAGGTTTGTTTTAGTTTGTGTTAGGTTTATTTTAGTTTGTGTTGGGTTTTTTTTAGTTTGTGTTAAGTTTGTTTTAGCTTGTGTTAGGTTTGTTTTAGCTTGTGTTAGGTTTGTTTTAGCTTGTGTTAGGTTTGTTTTAGCTGTGTTAGGTTTGTTTTAGTTTGTGTTAGGTTTGTTTTAGCTAGTGTTAGGTTTGTTTTAGCTTGTGTTAGGTTTGTTTTAGCTTGTGTTAGGTTTGTTTTAGTTTGTGTTAGGTTTGTTTTAGTTTGTGTTAGGTTTGTTTTAGTTTGTGTTAGGTTTGTTTTAGTTTGTGTTAGGTTTGTTTTAGTTTGTGTTAGGTTTGTTTTAGTTTGTGTTAGGTTTGTTTTAGCTTGTGTTAGGTTTTGTTTTAGTTTGTGTTAGGTTTGTTTTAGTTTGTGTTAGGTTTGTTTTACTTTGTGTTAGGTTTGTTTTACTTTGTGTTAGGTTTGTTTTAGCTTGTGTTAGGTTTGTTTTAGCTTTGTGTTAGGTTTGTTTTAGTTTGTGTTAGGTTTGTTTTAGCTTGTGTTAGGTTTGTTTTAGTTTGTGTTAGGTTTGTTTTAGCTTGTGTTAGGTTTGTTTTAGTTTGTGTTAGGTTTGTTTCGGTTTTCATTACGAACTCAACACAAGACATAAAGTACATTCACTTCATTGCGAACTCAACACAAGACATAAAGTACATTCACTTCATTGCGAACTCAACACAAGACATAAAGTACATTCACTTCATTACGAACTCAACACAAGACATAAAGTACATGTACTTCATTGCGAACTCAACACAAGACATAAAGTACATGTACTTCATTGCGAACTCAACACACGACATAAAGTACATGTACTTCATTGCGATGAGTTGTGTGCTGTATTTCATGTACATGAAGTAACGCTTGAGTTGTGTAGACATAAAGTACATGTACTTCATTGCGAACTCAACACACGACATAAAGTACATGTACTTCATTGCGAACTCAACACAAGACATAAAGTACATGTACTTCATTGCGAACTCAACACAAGACATAAAGTACATGTACTTCATTGCGAACTCAACACAAGACATAAAGTACATGTACTTCATTGCGAACTCAACACACGACATAAAGTACATGTACTTCATTGCGAACTCAACACACGACATAAAGTACATGTACTTCATTGCGAACTCAACACAAGACATAAAGTACATGTACTTCATTGCGAACTCAACACACGACATAAAGTACATGTACTTCATTGCGAACTCAACACACGACATAAAGTACATGTACTTCATTGCGAACTCAACACAAGACATAAAGTACATGTACTTCATTGCGAACTCAACACACGACATAAAGTACATGTACTTCATTGCGAACTCAACACACGACATAAAGTACATGTACTTCATTGCGAACTCAACACACGACATAAAGTACATGTACTTCATTGCGAACTCAACACACGACATAAAGTACATGTACTTCATTGCGAACTCAACACACGACATAAAGTACATGTACTTCATTGCGAACTCAACACACGACATAAAGTACATGTACTTCATTGCGAACTCAACACACGACATAAAGTACATGTACTTCATTGCGAACTCAACACACGACATAAAGTACATGTACTTCATTGCGAACTCAACACACGACATAAAGTACATGTACTTCATTGCGAACTCAACACACGACATAAAGTACATGTACTTCATTGCGAACTCAACACACGACATAAAGTACATGTACTTCATTGCGAACTCAACACACGACATAAAGTACATGTACTTCATTGCGAACTCAACACAAGGATTAATTAAAGGCGAATGAGTTCCGGAAGTCCACCAGACCACCAAGTAGCGAAAATACTTCCGCTGTCATTGTGGCCGCCATTTAATACCCAGAATCCCCCAGTGACCTAGTTCCAGTAATGAACATGGCCGCGTGTTGACATAGTCTTTTGACATCGTCCGACCGAGTAGTGAGACGTACGCTATTCTGTCCATACATTTTGGCCCTTCTATTTTATTCTGTTTCCGGTCTTACTCTATTAATTCCAACTCATTAACAGAACTAACACAAACATGAGTTTTTCAGAGCATGGAAATAGTTATTTCGACCGCAGTTTTGGTTTGATGAAATAAGGGCAGAGAGACAGGTAGTTATATAGCAGATATCCAGAGAGCAGATATTCAGCGAGCAGTTAATCCAGAGAGAAGAAAGCCAGATAGACAGGGCAAGAGAGCCGAAATCCAGAGAGCAGTTATCCAGAGAGCAGAGAGCCAAACAGCATTGAGCCAGAGATCATAGAACAGAGAGACATAGAACCACCCCAGCAGAGAGCCGGGGAACAGAAAGGAGAGAGACAAGAGCAAGAGAGCAGATATCCAGACAGCAGAGAGCAGAAAGCCAGAGACATGGAGAGACAGAGAGCCGAACAGCAGAGAGCCGAACAGCAGAGAGCCATACAGCAGAGAGCCAGACAGCAGAGAGCCAGACAGCAGAGGGGCAGATATAGAGAGCAGAGAGGCAGAGAGCAAGAGAACAATGGGGAGAAAACCAGAGACCCACGACTATACCGGGATAGAATTTAACTAATTTAGCTATCCCTAGTGGATTTGTGTGTACATCTACATGAATATATATAGGCATAGGTATAGATACATGTAGTCACCTAGAGCTATCAAGTTAAAATACAAAAAAACAACCAAAAAACTATAGTTTTCAAAATGCCTCGTTACCATTGGTTAAACATCAGAAAGAAAGAACGATAACCCAACTATATAGCTAGTTACCAGTACAGCTAACGATGTATTTATGGTGACAAGTCTGACCTAAAACTACCATATCCAATCTAGAGCGGTGACAACTCTGTCAACCAACAGCACAGCAAGTGATGGAGTGCATCACTAGAAAGGTACAGATGCTAAACCACATAGTGAATAACGACTACGTCCCTTGTAGCATCTCTCTGCCTATACGTCCGGTGCGCCTACGTTATTTATGGTTTATGTGTGACAGGTTTCTAGATTGGAAGCTTTAGTCTAGAACAGAGGTTCTTAATCTGTGGGTCGCGACCCCTTTGGTGGGGGGGGGGGTCGAACGACCCTTATACAGGGGTCGCATAAGACCATCGAAAAACACATATTTACGAATTAGGAACGAAAGTAATTTTATGGTTGGGGGGGGGGTGTCACCATAACACGAGGAACTGTTTTAAAGGGTCGCGGCATTAGGTTGAGCACCACTGGCCTAGAAGGATAAAGGGAGCATGATCACATATCTGTCTAAAACATCTTGGTAAGTCCAAGAGAAGCCAAGGTTGCACGCTGGCACGACAAAAAGACACACAGAAAGACACACAGAAAGACACACAGAAAGACACACAGAAAGACACACAGAAAGACACACAACAAGACACACAACAAGACACACAACAAGACACACAACAAGACACACAACAAGACACACAACAAGACACACAACAAGACACACAACAAGACACACAACAAGACACACAACAAGACACACAACAAGACACACAACAAGACACACAACAAGACACACAACAAGACACACAACAAGACACACAACAAGACACACAACAAGACACACAACAAGACACACAACAAGACACACAACAAGACACACAACAAGACACACAACAAGACACACAACAAGACACACAACAAGACACACAACAAGACACACAACAAGACACACAACAAGACACACAACAAGACACACAACAAGACACACAACAAGACACACAACAAGACACACAACAAGACACACAACAAGACACACAACAAGACACACAACAAGACACACAACAAGACACACAACAAGACACACAACAAGACACACAACAAGACACACAACAAGACACACAACAAGACACACAACAAGACACACAACAAGACACACAACAAGACACACAACAAGACACACAACAAGACACACAACAAGACACACAACAAGACACACAACAAGACACACAACAAGACACACAACAAGACACACAACAAGACACACAACAAGACACACAACAAGACACACAACAAGACACACAACAAGACACACAACAAGACACACAACAAGACACACAACAAGACACACAACAAGACACACAACAAGACACACAACAAGACACACAACAAGACACACAACAAGACACACAACAAGACACACAACAAGACACACAACAAGACACACAACAAGACACACAACAAGACACACAACAAGACACACAACAAGACACACAACAAGACACACAACAAGACACACAACAAGACACACAACAAGACACACAACAAGACACACAACAAGACACACAACAAGACACACAACAAGACACACAACAAGACACACAACAAGACACACAAAAAGACACACAAAAAGACACACAAAAAGACACACAAAAAGACACACAAAAAGACACACAAAAAGACACACAAAAAGACACACAAAAAGACACACAAAAAGACACACAAAAAGACACACAAAAAAGACACACAAAAAAGACACACAAAAAGACACACAAAAAGACACAATACAAAAAACACAAGGATACGTTGATTAGTGTTGACAGCACACAAACAAAGGGGAGAGAGATCTGCGATAGAATTTTGCGTTGAGCCAAATTTGAGTTCATGATGTCTGCAAGACCTCAAGGTCTAGGCGCGGAGTAAGCCATTACAAAGCACCCCCCCCCCCACACACACACACAGACACGAAAACCACGCTTAAAAAGTGAAAACTAATTTATCTAAACATTTTTTTAGGTTAACAACAGAGTATCTGTTGTTGTTGTTTGTGTGTGTGTGTGTGTTTTTTGTTGCGTATCTGCCTGTTTGAACTGTCGTGTGTCTGGGTAATCTGGGAAAGGTCTTGGTGCGAAGTAATGGGGAGGGGGGAGGTTGCGGATTACTGTTCTAATGCTAAAGGGAGGCAAAAAGTGTAATTATAATGGATTTCTGTTTGATATATTTAAAAAAAAATAAAATAAAATGAATCTTCAATGGAAAACAAACTTAACAATTTTTTTTTAAAATTTTTTTTTTCGCTTTCTTGAAAGGCTTGAAATAGAATAATCTCCCTTTCATGACATCACGATGGCGCAACATAAGGGACCAGACAGTTCCAACAGAATAAGCCATTAGTTCATCTGGCACGGCTCCACGATGGCAGGACGTACAAACAAAAACCAGCTACAAAATGTGGAACGAACACCAATAATCTTTAAATTGTCGTCTGCTGCTCGGGGGGAAGTGATCGCACAGGGGGCTGCGCGCGACTTGCTTCATTAGGTTACGTCGTGTAAACAGGTTAGATGTTGGCTCAAGTTGATTGGCTGACCTTTCGGGCTCGACAGTTCATGCGGGGCGTCCGCCACCGTTTTTCCGATGTGGCGTACATCATCGGAGTAGTCGTGACGCACTTGCAAAGGAATCCGCGTATTCGACTACGTCTACGGAGCATACAATCGCGCAATGCCCTAATGTATTCGACTCCGTCTACGGAGCATACAATCGCGCAATGCCCTAATGTATTCGACTCCGTCTACGGAGCATACAATCGCGCAATGCCCTAATGTATTCGACTCCGTCTACGGAGCATACAATCGCGCAATGCCCTAATGTATTCGACTCCGTCTACGGAGCATACAATCGCGCAATGCCCTAATGTATTCGACTCCGTCTACGGAGCATACAATCGCGCAATGCCCTAATGTATTAATTTTTAAGCCTAAAAATGCACCTCACGCAAACGAACGAATCAGTTAGAGAAGTTTGGAAGAAGATTTAATTCTGGAACAGTCCACCGTGTTGAGGACTCGTGGAGGAAAGGTGTGCGTTTGAATCGATGGTGTCGGATTATCTGCGAGTACACAGCTGATGTTACGATCCTGGTCGAACGTCAGCCGTGCGGGTCTGTGACTATTAGGAGGAGATGCTGTGACCTTTAAGAAGATTGGGTTCCTATGAGATTGATTTCCGAGCTTATTGGAGGTGATGACCGAAAAGGAAGGGGGGTTTAGGGTGGGGGGATTGTGGTGGGGTGGGGGGTCAAGCTTAAGAAATTGATCACACCATTAGGGGAGGTAGCACTGGGCAGAGTTGTTGTTGTTTTTTTCTTCAATGGGGAGGGGGGTAAAGGTGGTGAAGAAGAACACACAAATAGGCAGACAAACGAATTTTCAGATGAGAAGTTTAGATGAGAAATTCAGATGAAAAAATTAGATGAGAAGTTCAGAGGAAAAGTTCAGAGGAAAAGTTTAGATGAGAAGTTTAGATGACAAGTTTAGATGACAAGTTCAGATGAGAAGTTGAGATAAGAAGTTCAGATGTGAAGTTCGGAAGAAACTTCAGATGGGAAGTTCAATTGAGAGGCCCAGATGACAAGCTGAGGTGACAAGTTCATATGAGAATTTCATGTTAGAAGTTCAGATGAGAAGTTCAAATAAAAAGGTCAGATGACGAGTTCAGATGAGCGGGGCAGATGAGAGGGGCAGATGAGGGGGGGGGGCAGATGAGGGCAGATGAGGAGGGCAGATGAGGAGGGCAGATGAGAAGTTCAAAGTAACGGGTTAAAAGGTTTAGAAGAAAAGTGGAGTCAGAAATTGAACAAATTACTCGGTATTTCCGGGCCATAACCCAGCTCGTCCCAAGTTTCCAGGTCACACAAGCCATCAATCAATTTTCATGGTTAACAAGTACAACCCCAGTTATGATAGATCAATATATTTACGTTTTTTAAAAAAAAAAATATTCTTGGCAACTGTCACTCCTGACCTTGACCTTTATTTATTTCTTTTACTATAAAAGCACACTCGTACCTCGTACTATTGTATACTCTCCACA
Organism: Lymnaea stagnalis; assembly: GCA_964033795.1. Taxonomy (NCBI): domain Eukaryota; kingdom Metazoa; phylum Mollusca; class Gastropoda; family Lymnaeidae; genus Lymnaea; species Lymnaea stagnalis. The sequence goes on from CAXITT010000008.1 coordinate 2,743,266, forward strand.
ACATGTTGCTAATGAGAAGAGAATGGTGGGAAGGTTATGACACTCTAATCATGCTCTCTACGTCAGCGATTAATGTGTTCCAAGGGAGAGCACTTTGGCAACTTGTACTCTTGGTTTTTTTATGGTCAAGGGAGATAAGGGGGGGGGGGGGAGAGAGAGAGAGAGAAAGGTGGTGAAAGGGATAACTTGGATTGAGGACTTTCTGGTTGGCTGTATTTATGACGCGATGGTGTGAGCCTAGCGCAACACCTGAGGTGAGAGATTGAGCTGAAGGTGTGATTATGACGATATGGACAGGGAGAGATGAAGCTTAGGGGATTATAACAATGTGGACAAAAGGAGATGGAGCTTAAGGTGATTGTGGCAATGTGGACAGTGGGAGATGGAGCTTAAGGGATTATGACAATATGGAGAAAAAGAGATGGAGCTTAAGGTGATTGTGGTGGTGTGGACAGTGAGAGATGGAGCTTAAGGTGATATGACAATGTGAACAGTGAGAGATGGAGCTTAAGGGATTATGACAATGTGGACATTGGGAGATGGAGCTTAGGGGATTATGACAATGTGGGCAGTGGGAGATTGAGCCTAAGGTGATTATGACAATGTGGACAGTGGGCGATGGAGCTTAAGGTGATATGACCACGTGGAGAGTAAGAGCTTGAACTTAAGGGCGTTATGACTATGTGGGCAGTGAGAGCTTAAGGTGATTATAAGACAATGTGGACAGTGAGAGCTTAAGGTGATTTTGACAAATGTGGACAGTGAGAGCTTAAGGTGATTATAAGACAATGTGGACGAGAATTCCATGTCCAAATTCCTAGGGGTTGAATTCTTAAATTATTTGAAATGTCGAGATTTGATTGATTGATTATTATTTGCTTGCACTTCGCGGTTCAAAGGACCAGTCATTACATTTGACATTTACAAGATATTACGAGTGTTTTAATGGATGGGGTTTCATGGACGATTTTGATTAATATTCGTGTACAGCATTTTGATTCTTTTTGAAGGAATCCATTTTGTTTCGCTAAATTTAGTTTGTTTTATTTTTAGATCCTCGTTCTATGTTATGTTTGTTGTTGTTTTTTTTTAATTGGAAAAAAATCTTAAATAAATCCCATAATTCTATGAAATAAGCACACTGTTATGCACCCCATACTCTTGGCCGATTTAGAAACAAAGTCCACTCAAGTGATGACCCAATATTTTCTTATCCAGGTATGGACTTTTTTTGTTGTTGATGACATAGGGACGTAATCGCTGGTAATGTCCGAAAATAAAGGTAAATACATTTGAGCTGACCACTCTAAAAATGACCACACCAATTTTTTTTTTCCGACCAGCTCAAAATGGCCCCTTATGGTCACCTCGCCACAAATGAGTCTATCGCTTCCCTCAACCGATTCGATAGGACGCTACTGTTGACCGCGATCAATCCGCGAAGATCAGACCTCGTCCACCAAAAAGTTAAGACCTTCACCAGCTGACGCGTGTCCCAACCGAGCGCAGTTCCAGAAAACGTCACAGGCGCGAGACGAGCCCCCCGACCGTACAATTAGTTCTGAAGGGTAAAACAAGGTCATTCATTTCTTAACCGTGACGTCAAAAGCAGGACGCCATCTTGCTACGACGTCTGCGTTGTCGACAGTCAGAATTCCTTTGTTTCCAGGTCGTCGGGAATGTTAACGAGACTTGTAGATACAATCTCTGGATGTTTCTTGTGGAAGACAAACGCACAAACAAAAAAAAGTTTTTTTGTCCTCTCTTCTCCGCTGCATCGGAAGTATTGCTATAGCGAACGAAGAGGCGCAGATGTACACACGGGGGAACCACGCGTACACACATGGATTGGGATGGATGCCTACACTTAAAGGATTCAGATATCAGAGACACGCACTTGGATTCAGGTGTACACAATGGGATTAAGATGTTCACTTATATGTACACTTTGGTAATTAGATGTATACGTGGGGATTTGGATGTATTCACAGGCATTCAAGTGTACACCGTGATACATATGTACACATGGAGGTACAGATTTATACACATATATTCAGGGGCAGGTTTGCATATGTACATATTGTGATGAATTGTACAATTACAGATGCATTTGTACACATAGGGATGCCGATAGACACACAGGGAAGGTTTCCTTATGTGTACAGAAGAATACACATGTACACAATCAGCATAGCCGTATATAGATCTAGGGACATGGATTAAGATGTACAATACAGCCGGGGTGGGTTTCCATCCAGATCGGCCATAAGTACGCTAAACAATTATGTCTAAATCAGTTAAATAACAAACATTTGAACTCTTGTAAGGTGGTGACCTTTGAACTTTATGGATTCTGAGCCCCCTACCAACCTTTACCGAAAGCTTATCTTTTTTTTCTACCGAGAGCTCCTTCTCTTGACCTTTCTCCTTAACGATCAAACTGTTAGGCCAGCCACAATAACCTTTCAACTCTAACCTTAAATATCCTTGGCGGTCGTTAGAAGAACATTAATTATCAAATTACACAACCTATTAAATTAAATAACGTAAAAAAACAAAAAAAGCGAAGCGATCTGTAACATTTTCTTTTCTGCTACGAAAGAATTCCTACTCATCTCCAAAGACGTGTAGGCACGGTGAATTTTTTTAAATTTCTAAAATCGACCTTTCCAGTCACCAGAAGTGGCTAATGACGTTAGTACTGTATTCACTTTGAGAGAAAAGTGGTCACAAAATTAGGGCCGTTTATTTTAAGGAGGCACTTTGGTCAAAATTTCAAAGCATTTAAAAAAAAAAAAAAGTAAAAATACTACAGATGATTTAGAGCCTAGAGCAGTGGTTCTCAACCTTCCTAATGCCGCGGCCCTTTAATACAGTTCCTCAAGTCGTTGCGACACCCCCAAACAGAAAATTATTTTCGTTGCTACTTCATAACTGTAGCGTGTTTGTGGTTACCGATGGTCTCAGGCGACCCTGTGTGAAGGGTCATTCGACACACAGAGGAGTCGCAACCCACAGGTTGAGAACCGCTGGCCTAGAGAATGGTTTAAAAATACACTAAGCTCAACTTTCTAGCTCAAGCGGTTCAAGGGGTTTACTTATTGATATAGTTAACTTTATTACACGACTATTGTAAAAGCAAGGGTTCCCAAACTTTTGGAACAGTGTTACATTGAAATGAACTGCCAATAATTGCTGCGACGCCGTGTACTTATTTCATACTCCCGACTCGAGATCTTTACATTGTGTGTATGTAACTTAACAACATCAGCTGTTTACCACCTAGATTTTAGAACAATGGTTGCAAATAAAAGATGTATTGATGAATAGAAGGTCAGCGAATCCAGTAGTGGCTCTTTCCTAACTCGAATGCTTGACAAACTGTCTATCCCAAGGTCCATCTTTGACCACTGCCACTGCGCCTGTCACTTCACAAAGACCACCCAGACACAAATGCCTACGTCACGAGCAGTTCTATCACTGATATAGCATTCTCTGCTTCCATAGGTGCTCCAGGAATGCTATCTGTTAACACATACACCCCGCCCTCCCCATCATCTCCGGCCACTTAGGAACTTCCGTGGTTAACCCCCAATATTATTTTCTGAGGCGAGTATACTAAAATCTAGAAGGCCCGAAACAGAGTATGGTAAGAAACAATCTCCTCCATCTCAAAGTGTGTCAGAATCTATGAACTTTAACCCCCGCTAACAATTCCCTCCACAATCTCACATCCATTTCCGTCCACCCTGTCAGTTACCTGAACAACAATGGCACTCTGTTCTGTAACCCGGCCCCAGTCACTTGTGACAGTGCATTAATAATCAGATTTCAATTTGACCACAGTTTGAAATGTCTAAATTATAGCATGGATTATATTACAAGTCAGTGATTAAGGAGTGAATTTTTTATTAAATGTTAAAACTGTTTAATCTGTAAAATCAACATCCCACCTGCAGACCCTAGGAATGAACAGTCCACCTGCAGACCCTAAAACATAGGAATGAACTTCCCACCTGCAGACCCTAAAACCTAGGAATGAACAGTCCACCTGCAGACCCTAAAACCTAGGAATGAACAGTCCACCTGCAGACCCTAAAACCTAGGAATGAACAGTCCACCTGCAGACCCTAAAACCTAGGAATGAACAGTCCACCTGCAGACCCTAACACCTAGGAATGAACTTCCCACCTGCAGACCCTAAAACCTAGGAATGAACAGTCCACATTCAGACCCTAAAACCTAGGAATGAACTTCCCACCTGCAGACCCTAAAACCTAGGAATGAACAGTCCACCTGCAGACCCTAAAACATAGGAATGAATAGTCCACCTGCAGACCCTAAAACCTAGGAATGAATAGTCCACCTGCAGACCCTAAAACCTAGGAATGAACTTCCCACCTGCAGACCCTAAAACCTAGGAATGAATAGTCCACCTGCAGACCCTAAAACCTAGGAATGAATAGTCCACCTGCAGACCCTAAAACCTAGGAATGAATAGTCCACCTGCAGACCCTAACACCTAGGAATGAACTTCCCACTTGCAGACCCTAACACCTAGGAATGAACTTCCCACCTGCAGACCCTAACACCTAGGAATGAACTTCCCACCTTCAGACCGTAACACCTAGGAATGAACTTCCCACCTGCAGACCCTAACACCTAGGAATGAACTTCCCACCTTCAGACCGTAACACCTAGGATAGAAGAGTCCACCTGCAGACCCTAAAACCTAGGAATGAACAGTCCACCTGCAGACCCTAAAACCTAGGAATGAACAGTCCACCTGCAGACCCTAAAACCTAGGAATGAACAGTCCACCTGCAGACCCTAAAACCTAGGAATTGACTTCCCACCTGCGGACCTTAACACCTTGGAATGAACTTCACACCTGCAGACCCTAACACCTAGGAATGACGCTGAGCAAGTTTATAGTGCCTCAAAGGTAAAGGTTGGGGGGGGGGGTGTTCACCTCGACGCACTCACATACACATGCATCGTGGTTGTACCACGTGACACAGAATTCATCAATGGACGTAGCTCGGCATAGCGAAGCTGGCACCTGTGACATACACCTTGATCAGAATACAGGACTCATCTGGGGTGGCACACGAGGATCTTGGATCGGAGGTGGGTCGGTGAAATCTGGGAGGTGGGTCGGCGACATATGGGAGGTGGGTCGGTGAGTAAGCGGATTTCCCCTTAAGCACCACCAGACGCAAAAGCTACCTCATTTAATGCAAACACAATACACGGCTAAATAGCCCACCAGAGCGCTGCTGTCCACGTCACTTACACTAGCCCTACATGTCACCTAATCAGCCCTACATGTCACCTAATCAGCCCTAGATGTCCCCTAATCAGCCCTAGATGTCCCCTAATCAGCCCTAGATGTCCCCTAATCAGACCTACATGTCCCCTAATCAGCCCTAGATGTCCCCTAATCAGCCCTAGATGTCCCCTAATCAGCCCTAGATGTCCCCTAATCAGACCTACATGTCCCCTAATCAGACCTACATGTCCCCTAATCAGACCTACATGTCACCTAATCAGACCTACATGTCCCCTAATCAGACCTACATGTCCCCTAATCAGACCTACATGTCACCTAATCAGCCCTAGATGTCCCCTAATCAGACCTACATGTCCCCTAATCAGCCCTACATGTCCCCTAATCAGCCCTATATGTCCCCTAATCAGACCTACATGTCCCCTAATCAGACCTACATGTCCCCTAATCAGCCCTACGTGTCAACTTATCAGCCCTACATGTCACCTAAACTGGCCCTTCATATCATCTAAACTAGCAGAGCATGTCACCTAAGCTAGCCTGCACGTCACCTAAGATCGCCCTGCACGTCACCTAAACTAGCCCTGCTCGTCACACAAACTAGCCCTGCACGTCATCCAAGCTTGCCCTGCACGTCACCCAAACTAGCCCTGCACGTCTCCTAAGCTAGCCCTGCACGTCACCTAAACTAGCCTTGCACGTCACCTAAACTAGCCTTGCACGTCACCTAAACTAGCCCTGCTCGTCACACAAACTAGCCCTGCACGTCACCCAAGCTAGCCCTGCACGTCACCTAAACTAGTCTGCACGTCTCATAAGCTAACCCTGCAGGTCACCTAAGCTAGCCTTCCACGTCACCTAAGCTTGCCCTGCACGTCTCCTAAGCTAGCCCTGCACGTCACTTAAGCTAGCCCTGCACGTCACCTAAGCTCGCCCTGCACGTCACCTAAAATAGCCCTGCACGTCACCCAAACTAGCCCTGCACGTCACCTAAACTAGCCCTGCTCGTCACCTAAACTAGCCCTGCTAGTCACCTAAACTAGCCCTGCACGTCACCCAAACTAGCCCTGCACGTCACCTAAACTAGCCCTGCACGTCACCTAAGCTAGCCCTGCACGTCACCTAAGCTAGCCCTGCACGTCACTTAAGCTTGCCATGCACGTCACATAAGCTAGCCCTGCACGTCTCCTAAGCTAGCCCTGCACGTCACTTAAGATTGCCCTGCACGTCACCTAAGCTAGCCCTGCACGTCACCTAAACTAGCCCTCCACGTCACCCAAACTAGCCCTGCACGTCACCTAAACTAGCCATGCACGTCACCTAAACTAGCCCTACACATCACCTTTGCGAGACTTACACGTCACCTAATTTCGCCTTCCATAGCCTCATGCCCCCTAAACCAGCCTTCCATAGCCTCATGCCACCTAAACCAGCCTTCCATAGCCTCATGCCACCTAAACCAGCCTTCCATAGCCTCATGCCACCTAAACCAGCCTTCCATAGCCTCATGCCACCTAAACCAGCCTCCCATAGCCTCATTCCACCTAAACCAGCCTTCCATAGCCTCATGCCACCTAAACCAGCCTTCCATAGCCTCATGCCACCTAAACCAGCCTCCCATAGCCTCATGCCACCTAAACCAGCCTTCCATAGCCTCATGCCACCTAAACCAGCCTTCCATAGCCTCATGCCACCTAAACCAGCCTTCCATAGCCTCATGCCACCTAAACCAGCCTTCCAGATCAACAATTAGATCCTAACATATCGCTAAAGACAGCTCTGAATCCAAACCTGTCATAATTAGAAACCTAACAAATTTGTGTTTTTTTCCTCGAGGACAAAAGTCTATTCATAGAAAAATCGAGATGGGACGCCAGTGGGTGGGGTAACTCTATCTGATGGGAGGTAATGGCCTTCAAAGCAGCAGTCACCCAGAATTTTCATTACAAAAACATGTCATTTTATTAATCAATCATCTCTCTGTCGGGAAGTGTGTAATAATTGCCATTCAGTTATTTAGTTTATTACTTATTGACATCTAAAGAGGGTAAGGGTAGGCTCTCGGAATGCTCACAAATAGACAAAGTGGCGGAAATCAACGCTCGGTCACATAACCACGTATTTAATAAATAATAGCCGCTCCCCAAGGTGATTTTAAATAATGAGCTACTCCCTGTACTCAGCATTTCCGTTTGAATGTTGTTGTGGTTATTTTTGTGACTATCTGCGTACTACTTTGAACTGATTTTTGTGATTACTGTTGTCTTGTACACAAACCATGCCTAGTGATCGAAAGTATGGACCTTCCAAGCCCAACAAACGTATTTTTTAAAACATTTTTTTGGAAATGAGTTTACAAAGGAAAAGGAAACGGTTGGAAAAGGCTTACAAAAAGATGTAAATAATGATAATGATTAATTAATGTGAACAACAGTTGTGAGTTGTTTGACAATTTATAGTAATTATAGGCATAGGTGTAGGCTAGTGTAGGTTGCAGACCTGCCGGGCCTGTATACCAATGTAGAGATTGAGGGTGACTAGGTGGACACGCCCGCTAGATCAGAACAAAATAATGCAAAATTTGTAGGACTCGATATTTGACTCTAGTAGTGTAAGTGTAGTAGTGCAGTGGAGGAGGTTACAGAAGACGAGCCGGATGTTGAAAAATGAATCTTCTGTTAAAGGACGAAGAATATGCAGCACAGAATAATGATGTTGACTTTGACAATCCAGAAGAACTCATAGACACATCAATGCTGTGGTGAAACTAGTGCTTCCCATTTGGTGTGTCGTCACTGTCACTATACCGCCAGGTTGTCACTGTCACTCTGCTGTGAGGTTGTATGAAACTTGAAATAAAGGTACTAGCAAGCAGATTTACATTTCATTGCTACAATAAAAACTGTGACAAGCAGCCTGATTTCTCATCATCACCCCAGATAGCTGTAGACAATTCTTTTGTAAACATAGTGAATAGGCAAACTGCCTTTGCTATGCCAAGCATATGAGCGGGCTAGTCAGAGCTAGAGACCTTTTTGTGGTGTAATGGACCTACCAAAACCAGTGGCGGAAAGTAGCTACAGAGCTAGAGACCTTTTGTGGTGTAATGGATCTACCAAAACCAGTGGGGGAAAGTAGCTACAGAGCTAGAGACCTTTTGTGGTGTAATGGACCTACCAAAACCAGTGGCGGAAAGTAGCTACAGAGCTAGAGACCTTTTGTGGTGTAATGGATCTACCAAAACCAGTGGGAGAAAGCATAAAGCATGTACATCTGATGAAGAAGAAGCTGAAAGAGAGGGACATCCTTACCAAGGAGGAGGATGTTGATCACTTTTAGGTAAGAAAGTATTATGCGTGAAGTTTGCCCTAAAAGGACACTTGCAATGACTGTTATATTCCCCAAGCACTGACTGTTATATTCCCCAATTCTTGTCAGATTGTGCTGACATTTTGCACACATACTCCCAGATGTAGGTGCTATAATGTGAACCAACATCATTTACCTATCTCTTATAATTGACTAGATATGTGCGGATGTATCCTGCTTATGTCAAAACAAAAATTAGCTAATTATTCAGTATAAAATACCAACCAAAAGAACCAATACAATGAGAGTGCTTCATATAATAGCCCTGCGTGTCTTTTAGTTATATGGAAAGTATGGTAGCTGTGCACTTGATACCATGGCCCTTCTAGCTATATGGAAACTATTGTAGCTGTGCACTTGATACCATGGCCCTTCTAGCTATATGGGAACTATTGTAGCTGTGCACTTGATACCATGGCCCTTCTAGCTATATGGGAACTATTGTAGCTGTGCACTTGATACCATGGCCCTTCTAGCTATATGGAAACTATTGTAGCTGTGCACTTGATACCATGGCCCTTCTAGCTATATGGAAACTATTGTAGCTGTGCACTTGATACCATGGCCCTTCTAGCTATATGGAAAGTATTGTAGCTGTGCACTTGATACCATGACCCTTCTAGCTATATGGAAAGTATTGTAGCTGTGCACTTGATACCATGGCCCTTCCAGCTATATGGAAAGTATTGTAGCTGTGCACTTGATACCATGGCCCTTCCAGCTATATGGAAAGTATTATAGCTGTGCACTTGATACCATGGCCCTTCTAGCTATATGGAAAGTATTATAGCTGTGCACTTGATACAATGGCCCTTCTAGCTATATGGAAAGTATTATAGCTGTGCACTTGATACCATGGCCCTTCTAGCTATATGGAAAGTATTATAGCTGTGCACTTGATACCATGGCCCTTCTAGCTATATGGAAAGTATTATAGCTGTGCACTTGATACCATGGCCCTTCTAGCTATATGGGAACTATTGTAGCTGTGCACTTGATACCATGGCCCTTCTAGCTATATGGAAACTATTGTAGCTGTTCACTTGATACCATGGCCCTTCTAGCTATATGGAAAGTATTGTAGCTGTGCACTTGATACCATGGCCCTTCTAGCTATATGGAAAGTATTGTAGCTTTGCACTTGATACCATGGCCCTTCTAGCTATATGGAAAGTATTATAGCTGTGCACCATGGCCCTTCTAGCTACATGGAAAGTATTATAGCTGTGCACCATGGCCCTTCTAGCTATATGGAAAGTATTATAGCTGTGCATCATGGCCCTTCTAGCTATATGGAAAGTATTATAGCTGTGCATCATGGCCCTTCTAGCTATATGGAAAGTATTATAGCTGTGCACCATGGCCCTTCTAGCTATATGGAAAGTATTATAGCTGTGCACCATGGCCCTTCTAGCTATATGGAAAGTATTATAGCTGTGCACCATGGCCCTTCTAGCTATATAGAAAGTATTATAGCTGTGCACCATGGCCCTTCCAGCTATATAGAAAGTATTATAGCTGTGCACTTAGGTTTATATCAGTTTACACTTCCGGTCATTTTTTTGGTTGCTTTTTTAACTTTTTAGTGAATGTAAAATTTTGTTCACATTTTTTGAAGGTCTGAACTCATTCACTAAACCATGCACGCTACGTTGTCCTTAATCTCCAACACCTTGGCCACACTATCACCAAATTTTATGATGATAGGTTCATGAGTTGGTCGTCAGGACTTGTTAACAAACTTGGCACTCAGTTCTGATGGACGTGTCCCCTTACACGAACAAAAAAAGATAATACCGGACAAAATTTGTGTTTTTTAAAAATGGTTGTGAAGTTCAAAGTATTATATCATTTTAAAATATTTTGATATATTTACTCGAACCACGAATGGAGCAGTGCATATTATTTCACATTTATCTAGTTTATTTTGGAAGGGTTTAAAATTTAGTTTTTATGTCATCTGTTTTGTGGAGTTGTCTTACCAAAGAATAAACTCAAGTTTTGACAAAGTTAAATACAATTTATTCAAATGTATACACCCCCCCCCCAAGCGCAAACCAGTTCCACACACACACACACACACCATTTCCACCCCCTCCCCAAACACACACCATTTCCACCCCCTCCCCAAACACACATCATTTCCACCCCCTCCCCAAACACACACCATTTCCACCCCCTCCCCAAACACACACCATTTCCACCCCCTCCCCAAACACACACCATTTCCACCCCCTCCCCAAACACACACCATTTCCACCCCCTCCCCAAACACACATCATTTCCACCCCCTACCCATAAATCAGCGTTTTTGTTGAGTTTAAACGAAGTTTTGACCTGCTCCCTACAGTTCGATGCTTTCCCCTGCCAATCATTCTCTCCCTTTTGTCTCAGAACTAACCGCTCTGTGCGACCTAACGTCTAGTGCAGTGGTTCTTAATCGTCTTACTGGCGCGACCCTTTAATACACTTCCTCATGTTGTGGTGACCCCCCCCCCCAAACCATACAATTATTTTAATCGCTACTTCATAAATATGTGTTTTCCGATGGTCGTGGGCGACCCCATTTGAGAAGGGTTGTTCGACACCCAAAGGGGTCGCGACCCACAGGATGAGAACCCCTGTTTTGGTACATAACGTCAAACGTGGCTGTTGTAATATCTTAAAATATAATCTCGAGTGGATGGTGTCCACCCTGATGCACACGGTGATTGCGCTGTCATTCGCAGCCTTCCCCGTAGTACGCACCAAATGCACACAGTGATGCGCTGTCATTCGCTGTCTTCCCCTCGTACGCACCAAATGCACACAAATGCACACAAAAGAACATATTTTCCAAAATATATCCTTCTTTATTTATGCACGTATTTCTAAAAAAAAAAGTATTTAAGCCACTCTAAAAGTGTCCATAGACCACTAACTATTGGTGGAGACTTGCAGTTTCATAGGGAATCATCATGATGGGTCATGCATGGATCTTGCCTTATTTGACACGCCCCAGCCTGGTTTGGGCTGCCCGAGCTAGTTAAGAAGTAATTAAGCCAACCCTTAAAAGAAAGTTTTTCCCCTCTAAATGTAATAGCGAGAAATGGGGGGTGGGGGCTGGGGGTGGAGGTTGGGCTGAACATTTGATAAAACATGCATACATCAAACCCACCTCGTAAGAGTCCCAATGAGTGCTCCCCCCACCCCACCCCACCCCCCAGCTCGCAACAGCACATTTTTTTCCCCCATCCCGGAGCTATATTAATATGTTTATGTCCCACTTGCTTCTTAAACCGCAGATTTATTCGCACTTGCGGCATTTAAAAGAAAAAAGAAAAAAAAAAGAGAATCTCATATCATTCAGTTATTGGGAGTTTTCCTTCATATTCCTCTTGAAAAAACAAGGGGGGAGGGGTGTGTGGGGGGGGGGGGAACTGATGGTTGGGCTTAGGGCTGGGGCAGAAAATTGGAAAAAAATCTATTTTTATCGGCTGCGGGTCCTTGCGTCAAGTTTCAGCTCGATAGGTTGACGGGAGGTAGGTCAATTAGCAATCCAAAAACGTGCGGCCACGAACAAAAGCGAAGTTGATATCAGTGATTTAAAAAAAAATATAAAAAAATCGTGCACCATCTCAGTGCAAAACTTCTCAGTCTGTTGTGATGTTCTCAGTCTGTTGTGATGTTGCCTTCGTCTTACAATTAGAATCACGGTGTCATGACTTTGACATTTACTTAGGGATTGTTCATTTAAAAAAATTAAAACTTCCTTCTCTCCCTTTCACATTTGATTGAAATTTCACAACCTTAACTTCATCCATAACATCCATAAACTCTCTCTGTCTCCCCCTCTACCCCCCTCTCTCTCTCTCCTTCTCTCTCTATCATCCCCCCTCTCTCTCTGTCTCTCTCTCTCCCTCTCCTCTCTTTCTCTCTCTTCTCTATCTCTCTTTCTTTTTTTCCTTTTTTTCCCTTTCACTCCAGTGGCGTAGGTAGTGGGCTGCGATGGGGGTGGTCTGCCCCGGGCGGCACTTTTTCCTTATATGGGAGGGGGGAGGGGGAGGAGGGCGGCATTTTCAGCCAATCGTAGATTTTTTGTTGGAAGCTTGAAAAAAAAGGGGAGGGGGGGGGTAAAAAGCTTGGCCAGCTCCGGGCGACAAATACCCTAGGTACGACACTGTTTCACTCCTAACTTCTAGCAGAGAGGGTCTCAAACTCGCCCCTGGAGAGGACACATGTAGATGGTACTCTGCAGACAAACACTCATGAGAAAAGCAATGTGGAAATGTGTTTGTGTTTAAAAAGGACAATTACAAACCATCTCTTTGGCATTGACCTTTCTAACCTTATTTTTGGGGCCAAATGAGGTCCACGGGTCGCACGTTTGAGAACCTCTCCTCGCCGTTCTAACCGATCATTAGAGGAAAAGAAATCAGACTGTCAGGTTTTCCCATCGTACTTCACCCCCTCCCCCACCTCACTGACCTTGGAACATAAGCTGGTCATCGGGGACGAGATGTGATTGGAGATCGGTGCCTGGGAGGGACAGAGGGGAGCGGAGTAGTAGGGATTGGGCAGGGGATAGAGGGAGGGGTAGTAGGGTTTGGGGGGATAGAGGGAGGGGGTAGTAGGGTTTGGGGGAGGTGCAATGAAACTTGGTAGTTTAGTCAGAATATCAGATGACGGAGCAGACAAATCCAGCAGCTACAGGACGTCATGGAGGCGAGGGCTGTTGGAAGGACGCCTACGTTTTATGTCCCCTATCAATGTCGTCTGTCTGAGTTATGGGAATGTTGTAGGTCTCAGTTGTGTCAGTGCTGTCTGTCTGAGTTATGGCGATGTCGTCGGGTTGCTCTGTGGCAATAGTGTCTGTCTGGCTTGAGCCAACGTTTCCTTTGTTAGTTCTGTCAATGTTGTCTTTCGGAGTTATGACGTTAAGACGTTGTCGGTCTGAGTTAAAACACTGTTGTCTGTAACGGGTTCAAGTAAGTTTGTTTGTCTGTGTTATGGCGGTGTTTTCTGCCTGAGTTATGGCAATGTCATGCTTCTGAGGTACGGCAATTTGTCTTATTCAGCTGCATATTATGAACAATATTCTATTTTTTTAATCTGTCCGTACATTTTGTGGAGATTCCAAATATTTGGTCAGTATTTTATTATATTACATTGCCAACACTGGCCACGAAATAATCAAACAGAACTTTTTCTCTGGAACTTCCACTTGACACTTCTGGTCAACACTTACAATTCTGCTTCCACGTGGCACTTCTGGTCAGCATTTACAATTGTGCTTCCACATGGCATTTCTGGTCAGCATATACAATTCTACTTCCACGCGGCACTTCTGGTCAACACATACAATTCTTCTGGAGTTGTGTTGACATTATGGGCCGGCATTAAGACAGACAGCCAGCCTGCTGGCAAACAGGCCACAGAAGATCATGTTTGTTGACACTGGTGGTCTCTGTTTCCAGGTAGAGTGGCACCTGGTCTCTGACAGGTGGGCGGTGGGAAAGCCAGGGCGATGACGTCAGACGAGTCGGGAGCCCGAATGGTTTGGCGTAAACCAAGGGACGTAAATAGACTCAAATAAAACACGATTTTTAAATGTATTTTTAATTGGATAGGTAATGGGGGTGGAGGGTGCGGGGGAGTGGAGGGTGCGGGGGAGTGGAGGGTGCGGGGGAGGGGAGGGTGCGGGGGAGGGGAGGGTGTGGGGTCG
>CAXITT010000008.1:2781138-2793355 GCA_964033795.1 Lymnaea stagnalis
GGCCCTCAGAATCTAGCCCTAGGCTCAGTCTTAGCAAGTCTGGCAACTGTGTCGGGCCCTCAGAATCTTGCCCTAGGCTCAAGTCTTAAGAAGTCTGGCAACTGTGTGTGGCCCTCAGAATCTAGCCCTAGGCTAGGTCTTAGCAAGGCTGGCAACTGTGTGTGGCCCTCAGAATCTAGCCCTAGGCTCAGTCTTAGCAAGTCTGGCAACTGTGTCGGGCCCTCAGAATCTAGCCCTAGGCTCAGTCTTAGCAAGTCTGGCAACTGTGTCGGGCCCTCAGAATCTTGCCCCAGGCTCAAGTCTTAATAAGTCTGGCAACTGTGTGTGGCCCTCAGAATCTAGCCCTAGGCTCAGTCTTAATAAGTCTGGCAACTGTGTCTGGCCCTCAGAATCTTGCCCCAGGCTCAAGTCTTAGTTAGTCTGGCAACTGTGTCTGAGACAGGGCTTTGAGATGACGTGCCCAAATCCAGCGACAAAGAAAAGGACGGGCTACACATCTGAAAGTACCGGTACCGGCTTTGCATACATCTGATTGGTGGTATGCATTGTGCAAATAAGAGGCTTGTTGCAAAATAGAGAAAGGAAGGAGAAAGAATGCTCCACAAGATTGTCATGCCCGGAAAAGGCTAAGAGAAATGTTGTGGGCTGAACAACCGAATAAGAGAGAGATTGTGGGCCGAACTACCGATTAAGAGGGAGGTTGTGGACCAGACGAACGGTTAAGAGGAAGGTTTTGTGGTCCTAACCTACATACGAGTTATGTTGCGAGCCAGTCACCTAGATAAGAGGAAAGTTGCGAGCCAGTTACCTAGATAAGAGATAAGTTGCGAGCCAGCCACAGAGGTAGCAGAAATGTTCTTGTCCAGTCAAGACGTTTGGTGTAAGAGAGAGAGAGAGAGAGAGAGAGAGAGAGAGAGCATGGGGATAAGACTAACATCCAGTCAAGAAGCATGAAGACACAAAGCACGCATTTATATGTTTTAAAAGTGTTTTCCATACCATATACCACATATGTTTTACACGGACTTTCCATACCATATACCACATATGCTTTAAACGGACTTTCCATACCATATACCACATATGTTTTAAAAGGACTTTCCATACCATTTACCACATATGTTTTACAGGACTTTCCATACCATTTACCACATATGTTTTACAGGACTTTCCATACCATTTACCACATATGTTTTAAATGGACTTTCCATACCATTTACCACGTATGTTTTACAAGGACTTTCCATACCATTTACCACATATGTTTTACAGGACTTTCCATACCATTTACCACATTCACATATGTTTTACAGGACTTTCCATACCATTTACCACATATGTTTTAAATGGACTTTCCATACCATTTACCACGTATGTTTTACAAGGACTTTCCATACCATTTACCACATATGTTTTACAGGACTTTCCATACCATTTACCACATATGTTTTACAGGACTTTCCATACCATTTACCACATATGTTTTAAAAGGACTTTCCATACCATTTACCACGCATGTTTCACAAAGACTTTCCATATCATATACCACTAATCAACACCAGCAACATTCCGCTTTCAACAGTACTTACAGTTCCTGACTTCAGATCCTAAGAGATGTGCAAATATTTGTCAAAGAAAAATTCAAACACGAATCATAACCTTATGATAAACCACCATCCAAACATTCCGAAATGGGGTTATTTTCCTCTTAAACTGTGATCAGTCTTTTGAAACCATTGGGTGAGGAGTGGAGGGAATAGGGGGGTCGGAGAAAAGGATTTGTTTAATGTAGGAAATGACAGGAGATGGGCGGAACTGAACGGGCTAGAAACAAGAGATAAATGTCAAGGCCGTAATGGAAGTCGGGTGGGGGGCGGAGGGGGCTAAGGTTGGGGGGGGGAGAGGGGAGACTGAGTGGGAGCATTTTTTGTGTGCCCCCCCTCTTTTCAATGCCATGACGAAATGAGTGTTCAAGAAATGGAATACACATTTGTAATGTCAGCGTCGGATGTCACAATGCAAGAGTCTGGGGTCTCAATGGTAGAGTCTGGTATGTCAATGATACAGTCTGGAGTTTCAATGGTAGAGTCTGGGATCTCAGTGGTAGAGTCTGTGGTCACAATGGTAGAGTCTGTGGTTACAATGATAGAGTATGGGGTCTCAAAGGTAGAGTCTGTGGTCAAAATGGTAGAGTCTGTGGTCAAAATGGTAGAGTCTGTGGTAACAATGGTAGAGTCGGGGGTCTCAATGGTA
Source organism: Lymnaea stagnalis (assembly GCA_964033795.1). Classification (NCBI taxonomy): domain Eukaryota; kingdom Metazoa; phylum Mollusca; class Gastropoda; family Lymnaeidae; genus Lymnaea; species Lymnaea stagnalis. Next base: position 2,783,392 of record CAXITT010000008.1, read on the forward strand.
GAGTCTTGGATCTCAACGGCAGAGTCTGGGGTCTCAATGGTAGAGTCTGTGGTAACAATGGTAGAGTCTGGGGCCTCAATGTTAGAATCTGGGGTCTCAATGGTCAAAGTCTCGGGTCTCAGTTGGGAAGTCAGTCGGTAGGTTATAAGAGCAGTCACTACACCATTGTTCGGGACTTAGATCTGACGCTGTGCTTGCTTTGAACCAAATGGGCGCCAGGCTTTCGACGACCTCCAACAACGTGAAAATAACGTCAAACTGGGGAGACATCTTTATCTCCTTTGACAAGACAACACAAAAGTTTCAGATGACAAGATCATAGAATCTCTTTCAGGCGACAAGATCATATAATCTCTCTCAGATTACAAGATCATAGAATCTCTTTCAGATGACAAGACCATAGAATCTCTTTCAGATGTCAAGATCATAGAATCTCTTTCAGACGAAAAGCACATAGAATCTCTTTCAGATGACAAGATCATATAATCTCTTTTATAAGAAAAGATCATATAATCTCTTTCAGACGAAAAGACTATAGAATCTCTTTCAGACGACAAGATCATTGAATCTCTTTCAAACGACAAGAACATAGAATCTCTTTCAGACGACAAGATCATAGAATCTCATTCAGATGAAAAGATCATAGAAGCTCTTTCAGACGTCAAGATCATAGACTCTCTTTCAGATGACAAGAACATATAATCTCTTTCAGACGACAAGATCATAGAATCTCATTCAGACGAAAAGATCATAGAATCTCTTTCAGACGACAAGATCATAGAATCTCTTTCAGACGACAAGATCATAGAATCTCTTTCAGACGACAAGATCATAGAATCTCTTTCAGACGACAAGATCATAAAATCTATTTCAGACGACAAGATCATAGAATCTCTTTCAGACGACAAGATCATAGAATCTCTTTCAGATGACAAGGTCAAAGAATCTCTTTCAGACGACAAGGTCATAGAATCTCTTTTATACGACAAGATCATAGAATCTCTTTCAGACGACAAGATCATAAATCTCTTTCAGACGACAAGATCATAGAACCTCTTTCAGACGACAAGATCATAGAACCTCTTTTAGATGACAAGATCATAGATGGAAGAATCCCGGATGAGTGGTGGGAGATGGATGTTGCAAGTCAGGGGGGGGGGTGGTGAAAAGTGGGACCTCTGCTGAAAACGGTCATCCCGTTTTTCGTCTCTTTCAATAAATTCCACACCGCCTCTGATGATGGTTTGATGCAAATTTTTTTATTAGCTTACAATGATATCAATTTTTATTGACTTCCGTTCGTTTCCTGCACTCTCAAAGACTGACCACGGGGGTCATGTAGGTAAGTTCGCACATTCGCCCCTGGGGACGTCCTCCACGGCAACACTTATTGCAATCGTCCCTAAATCTCCACTATCTCATTCTGACACAGATATAGTTTATTTGATAAATAAAACATTTCGCTGCTAGACCAGCCCCGTCCCAAACACAAGACATTCTCCTAGCAACTGTTTTGGTTTTGTCATTGTTCCAGTTTCTAAAAAGCGTTGAGTAATACTCTCTAATCCAGTCTTTTGAGACCGCTGGTCTGTAAACCGACAGAGGCAGGCGATTCAAAACGTTCCAATAGAACTACAAATGCAGACACCGGAAATCATTCACATTCGTGTGAGGTTATTGCCCTTTGTGCTGGTGCGTTTGTTTAAAATTGTGTCCCTTTGTCCGCGTCTTTCTTTTTTTTTTTTCTTATATTTTTTTTAGTATTATTTTACCCTGGGAGGTCATGGTTGCGGGAGCTGGGTTGAAAGGTCGGAGTTTACGCATTTGCAAAGAGTCTTACATAATGTGAGCAGTAGCGTTAGAGCTATTTATATTTAGTTCCGTTCCATTCCATGGAGATTTACAACAGAAAGCAACCAAGTAACCCTACACCAACAACAAAGAAGCAACAAAAAAAAAAAAAAAAAAAAAAAAAAAAAAAAAAAAAAAAAAAATATAAAAAAAAAAAAAAAAAAAAAAAAAAAAACATATATATATATATATATATATAAAAAAAGTAAATAATAAAACAAAAATAATACATATATATATATAAAAAAAAAAAAAAAAAAAAAAAAAAAAAAAAAATATATATATATATAAAAAAAAAAAAAAAAAAAAAAAAAAAACAAATATAAATATATAAAAAAAAAAGTAAATAATAAAACAAAAATAATACATATATATATATAAAAAAAAAAAAATATCCGAACTGTACTTCATTCAAACAGCTTTAAAAAGGTGTTGCACCGGAGCACGAGGCAAACTTCGATGGTAAGTGTAGCCTCCCTCCCCAGCCCCCAAACACACACCCACCCACCCACTCCCCTTTTTTTCCCCCCACAAACACGCACGTTTCTTACACAACCAACTTAATGAACGGTAGGAGCGTTGGACTGCGATGAAGCTTTAAAGTAGATTAATTGGTCACAAACAATGTGTGGAAATAAAACAAGATATGTTCGGCTTTAGTCATGAATATACTGATTACAATCGCAGAGCGTTTCGGAAAATGCCTTCATCAGTAAAAAAAACAACAAAAAAACAACATTTATATAAATTGTTATGTACTGTAGAAATTAATCTCTTCTTTAAGTATAAGTATATTGCTCGTTCCAGAACAGTACACAACAAAAGACGATACCATATGGTACCAAAGAAAACGATAAACAAACTAGGGGCTAATGACAATTAATAAATTGTATTATGTTAATAATAAATTACAAAATAAAAATAATAATAAAACACGCAAAAAACCATTAAAGCTATTGACTTACAGTATACTGATTGGCTTGTACCGGTACACTGTTCAAGAAGATACAATGTTGTCAAAAGGCACAATGATGAAAAGGAATCTACACACACGCAGCAAAGGTCCGTAAAACAACTCTCTGTCTTGTATAGATAGCAAATCTCTATAGTGATAGCCCTGCCTAAAATATCTTCCATCTTCTTTCCTTTTATAGTCTGTTTTACTAATGTTTCTAGAATAGAAAGGGCTTACACATTGTATAAGCGCCTCCACCAATCTAGTATTTTCTAAAGGATTCTAATAAAATACAGGCTATAGATTTTATTTAGTCGTAAACAAGGTCAAAGAGATTATTTTTTTTTAAATATTTAAGCCACACCCTAAATGCGGTTGTGAGCTTGGGGTCAGCTAGAGTTCATTCACGGGGAAAGATGACGTCAACACGTCGTCTGCGTAAGTATAAACTGAATTAACATAAAATATTGATTCACGTGCATCCTACCTAAAACAAGAGATAAAAGAATAAGATTGGACGCAAATCATTGGCCATTCGTCTGTGCCTAAGTAATCTATACAGGCAAAACACAGTGAACCAAGTATTTGAAGCTGACTTGGGGGGGGGGGGGGTTGACTTGAAAAATGTGTGTTAAATAACATCACGCACCATTTAAAACGCACAAAGTTGCACACCTCATCCCGCCGCGCGCTGACAAGTACTCCCAGAGCCATTAAACAAAACCCTTGCACAAATATTTACGAGGAATCGAGAGCGGAAACTATTTGAAGAATGCGTTCTCCGTCTCATCCGGGAATTTACTCGGCTCAACTCTATCAAAAAAAAAATGTATCTCGGATCTTTGGATCGGCTTCTTATTAGAATGATGAGACGCTGACAGGGAAGGCCCGGCCTCTGCATGATGTGAAAGGCGATGCTTACGGCAAATGAGAGTTAGAGCTGCTGTACGGCTGAGTGTGTGTGTGTTTGTTGTCTGTGTTTTGTTGGAAGCGGCTGTTTGTGATTCGTTTAACGACCGACTGTCTACTAAACGACGCCAGATGATTTTAAAAGGGGAATTTGTTAAAAAAAAAAAAAAAAAAAAAAAAAAGAATTTGTTAAATTTTGGTATTTGCTAAAATGAGGAATTGGTTAAAAATTGGAATTTGATTTTTTTTTAAATGGAGTTTGTTAAAAATAGAAATTTGTTCAACAATTGGAATTTGTTTATTATCGGAATTTCTTAAAAATAAGAATTTAAAAAAAAAAGGGAATTTGTAAAAAATTGGAATTTGTTAATAATTGGAATTTGTTAAAAATTCTGATGTACTTTTGTTGGAAAGTCTGAACATCGGGATGTTAAATGCTGCATAATGCAAACGTCCAAATGTTGGTGTATAACCACGTAAAGTGTTTCAACTTTTTAACTATACACGTGGAAAAGTCTCATTGTTGGAAAGTATAACATGTTTAAAGGTCTAAATGTTGAAAGGCCTAAATGGTGAAAGGCCTAAATGGTGAAAGTCTAAATGTTTAAAGGTTTAAATGTTGAAAGGTTTAAATGTTGAAAGGTTTAAATGTTGAAAGGTCTAAATGTTGAAAGGTCTAAATGTTAAAAGGTCTAAATGTTAAAAGGTCTAAATGTTGAAAGGTCTAAATGTTTAAAGGTCTAAATGTTGAAAGTTCTAAATGTTGAAAGGTCTAAATGTTGAAAGGTCTAAATGTTCAAACGTTTAAATGTTCGAAAGACAAAAATGTTCAAAGGTCCAAATGTTTAAAGGTCAAAGTGTTCCAAGGTCTAATTGTTTAAAGGATCAAATGTCGGGATATCAGAATGTTCCATGGTCAAAATGATTGAATGCGTACATTTCGGAACGTCTAGATGCTGAACTGTGTCAGTGTTCAAAGGTTTAAATGTTGGAGAGTCTCATTATTGAAATGTCTGATTGCCTGAATGTCGAAATTTAGCAAAGTCAAATTGTTGAACTGTATAAATATTGAAATGTCTGGGTGTTGAATTGTTTAAACGCTGAACTGTCTAAATATTGGACCTTCTGAGTCTAGGATCAACAGCTTAAACGCTTCTCACCAAGGCTAGGATGCTACACCAGAATGACGTCGCCAATAATCGTTTAAAGCAGGCCTTACACAACTCAAAATGTAAGGCGGGCTTTATGAGAACCTTGTGCGGGCCGAAAGAAATAGGGCTAATATGGGGGGGGGGGAGGGACGCTATTAAGAAAAAATAATTTAAAAAGAATATTTCGTTACTTCGCGGGCCGCGAAGTGGATGCTGGCGGGCCGCATGAGTCCCGCGGGCCGTATGTTGTGCAGGCCTGATTTAAATGCTTAATACTTTTAAAATGTATGAAGGCGTATGGCAAAAAACTACCATGACGCAAGAATCGACCATAGTTTTATAGAAGCCTTGCCCCATTGGAGGCGGTAGTCCGCTTCACTGAAGGATGAGCAGCCCATAAAGTGAGTCACTCTAGTTATTGAACACGTCTGTCGTAGCCCATTCCATTACCGGCTCACTATACTCTCCCTCCCCCCAGAACCACACAGTCAAGTGACAGAACCACACATTTACGTGACAGAACCACACAGTCACGTGACTGAATCATACGGTCACGGGAGTGTGTAATTGGAGTGGAGCCGTTCAGCCAAAGCTTTAGGGGCGTCACAACGTCTTAGAGATACTGTCACACACGTCTCAGACATGCTGTCACATACTTCTTGGAGATGCTGTCACATACTTCTTAGACATGCTGTCAAACACTTCTTAGACATGCTGTCACACATTTCTTAGACATGCTGTCACACATTTCTTAGACATGTTGTAACACATTTCTTAGACATGCTGCCACACATTTCTTAGACATGCTGCCACACATTTCTTAGACAAGCTGTCACACATTTCTTAGACATGCTGTCACACACTTCTTAGAGATACTGTCACATATTTCTTGGAGATGCTGTCACACACTTCTTAGAGCTGCTGTCACACACTTCTTCGATATGCTGTCAAACACTTCTTTGACATGCTGTCACACATTTCATAGAGATGCTGTCAAACACTTCTTAGAATTGTTTCCAATAAATATATTTCGGATAAAACACTCGAATGTGAGATGTCATTCTTAATTTAATTTGATCGGCTAGTAAGTCTGATGCTAAAGTCCCATGGTTGAAATTAGATCTTACTCTTTTACTCTACGTCGGAATTTTGGATCTTTTTATTCTCTTTTTTAGGGATTAACCTGGTACTGACCCTGTAAAAGAATACCCGGCACATACCCGGCCTCGAAAAACACAACGGAATCCGTCGGGTATTTGGCTCGATTACCCGGACCCAAACAATGGTGTAAAAAACGCACCTTACTCTTTTTACACTGTCTGATACTTCTTCCCCTCAGTCTTTTTATCCTTAGTCTAATCCTTTTTACCCTCAGTCTGATCCTTTTTACCCTCATTCTGATCCTTTTTACCCTCAGTCTGATATTTTTACCCTCAGTCTGATACTTTTACTCATTCTGATCCTTTTTACACTCAGTCTGATATTTTTACCCTCAGTTTAATCCTTTTTAGCCTCAGTCTGATATTTTTAACCTCAGTCTGACCCTTTTTACCCACAGTCTGATCCTTTTTACCCACAGTCTGATACTTTTACCCTCAGTCTGATATTTTTACCCTCAGTCTGATCCTTTTTAGCCTCAGTCTGATATTTTTACCCTCAGTCTGATATTTTTACCCTCAGTCTGATCCTTTTTACCCTCAGTCTGATCCTTTTTTCCCTGTCTGATTCTTTTACCCTCTGTATGATAATTTTTACCCTCAGTCTGATCCTTTTTACCCTCAGTCTGATCCTTTTTACCCTCATTCTGATCCTTGTTTCCTTCAGTCTGATCCTTTCTAGCCTCAGTCTGATATTTTTACCCTCAGTCTGATCCCTTTTACCCTCAGTCTGATGCTTTTTACCCTCAGTCTGATATTTTACCCTCAGTCTGATCCTTTTTACCCTGTCTCATACTTTTAGCCTCAGTCTGATATTTTTACCCTCTGTATAATCCTTTTTACCCTCAGTCTGATCCTTTTTACCCTCAGTCTGATCCTTTTTACCCTCAGTCCGATTCTTTTTACCCTCAGTCTCAGCGGTAAGCTTCTTGTTCTCCTCCTAGAGCTGCGAGACACGAGACACATAATACTAACACACCAGCAGACAACCTAGCCTTTGAACGATCGTTGTTCAATCTTACCGGAAGAAAAAAAAAAACAAACAAAAAAAACCCAACTCCGGTGAAGCTTTAATTAGTAAGGTGTGCAAAACACATTTCGAGATGTGAATTATTTCGTTGTTATAATGTGAGCTGTGTTTTTACAAGGCACGGAGAAAAGAAAAAAAAGGTTCAAGTTTTTATTGATCAAATATGGATGAAGGAAAGATAACCGCCGGGCTGAGAGATAAACTCAAGTGCAAGTGGGTGGTTAGGCTCGTGGCAATGGCTGTTTTTATAATGAACATTTCTATAGATCGGAGATCTGATCCTGGGTGTGTGGATGTGGCTGGCGGGTGGGATTTGGTTTTTAAAAAATGGTTTGAATTCGGTGAATCAGTTGTTTGAATGGCACGTGGAGTTCTCTCCTAGGTTGGCGCATGCGCAGCCATCTAAGGTTTGGATGGCACGTGGAGATCTCTCCCAGGTTGGCGCATGCGCAGCCGTCTAAGTTTGAATGGCACCTGCAGTTCTCTCCCAAGTTGGCGCATGCGCAGCCGTCTAAGGAATGAATGGCACCTGAAGTTCTCTCCCAGGTTGGCGCATGCGCAGCCGTCTAAGGTTTGAATGGCTCGTAGAGATCTCTCTCTGGTTAGCGCATGCGCAGCCGTCTGAGGTGGAAATAAATAGAATGACATATCCTACTCATTTTCAACTCCCTTCTTTCGTAGAATGCAATCTATTTTAAAAAGCCAAGTAGAGACCGACCGAATTTCGGCTTCGGCTTCGGTTTCGGCTTCGGTTTCGGCTTCGGTTTCGGCTTCGGTTTCGGCTTCGGTTTCGGCGCCGAAAGTGGCCATTTTATCACTTTCGGCCAAGTTTCGGTTTCGGCCGAAACTGAAAAGTTAACTTTCGGCTTAATTTCGGTTTCGGCCGAAACTGAAAATTTAACTTTCGGTTTTTCTTCGGTTTCGGCCGAAATTGACTTAGACTTTCGGCCATCCGGCCGAAAGTGACTCAGGTTTTCGGTCAATTGAAACTCAGCAAAAGCTATATTTAACTACAAACTAAGCGACATTTAAGAACAAATTAAGCGATCTTTGTGAACAAACTAAACGATATTTACCAACAAACTAAATGACATCTATGAACAAACTAAACGATCTTTAAAACAAACTAAGTGATCTTTAAAACCTATCTAAGCGATCTTTAATAACAAACTAAACGATCTTAAAGAACAAACTAAACTATTTTTAAGACCGAACTATCTTTAAGAACAAAACAAATGATCTTTGATAGTAAACTGAATGATTTGTAAGAATAAAATAAGCGATCTTTAACAGGAAACTAAATTTTCTTTAGGAACAAACTAAAAGATCTTTAAACACGAACTGAGCGATCTTTAACAACAAACTAAACGATCTTTAAGAACAAACTAAGCGATCTTTAAGAACAAACATAACGATCTATAACAACAAACTAGACGATCTTTGACACCAAACTAAGCGATCTTTAACAACCAACTAAGCGATCTTTCAGAACAAACTTTCGGTCTTTTTTCGGTTTCGGCCGAAAGTCATTTTAAACTTTCGGCCTATTTTCGGCTTCGGCCGAAATCAGAAAATCACTTTCGGTCGGTCTCTAAAGCCAAGGCATTAACTCCGCTTTTTTCCCCGTATTTTTCTGTGTGGCAAAATCTTCCTAAGGCTAAGTGACCCAAACTTTATCAAATGTTCAGCCTCAACCTCAATAAACCAGTTGATTCCTGTTTTACAAGGGGGAGGTATGTTAATGCATTGTTCATTGGGTGCTTGTTTTGGCGTGGAGATTAACTGTGTAGCGGTTTCAATGTGCTTTGCGTTTGTGACGTATCTGTGTTTAAAAATGTGTCTTAAGTCTATTAGGTTTGACATCCAGTAAGTTTGATCGAAACCATTCACGTGCCAAGAATCAGTTGCTACAATTATATAAATGATAAGTCACGTACAATCACATGATAAATCAAGTACAATTACATTAATGATAAATCACTTACAATTAGATGAATGATAAATCACGTACAATTACATTAATGATAAATCAAGTACAATTACATTAATGATAAATCACTTACAATTAGATGAATGATAAATCACGTACAATTACATTAATGATAAATCACGTACAATTACATAAATGATAAATCAAGTACAATTACATTAATGATAAATCACTTACAATTAGATGAATGATAAATCACGTACAATTACATAAATGATAAATCAAGTACAATTACATTAATGATAAATCACTTACAATTAGATGAATGATAAATCACGTACAATTACATAAATGATAAATCACGTACAATTACATAAATGATAAAACAAGTACAATTACATAAATGATAAATCACGTACAATTACATTAATGAAATAAAATGTATAACAACTTTGCTTTAATTGGTTGTTTAAATATTTTTTTTTAAAATTACTTGAACTTCAGAAAATAGTGTCAGTCACAGTCTTGGCGTATACCAATACTTTAACTCAGTGGTTCCCAGCGTGTGCTTCTCGGGGCCCTAAGGGCTCAGTTGGCACTTCTCAAGGGCTCCGATTAATCCAGAAAACTCCGAAATACTATTAAGTTGTAAGACATATGGATAGGCCCCCCTATCGAAATACTGTTAAGTTGTAAGACATGTGGATAGTTCCCCCCATAGAAATACTATTAAGTTGTAAGACATGTGGATAGTTCCCCCCATAGAAATACTATTAAGTTGTAAGACATGTGGATAGTTCCCCCCATAGAAATACTATTAAGTTATAAGACATGTGGATAGTTCCCCCCATAGAAATACTATTAAGTTATAAGACATGTGGATAGTTCCCCCCCTAGAAATACTATTAAGTTATAAGACATTTGGATAGTTCCCCCCCTAGAAATACTATTAAGTTATAAGACATGTGGATAGTTCCCCCC
>CAXITT010000008.1:2793547-2803760 GCA_964033795.1 Lymnaea stagnalis
AAAAATACTATTAAAATATAAAACATGTGGAAAGTTCCCCCCCCCATAGAAATACTATTAAGTTATAAGACATGTGGTTAGCCCCCCCCCCATAGAAATACTATTAAGTTGTAAGACATGTGGATAGTTCCCCCCATAGAAATACTATTAAGTTATAAGACATGTGGATAGTTCCCCCCCATATAAATACTATTAAGTTGTAAGACATGTGGATAGGTCCCCCCATAGAAATCGAACGAAAAGAGGGCTCGGTGAGTGAAATATTTTAGCAACCATTGCTTTAATTCCACATTTAAGTCAAACAGCCTAAATCCATCAACATCCCTAAATCCATCAACACCTTAAATCCATCAACATCCCTAAATCCATCAACATCCCTAAATCCATCAACATCCCTAAAGCCATCAACATCCCTAAAGCCATCAACATCCCTAAATCCATCAACATCCCTAATCCATCAACATCCCTAATCCATCAACATCCCTAAATCCATCAACATCCCAAAATCCATCAACCCCCTTACTTTAACCTCAACCAATCCCTTCAGTTTGGAACATTCGATTCAATATCCGTCATTTCCCATCAGAAAACACCCATCATAAAGCAACTTAAATAAAATACCTATAATCAAATACCCATAATCAATTTTCTTTACCGAAAACGCTTACACCAACACCCCCCCCCCTCCACGCCCTTATCAAACCGCTGTCTGCTCGATGCCCCAGCTCGCGTCTGCCCCCAAGTCTCGCCCCATCTCGCATCTGTATCAACATTCCATACTTCCGGTTCCAGCCGAAGCTCCCTCCACGCGAGATTATCGCTTGTAAAATATTTACAACGAAATTGAAACAAGCCGTGCTTCATCGCCAGCCGTGTCCGGTCCCCTGCGTGTGTCACAGGTGGTGCTGCAACATCGGCCCGATGCACTCAACCCCAAAAAACGAGAGCTAGTATAGGGAATATAAAATCAGCTAAAAATCATGATTGCTCTAGTCACCCAGTGGTTGTGTGGAGGCACCCCAATTGTGCTTGTGTGGGCATTCCAATAGTGGTTGTGTGGGAATTCCCCTAGTGGTTGTGTGGGAATTCCCCGAGTGGTTGTGTGGGAATTCCCCTAGTGGTTGTGTGGGCATTCGAATAGTGGTTGTGTGGGAATTCCCCGAGTGGTTGTGTGGGAATTCCCCGAGTGGTTGTGTGGGGAATTCCCCTAGTGGTTGTGTGGGCATTCGAATAGTGGTTGTGTGGGAATTCCTCTAGTGGTTGTGAGGGCATTCCCCGAGTGGTTTTGTGGGTATTCCCCTAGTACTTGCGTGAGCATTCCTCTAGTGCAGAGGTCCCCAAACCTTTGTGTCTCGTAGACCACTTGCACCGTTTTTTTCGGTTTTGGGTAGACAAGACACCTCCGCTTACCTGACATTGTTTTGTTTTTTTTTTTTTGTTTTTTTTGTTTTTTTTTTGCAAATTCACTAACTTCACACGTATTTTTGACAGCCGGTATAGTGCTACTCACTTTGAAAGATTTTAATTTATAACAGTAGTGAAGTGTAGTGGGAAAAAACTTTTTTTTTTTTTTAAAACATGTTAAGTTTTATCCATGTATCAATGAAATTCAAATTAAAACGAAGCAAATTATAATTTACTTTCTTTTACGTAAAATAACTCAGTGGCGTAGCGAGGGTGTTTGGCGCCCGGGGGACAAGATTCGCGCCCGGGGGACAAGATCCATTTTTAGCGCCCCTTTTCTTTTTTTCAACTCTCAAACCCATTATTTTCATCAATTAAATAATATCAAAGCACATTTTGGCACCCCTAACTAGCTGGCGCCCGGGGACATCTCCCCCCCCCCTGCCCCCACCACGCTACGCCTCTGAAATAACTAAGTAAAAAAAATAAATGCTTTTAGTGTGAGGGATGAACCTGATGCTTGAATAATAAATTTTCCACATTTGGCATCACTTGAGTTCGGTTTAATCTCAAATCTCCTTGGTTAATGGTGTCCTGTTTGTTTCTTATCTTTGTTTCTTTTTTTTGTTAGTAGATTGTTAACTGCGCTGAAACCCTTTTCCACTAGGTATGAGGATGGGAAAAGCAAGTAAAAAACTTGCTCGCGATATCCCATTAATACGGGATAAGTAACAGGTGTGTCTTTTTGAAGCCAGAATGCATGGCTGATATCCGTTTCTAAGCTGTACCTCAAGTTCTTAGCTAGGGCTTACTCCGATCAGTTCCTCTTGGGGTGTGACATCGGTTTCTTCAATGTCACCCTATGCCTACAACGTACACAATTTTATGAAATTTACTAATTTAATTTAAGTATGAAAATGGTATACAATAGTGCATTATAAAATACCTACTTGGCTGCTAATATTATAATTCCGAAAATAAGTTTGTATAAAAACCGTAATAGTGTGTATCGTCGGTCTGTGTGTTACGTTTTCACGTAAAGACCAATCAACACATCTCCGTGATCTTGTGCTCAGATAAAGTTGGAGGTCTAGCTGGCTAAAGAGTTGACTCAGGTGGAGGTCTAGCTAGCTAAAGAGTTGACTCAGATGGAGGTCTAGCTAGCTAAAGAGTTGACTCAGATGGAGGTCTAGCTAGCTAAAGAGTTGACACATGTGGAGGTCTAGCTAGCTAAAGAGTTGACACAGGCGGAGGTCTAGCTAGCTAAAGAGTTGACACAGGCGGAGGTCTAGCTAGATAAAGAGTTGACACAGGTTGAAGTCCAGCTAGCTAAAGAGTTGACACAGGCGGAGGTCTAGCTAGCTAAAGAGTTGACACAGGCGGAGGTCTAGCTAGCTAAAGAGTTGACACAGGCGGAGGTCTAGCTAGATAAAGAGTTGACACAGGTTGAAGTCCAGCTAGCTAAAGAGTTGACACAGGCGGAGGTCTAGCTGGCTAAAGAGTTGACACAGGTGGAGGTCTAGCTAGCTAAAGAGTTGACACAGGTTGAAGTCCAGCTAGCTAAAGAGTTGACACAGGCGGAGGTCTAGCTAGCTAAAGTGTTGACACAGGTGGAGGTCTAGCTAGCTAAAGAGTTGACTCAGATGGAGGTCTAGCTAGCTAAAGAGTTGACTCAGATGGAGGTCTAGCTAGCTAAAGAGTTTACACATGTGGAGATCTAGCTAGCTAAAGAGTTGACACAGGCGGAGGTCTAGCTGGCTAAAGAGTTGACACAGGCGGAGGTCTAGCTAGATAAAGAGTTGACACAGGTTGAAGTCCAGCTAGCTAAAGAGTTGACACAGGCGGAGGTCTAGCTAGCTAAAGTGTTGACACAGGTGGAGGTCTAGCTAGCTAAAGAGTTGACTCAGATGGAGGTCTAGCTAGCTAAAGAGTTGACTCAGATGGAGGTCTAGCTAGCTAAAGAGTTTACACATGTGGAGATCTAGCTAGCTAAAGAGTTGACACAGGTGGAGGTCTAGCTAGCTAAAGAGTTGACACAGGCTACAATTTACTGCGGAAAGATACTTTAAAATTTTTAAAAAAAAAATAAAACCCTTATAGGCAGAGAAAATAGATCCGTACGCGGGCGCTCCTGGGGGAAACTGCTAGTTTATAATAATTCTTAAATAAAATATATATCAGAAAATATACCTAATAACTTAAATTTTAATATGATTCTTCATAAAATTTTATGAAAATTAATGTTTTTACATTTTTTACTTCATATGTACTTTTATAATTTCTGTAGCAAGTTATATGTCTTTATATTATAAGGTAATATTATGAAAGTAAATAGGTACTAATCCATGTATGTGGATTATTCCATTCATGGAATGCCAAAATAGAAGTCGCGACCTGCTTGCATGAGGTCAGGGCTGGATTAACCATTAGGGCAAACAAGGCACGTGCTGAGGGCACCAAGCATTTGGGGGGCACCACAAGTCCTCAAGAAAAATGTGATAAATATCTTCTGTCAGAATGCATCCATCACATTGACATCTTCTGTCAGAATACATCCATCACACTGACATCTTCTGCCAGGATACATCCATCACACTGACATCTTCTGTCAGAATACATCCCTCACACTGACATCTTCTGTCAGAATACATCCCTCACACTGACATCTTCTGTCAGAATACATCCCTCACACTGACATCTTCTGTCAGAATACATCCATCACAACAAAAAGTTTAACATCACCGACCCTTTCATTTTTATATGTATGATAAAAAAATTCGTAAACGTGTGACGTCACATATGATCTAGCAACTCCCACCCCCCCCCAAAAAAAAATATGTTAAAAACTATTATACTTTCTTAGACCCCCTTCCGAGCATGACTATCTAATGGAAGACCCCCGAGACGCTATTTCTCAACATATAGACGACCCCTGAGACGCTTTGTCTCAACATATAGACGGCCTCTGAGATGCTTTGTCTCAACATATAGACGACCTCTGAGACGCCATGTCTCAACATATAGACGACCTCTGAGACGCCATGTCTCAACATATAGTAAAGGTAACGTCTTATACCACATACATTATTTATGTCCGAGATATGCTGAAGTTAAAAACGATTAATTCAAGTTGCTTTCTTCCTCCTCACTGAATTTCAGATTTTAAAAAAAAAATAGTTTTCTTATACCAGCCATTTCTAAACTACAAAGGCCTTGACCTTCGCTAGGAGTCACCATAAATAATGTTGTTAAAATTGCCCTCTTGGCTCACTGATCAAACTCACACACGCATGTCTAATCGATAATTAGCACAACTGACAATTGGTCTCATCGATAAGTAGAACACCTCTCTATTGGTCTAATCGATAAGTATCACAACTCTATATTGGTCTAATCAATAAGTAGGACACTCTCTATTGGTCTAATCGATAAGTAGCACACCTCTCTATTGGTCTAATCAATAAGTAGCACACCTCTCTATTGGTCTAATCAATAAGTAGCACACCTCTCTATTGGTCTAATCGATAAGTAGCACACCTCTCTATTGGTCTAATCGATAATTAGCACAACTCTCAATTTGTCTAATCAATAAGTAGTACAACTCTTTATTGGTCTAATCGATAAGTAGTACAACTCTTTATTGGTCTAATCGATAAGTAGTACAACTCTTTATTGGTCTAATCGATAAGTAGTACAACTCTTTATTGGTCTAATCGATAAGTAGTACAACTCTTTATTGGTCTAATTTATGAAGTAGGACAACTATGCCCCCCTAGTCTAGGTGGCACTATTTCCCCTAGTCTTAGTGGCACTATGTCCCCTAGTCTAAGTGGCACTATGTTCTCTAGTCTAAGTGGCACTATGTCTCCTAGTCTAAGTGGCACTATGTCCTCTAGTCTAAGTGGCACTATGTCCCTTAGTCTAAGTGGCAATATGTTCCCTAGTCTAAGTGGCATTATGCCCCCTAGTCTAATTTGCACTATGCGCCCTAGTCTAATTTGCACTATGTGCCCTAGTCTAAGTGGCAATATGTGCCCTAGTCTAAGTGGCAATATGTTCCCTAGTCTAATTGGCACTATGCCCCCTAGTCTAATTTGCACTATGTGCCCTAGTCTAAGTGGCAATATGTTCCCTAGTCTAATTGGCATTATGCCCCTAGTCTAATTTGCATTATGCCCCCTAGTCTAATTTGCATTATGCCCCCTAGTCTAATTTGCATTAGGCCCCCTAGTCTAAGTGGCACTATGCGCCCTAGTGTAAGATGCCCTACGCCCCCTAGTCTAATATATGGGAAATTAAATAATATATATATATTTCCTATTGTGGGGTTGGGGGGGGGGAGTCCTGATTGATCAACAAGAATTACCTTTGCCTCCCTGGAAAAGATTCATGACAACCGTTACCCCCCTTTGATCTGATAAGAACGCGCATTGCCTGCCCTTACCCTAATGCATCAGTGTTCGTTTTAGCAAATTGTTTCTTGGTGGGATCCCAGCAAACGCGCTTGTTGGTCAATCAAACGACCCATTCAAGTCACGTGACTAAATAGAGACCACTGGGGGGAGTGGTCGAAGGCCGGTTGGGTTGGCGGGGTAGGGCGCTGGGGGAGACTTGGTGAGCTCCGGCTCGACAGTCTGCTGATTTTCTTAAGTAAGTTAGTTAGTTAGTCACGTGACACCCTTTAAGGTTGACATTTCTCAACAACAGTTTTGTTAGAAAAGCCGGACACTATACAACAGTCCAGTGTCACTGTCTGACAAATACATTTCCTGTGCATCGACACAGCCGGGGGGCACTGGGCCGGATCGATACCACGGGGGAAACGTGTCAACAAGAACAGTAGTCGATTCTTCGCTCTGTTGTATTTATAGTCTGTCTCGTTAGCTCTAACCCACCATGTCTTCTACTGTATCATCCATTCAATCATATAGGTTGACCACTGTCTTCCACTATCGCATCTATTCAAGCATATAGGTTGACCACTGTCTACCACTATAGCATCTATTCAATCAAATAGGTTGACCACTGTCTTCCATTATAGCATCCATTCAATCCTATAGGTTGACCACTGTCTACCACTATAGCATCTATTCAATCAAATAGGTTGACCACTGTCTTCCACTATCGCATCTATTCAAGCATATAGGTTGACCACTGTCTATCACTATAGCATCCATTCAATCATATAGGTTGACCACTGTCTTCCACTATCGCATCTATTCAAGCATATAGGTTGACCACTGTCTACCACTATAGCATCTATTCAATCAAATAGGTTGACCACTGTCTTCCATTATAGCATCCATTCAATCCTATAGGTTGACCACTGTCTACCACTATAGCATCTATTCAATCAAATAGGTTGACCACTGTCTTCCACTATCGCATCTATTCAAGCATATAGGTTGACCACTGTCTATCACTATAGCATCCATTCAATCATATAGGTTGACCACTGTCTTCCACTATCGCATCTATTCAATCATATAGGTTGACCACTGTCTACCACTATAGCATCTATTCAATCATATCGGTTGACCACTGTCTACCACTATAGCATCCATTCAATCATATAGGTTGACCACTGTCTTCCATTCTCGCATCTATTCAAGCATATAGGTTGACCACTGTCTACCACTATAGCATATATTCAATCAAATAGGTTGACCACTGTTTACCACTATAGCATCTATTCAATCATATAGGTTGACCACTGTCTTCCACTGTCGCATCTATTCAATCAAATAGGTTGACCACTGTCTACCACTATAGCATCTATTCAATCATATAGGTTGACCACTATCTACCACTATAGCATCTATTCAATCATATAGGTTGACCACTGTCTACCACTATAGCATATATTCAATCAAATAGGTTGACCACTGTCTTCCACTATCGCATCTATTCAATCATATAGGTTGACCACTGTCTACCACTATAGCATCTATTCAATCAAATAGGTTGACCACTGTCTACCACTATAGCATCTATTCAATCAAATAGGTTGACCACTGTCTACCACTATAGCATCTATTCAATCATATAGGTTGACCACTGTCTACCACTATAGCATCTATTCAATCATATAGGTTGACCACTGTCTACCACTATAGCCTATATTCAATCAAATAGGTTGACCACTGTCTTCCACTATCGCATCTATTCAATCATATAGGTTGACCACTGTCTTCCACTATCGCATCTATTCAATCATATAGGTTGACCACTGTCTACCACTATAGCATCTATTCAATCAAATAGGTTGACCACTGTCTACCACTATAGCATCTATTCAATCAAATAGGTTGACCACTGTCTACCACTATAGCATCTATTCAATCATATAGGTTGACCACTGTCTACCACTATAGCATCTATTCAATCAAATAGGTTGACCACTGTCTACCACTATAGCATCTATTCAATCATATAGGTTGACCACTGTCTACCACTATAGCATCTATTCAATCAAATAGGTTGACCACTGTCTACCACTATAGCATCTATTCAATCATAAAGGTGGACCACTGTCTACCACTATAGCATCTATTCAATCATATAGGTTGACCACTGTCTACCACTATAGCATCTATTCCATCATATAGGTTGACCACTGTCTACCACTATAGCATCTATTCAATCATATAGGTTGACCACTGTCTACCACTATAGCATGTATTCCATCATATAGGTTGACCACTGTCTACCACTATAGCATCTATTCAATCATATAGGTTGACCACTGTCTACCACTATAGCATCTATTCAATCATATAGGTTGACCACTGTCTACCACTATAGCATCTATTCAATCATATAGGTTGACCACTGTCTACCACTATAGCATCTATTCAATCATATAGGTTGACCACTGTCTACCACTATAGCATCTATTCAATCATATAGGTTGACCACTGTCTACAACTATAGCATCTATTCAATCATATAGGTTGACCACTGGCTTCCACTATCGCATCTATTCAATCATATAGGTTGACCACTGTCTACCACTATAGCATCTATTCAATCATATAGGTTGACCACTGTCTACCACTATAGCATCTATTCAATCATATAGGTTGACCACTGTCTACCACTATAGCATCTATTCCATCATATAGGTCGAGCCCTGGTCCTTACCGGAGTCTCCAATAAAACAGAGAGGTTGAAAAAAACCTTTAAAAAAAACGTTGTCCGAATTGAGAATTGGGACACGAGACGGGACGGGAGTGGGGGGGGGGCGTCGGGGCGGGAGAGGAGGGCTTTGACAAAAAATCTTTAATATAAATAATCAGTTAACTCCTCCAATGACGTTATTCGGTCATCCTTGGTTTTTACCCGTTAATTGAAGACATATTGTGACAACAGAATCGTCTTCACAGTAATCTTCACAATCATCTTCACAATCATTTTCACAATAATCTTTGCAATAATCTTCACAATAATCTTCAAGATAATCTCCACAATAATCTTCAAGATAATCTCCACAATAATCTTCACAGTAAGCTTCACAATCATTATCATCATCATGTCCCTTACTCTTTGGACTGTTGGGGCGCCACAGATGACATGTGAACTATCCTTCTCCCTTCGTCTCTGTTTTCTGCACTTCGCACAGCATAGCCTAGCTTTAGTCCCGTCCAGTCTTTCCATCTTTATCTCTGTCTTCCTCTTCTTCTCCCTTCTCTCGTTGTGTCCTGCATGATTTCTTTGGAAAGTCCTTCACAACAATCTTCACAACAATCTTCACAACAATCTTCACAACAATCTTCACAACAATCTTCACAACAATCTTCACATTCACAACAATCTTCACAACAATCTTCACAACAATCTTCACAACAATCTTCACAGTAATCTTCACAGTAATCTTCCACCCAGCGATGGAAAATAACAGGTTGTGTCATTTCTACGGCCGCAGAACGCCACATCGTTGTAGGTCATCTTTCTATTTTTAGACACGTTGTTCATTAGCTAACCGCTGACAACAATGTAGCTCAGCACATATTTATTAAGCTGTAACAATTCGTTGTGAACTCTTTTGTGAAATAAAGTTGTGCCCAAGTTTCCGTCTAGACCCCCTAATGAAGGCGTCCCAAACAGCTGTTGAGTGATTGACCCAACGGAATACCCGGATGTTGTTTTTTTTTTTTTTTAAATTAATATCTTTCACCCATTTAACGATGCTTGGCCAAATAGTGTTCCCCTACTTTTCTATTAATAGATTTCCGCCAATTCATGACAAACTCTATTAGATTTAAATTGGCATTCGGGTATTCCCCGAAGCTGAAGAGTTAAAAAAAAAAAATCAATCCATTCAACGCTCACTCTACAATTCCGATTAGAGAGTATGTATTTTTGTTAAACATTAAGAATGTCGATACCACTTTACGTATGCAGATCTTTTTTGCTCTTTTTCGGAATTGAATGAATTTCACAATCTTGAAGATGTTTCCTTGTTGGAGAAAAAAAAAAAAAAAAGGGGGAAGGTCGATAAGACAAAAATCGAAGATGTCTGCAGTGATGGGAAGGGTGGCTGCAATGATTTATTCAAAAGGACGACCGTTTTCTAGAGCATGTTTTTTTAAATTTTCGTTATACCTTTTCTTGTCGATGTCCTGGACAGAACGACGCAGGGAATAGCAGTTCAACTACAAAAAAGGGAGAGTAAGGGGGGGTGTGGGCTGGGGGTGTGTGCTGGGGGTGGGGGATTGCTAATGGCGTAACTGGGACACATTGTGACGAAGTTTGCATCGGTCAGTGAATCCTTTTATGGCCTGGTCCCCTAACTCCCCTCCCCCCCCCC
>CAXITT010000008.1:2805787-2827099 GCA_964033795.1 Lymnaea stagnalis
CCATTGCTCTGTATCACATGTTATAAACGATTTATAGGGAAAAACATGTGTTTTTAGAGGTTGTTTCATTTAATTTTATTCAAAATTATTAAGGTATACGAAACGTCATTCCATTAAGTAACGATGAAGACAAATCTGTGGGACAAAGCCAAGTAGTGAAACAATGGAGTTTAAAGACATCCGGGATTCTTCGAGGCCGCTAGTCTATGTTACCACCAAAATACAACAGCACGGCCAACCAGATAATAAACAGTTATTTAAAAATAGTAATAGCACATTTTAAAAAAAAATGTATCTTTAAGCTGGTTCTTGCGTGCTGATCTTATTACATTCTACTTACAAATCTTGGTTCTTGCGTGCTCATCTTATTACATTCTACTTACAAATCTTGGTTCTTGCGTGCTCATCTTATTACATTCTACTTACAAATCTTGGTTCTTGCGTGCTCTTCTTATTACATTCTACTAACAAATCTTGGTTCTTGCGTGCTCATCTTATTACATTCTACTAACACATCTTGGTTCTTGCGTGCTCTTCTTATTACATTCTACTAACAAATCTTGGTTCTTGCGTGCTCTTCTTATTACATTCTACTTACAAATCTTGGTTCTTGCGTGCTCTTCTTATTACATTCTACTAACAAATCTTGGTTCTTGCGTGCTCTTCTTATTACATTCTACTAACAAATCTTGGTTCTTGCGGACTTACAGGATGGGGATCCAGCGTGTGGTCAAAGCTACCACATACAAGGTATGACCTAGCGTCGTCCCAAAGCAGACCCGTGCCTAGGTTCCAGTGAGGTCAAAGCACCAGTTACTTCCATTGGGAATGGCCGACATCAATGAGCCATTTAAGTGAGAGATGTGAATCACTTAATGTGATTGCAAAGATTGTCACATCACCCATTTATGTGAAGCATTTGGCGTGCTTGTAGAGATTGTCACATCACCCATTTATGTGGAGCATAACGTGCTTGTAGAGATTGTCACATCGACCATTTATGTGAAGTATTTGACGTGCTTGTAGAGATTGTCACATACCCATTTATGTGAAGTATTTGACGTGCTTGTAGAGATTGTCACATCACCCATTTATGTGAAGTATTTGACGTGCTTGTAGAGATTGTCACATCACCCATTTATGTGAAGTATTTGACGTGCTTGTAGAGATTGTCACATCACCCATTTATGTGAAGTATTTGACGTGCTTGTAGAGATTGTCACATCACCCATTTATATAATATGTTAATAATGGAACAAGATAAGCTGAGGCTTTAAAGAACAACGTCAGATCAATGAAAAGGACGTTTCGGCGTCATGCCTTCTTCAGCAGACGATGCGCAGCAAGAAGTAAATAAAATTTGAATGACGAAGCGCTTATTTCTACAACAAAGTGACTTTTGCGCCCCATTGTACCGCCATTACAAATTAGCCCTCGATCTAGCCTCGATCTTTACCGTCTGACATCATCTCGCTCTCCCCTTACATTAACCTTTTAACCCCATCACTTCCTCATACCCTCCCCCCCCCCACTACTCTTTCTATTAAGAGGGCAAATTTCTCAGGGAATAGAAAAGGGGAAAAAATTGTCAATTTTCTGCAGGTTCTCGTGAGCTGATCGATGACGCTTACAGGAAGAGAGTGAGAGAGAGGAGGGGGGAGAAATAGAGTGAAAGAAAGAGGGAGAGATTGGAGATAAATAAAAAGTGACAAATAGAGAAAGGAGAGTGAGGGAAAGAAAGAAAGAGAGAGAAAGAGAGAGAGAAAGAGAGAGAGAAAGAGAGAGAGAGACAAGGAGAGAGAGACAGAGAGAAAGAGAGAGAGAAAGAGAGAAAGAGAGAGAGAGACAAGGAGAGAGAGACAGAGAGAAAGAGAGAGAGAAAGAGAGAAAGAGAGAGAGAGAAAGAGAGAGAGAGAGAGAGAGAGACATGGAGTTAGAGACAAAGATTAAAAGAGAGAAAAGAGAGAGAGAAAGAGATTGAGAGAGGGGGGAGATAGAAATAAATAAAGAGTGATAACTAGAAAGAGGGAGAGCGAGAAAGGGCGAGAAAGAGAGGAAGAAAGAGAAAGAGATAAAGAGAGAGATAGAGATAAAGATATAGAGAAGGAGAGAGAAGGAAAGACAGAGAGAAAGAATGAGAAATAAAGAGAGAGAGAGAGAGAGAGAGAAAGGGGAGAGGGAGACACAGACAGAGTTAGAAAGAGAGAGAAAAAAGAAAGAGAGAGAGATGGGAGAGAGAGCCGAAAGATAGAGAGAAAGGGTGAAAGAGAGAAAGAAAGATGTAAGATAGGAGAAAAAGAAACAAAGAAATTAAGAGAGAGATAAAGAGATAGAGAGAGATAAGGAGATAAAGAGAGAGAGAGAGAGAGGAAGAGAGGAAAAAAAGAGAGAAAAGGAGAAGGCGAGAGAAATAAAGAAGAAAGATAAAGAGAGAGAAAGAGATAGAGAGAGAGAACGGACGGAGAAAGACGAACGAAAGAGCAAGATTGAGTGAGAGAAAGAGAAAGAGAAAACGAGAGAGAGAAAGAGGAAGAGAGACAGAGAGAGAGAAAGGGAGGGACGTACGACTTTCCCACGGAGAGAAAAGACTTAATGAACTGGCCCTAAATGGTCCAGCTGTCCCCTGTGTTGCGTCTGTGCTAGGATCGATGGGGGCGCCATTCAAAGACGGGCATCTAAGGGTTATCACCAAACAATAACAATACGGTCACATTGGATCAACAGAGAAATGCTTGACAAGAGGCTTGTCAGAGATAGCACAACTGGTTGATGTGTCGTGGGAAATGGCTTGTCTGTCACAATGTACATGTACGTAAACGGCGGTCACACCGGTGTACGTGTACGTAAACGGCTGTCACACTGTTGTACATGTACGCAAACGACTGTCACACTGTTGTAAATGTACGCAAACGGCTGTCACGGTGTACATGTACGCAAACGGTTGTCACAAATGAGCATGTACGCAATGGCTGTCATACTGTCGTACATGTACGCAAACGGCTGTCACACTGTTTTAAATGTACGCAAACGGCTGTCACAAATATACATGTACGCAAACGGCTGTCACAAATATACATGTACGCAAACGGCTGTCACAGTGTACATGTACGCAAACGGTTGTCACAATGTAGATGTACGCAAACGGATGTCACATTGTACATGTACACAAACGGCTTGAATCTTAATATTTATTGCTACACTAATGAACTTCTATCAATTCTATAAAGGATTTAAACGTCACATTTCTTGTTACTGTAATGTTCTATGTGTACACAAATACTGCACATGTTATATATTTCTGGGTATATGTACACACATCCTTACATCGCCTAATTTCTGGGTATATTTATAAATTGTGTTACCCGGAGTAAAATGGTGTTACCCGAAGTAAAAATGGTGTCACCCGGAGTACAAATGGTGTTACCTGGGATATAAATGGAGTAGAAATGGTGTTACCCGGATGAAAACAAACAGTTGCTATGGTTACTCCTTCCTGTTTAAAAAAAAAAAGTACTCACATGGCTAGGGTTAGTAGCGCCTGGGGCAAGCCTAGATTTTTGTGCGCCCCCCCCCCCCACAAAAAAAAAAATTTTTGCGCCCCCCCCCCCCCCCCAAAAAAAAAAAAACTCACAGGAAAAGAAAAAAATCAAACCCTCTGCAGTTGGCCGAAAATGACATCCTTTCAAGTACAGAAAAGAGTGCCGCCCTGGGTGATAATCCCCCCCCACCCACTTTTCCGCCCTGGGTGCCCCCACTCCTCCGAGCAACTGCCCGCTACTTTACAGTTCGCTGCCTTGGAGCTAATGTTTGCCGAGACAGATTTAAGCATCCGTTGTTGTTACCGAGTCAAAATCAAGCAGGCGTCAAAGTCAAGCAGGAGTCAAAGTCAAGCAGGCGTCAAAGTCAAGCAGGAGTCAAAGTCAAGCAGGCGTCAAAGTCAAGCAGGAGTCAAAGTCAAGCAGGAGTCAAAGTCAAGCAGGAGTCAAAGTCAAGCAGGAGTCAAAGTCAAGCAGGAGTCAAAGTCAAGCAGGAGTCAAAGTCAAGCAGTTCTAATGAATCCGGATAGAGGAGAAATTCAACCAGAAAAAAAAAACCAAGGTCCCTTTGAATTGTGACGTCGTCTACTGACATTTGCATCAGTTGTGAAGNCAGGACATCAGCTTAGTTACTTTCTCTTTATTTTCTCTTTACTTTAAAAAAAAAATTATATTTTTGTCTAAAAAAAATGTATCCAATCAATCCAGGGGGGGGGGGGGCAAGTGCCCCCCTTGCCCTGCGGGCGCCCATGTTTCTGACATAAATATGTTCCCCTCCCATGAAGCCAGCCACACCAAATGAATAGACTTATTGGGTTTTTTTTCTTTCAAGGAGGATTTAAATAGTGCTGCCATTGCCTATCCGTTTTGCAAATATCTATTCATATATATATTTTAGAAGTAATAATTCGAGTTCTCTCATCACCTTAAAAGTAAACCGAAATTTAGCCCCTTAACAAAACCAAGTTTTTCCTATAAATCCTTTGGATGTGGTTTTTAAATTATTTTATTTTATATTAATATTCAAACGTCCCGCCCTCTTTTACACCGCAGATTTATTTCACCAACTAGATCTGATTCAGGAAAAAACAAACAAAAAAAAAACAAGAAAATATTACGCACCAAACACACGTTTGAAAGAATCTCATTTAGCGCAGTTATCGGGAATTACATTTTGTGAATTTAGAGGCATCGTGATAGTGCCTTGTATCTTCCCATGGAAAACCATCAACAAAAAAAAAAAACAATTGATTTTGGGAGGGTTGAGATTGAGGGGGTGGGGGGCTGAAAATTTGAAAAGAATGTGTTGTCGTGGGCAACGACCCTATGTGTCAGGTTTCAGCTCGATTGGGTAACGAGAAGTGGTTCAATAAGTCAATAAGCCGTCCGTGGATTTTGCACACGAGCAAAGATGAAGTTAATATAAAGGATTTAAACTATAAACACAAAATAACAGAGTTTTTTTGTTAATTTTATCGGAAAAGGTTGTAATATTCGTCTGCATTTTCACTACAATTTCACTACATTTTAACTACATTTTCAGTATATAACTACATTTTCACTACATTTACCCTATATACCTACATTTACCCTACATTATCCCTATATACCTACATTTACCCTACATTTTCCCTATATACCTACATTTACCCTACATTTTCCCTACATACCTACATTTTCAATCCATTTATTTCTTTGGCCTTCCCACCACTAAGTTTGTATTCCCCCCCCCACCACCACACACCAACAAAATCCTTCACATTCACCCAAACAATAGCGCCCATTGCCGTTCACAGAGAAAAATGGTGACTTTACGGTTGTCAGTGGTTGTCACTGGTTGTCAGTGGTTGTCACGGGAGTCGATCATCAAACCAGATGTCAATAATTTGTTTGTGACGCTCAGCGAGTTAAAAAAAAGAAAGAAATAGAAACTATGCACGATCCTCTAGCATAGTATCCATGAACGTATCCATAATAAATTGAAATATATTTCTAATTTATCCGCAGTCCCAAATAAGTCAAATTTATATCTAATGTATCCCTTGACCTTGGGAAGTTAGACCTATTTTTAATGTATCCACTGTCCACACCAAGTCAAATCTACATCTCAAGTATCCACTGTCCGTGTCAATCAAATCTATATCTCATTTATCCACTATCCATGTCAAGTCAAACCTATATCTCATTAATCCACTGTCCATTTCCACCAAATATATATTTCATTTATCCACCATCCATGCCACGTAACATCTATATAATAATAATAATAATAATAATAATAAGAGGTCTTATATAGCGCGGTACACAAGCCTAGGGCTGGGCTCACCGCGCTGTACATAAAATTTTTATCAAAAGAGACATAATCATGACATTAAAATAAAATACATTTATGAAATAAAGAACAGCAATGTATATTCACCCACCCCACCACATAACTTTTACAAGGCAAACCATGGACGGCAGCCAGCAATATCATTTATCAGTCAGAGGAGGGGAATCACTCAGGGTAGTATAATTTAAAAAGATGTGTTTTGAGTAAAGATTTAAAGGCCTGGGTGGTTAATATATTGCGTATGTTTAGTGGCAAAGAATTCCATTGTTTGGGGGGCGCAGAAAGAGAAAGATCGTTCACCACATGTGCGTGTCTTAGGAACGGACAGAATACGCGTGTCTGCAGAGGAGCGAAGCTGTCGGAGGAGTGAATAGACAGAAAGAAGTTCGGTTAGATAGGAAGGGCAGGAATCCAAGAAAAAGTTGTGACAGAGAACAGACAACTTGTAGTCGATGCGTCCCTGTATAGGGAGCCAATGAAGGGAATGGAGTAGTGGGGGTGACGTGATCACGTTTTTTTTTCCTATAAAACTAGCCTAGCAGCTAAGTTTTGAACTTTCTACAGTTTTTATATGCAGTGTTTTGGTGAATATCTCATTTATCCACTATCCATGTCAAGTCAAATCTATATCTCATTATCCACCGTCCATGTCAATCAAATCTATATCTCATGTATCCACTGTCCACGTCAAGTCAAGTCTATGTCTGATTTATCCATTGCCCACATCTACTCGAATACATAACTAGTTTCCCGTTTCATGTATAGGTTATTTCTCGCTGTATATGTATAAAAAAATTGATGAGTAGCATCAACAGTTGTTTAACTGTATATAAACTTGTCGTCTGCTATCAGAGATAGCATGACGTCACATACCGACTCGTGTCTCAAACATTCGACAAACAGCCTGAAGGCGAGTCACGCGACAACAGCCGTCATAACAGTCATTTGAATAATATCAGTCATTTTAACAAAATCAGTCATTTTAATATCGGTCATTTGAATAAAATTGATCATTTGAATAGCATCAGTCATTTTAATATCAGTCATTTTAATAATATCGGTAATTGTAATACTATCATTCATTTAATACTATCAGTCATTTTAATCATATCAGTCATTTAATACTATCAGTCATTTTAATCATATCAGTCATTTAAATATCGGTAATTTTAATACTATCAGTCATTTAATACTATCAGTCATTTTAATCATATCAGTCATTTAAATATCGGTCATCTTAATGATATCGGTCACCTTAATGATATCGGTCATTTTATTGATATCAGTCATTTTAATAATAACAGTCATTTTAATAATATCAGTCATTTTAATAGTATCAGTCATTTTAAAAATAGCAGTCATTTTAATAATATCAGTCATTTTAATGATATCGGTCAATGTAATATTAATATCGGTCATTTTATTGATATCAGTCATCTTATTGATATCAGTCATTTTAATACCGGTACCATCAGTCATTTCAATACTATCAGTCATTTCAATACTATCAGTCATTTAAATACTATCATTCATTTGAAAAAGAATAGTTTCCATGACACAGAAAAAAATCAGCTGAGAAAACAGATGCACGCTCGGAAAATGACAACAAACATTATGTACCTTGCATCACGTGACTACCACTCACTCACCTGTGCTTCACAGCGGTTCCGAGAATTGCGCAAACATTTCACTACATCCAGCAGTGCTCCGTCCCATGTGATCCCCCCCACTGGCGGTTCTGTTGTGTTGATGTTGATGTTGTTGTTGATGTTGACGCAACCTCCGCGGCACTGGGGTGGATCTCGCGCGCCACGGTTAGCATCCCACCGGCCCCGCGCGGCGCGTGCGGTTAGGGCCGTGCGTGCTATCGCAGAGCTCGTGCGTGGGGCGGATGGAGCAGGGCGCGCGGTAGACACGCGCTGGCTGATTGCTCACGAACCCTTTCATGGTTTATTGATCTCCGTCTGGGTAGGGCGGCACATGGGGCACTGGTGTCGGAAAGTTGGAAAAGAGGGGGGGGGCACTACTAGGGTTAGTGTCGCCCGGGGTGGGACAATATTTTGTCTGCCCCCGCTGGAGAAAAGAAAATGTAGAAAGGTCGCGTCTAGATTATATAATATGTTGATTGTTTCGTTTTGTTAATTCGCTTTTTTAAAATTTGTTCATTTGTGGTAATGATCTAAATTTAGACCTTTGATCCGCGGTCTCATAAGGTGAGCATTAATCGGCTTGCCTAATTAATGTCAGACATTTGATCGATGTCATCTCATTGACATTTTGTCAGCTGCTGTCCCATCGAGAAATTTGGCCTACGGTTGCAGTCGGGTCCGAGTAACTGTTGATCATTGTCTATGATATTGTCTACTTAACATTTGACCAGTATCAGTAACCTACATATGAGACAGTCCATAAAGTACCGCACTCTAATTCTAATTATTAAAAAAAAATATATTTTTTTTTTGGGGGGGGGTAAAAAAAAAAATTTTTTTTTTTTGGGGGGGGGGGGGGGACACTACCCCTCGCCCCCCCTCGCCCCCCCCACCCACCGCTGTCCCAATTTATCACAAACCTGAGCCCTCGTTCCGCTAAAGTACGCCACAATTACGAACTTAACACAACTGTTTAAATATTCGAAGTTGAATACAATCTAAAACACAGTTCACTATTAAGCTACGGGTGTTACAGGAATAAAAGTGACGTCATCTTCTGTCAGACGACAGCAATCACAACAGAGAGTCCAACATCACTTGTTAATTTCAGGTGTGTATATTGTTTTTAAAAGTGACATCGCACAAGATCCTTACCTCCCCCCCCCTCTGTCACCCATTCTTAGACCTCCTGCTCCCGTCGGAGCCTGACCTACTCTATTGACGATCCCTATTGCCTAAAGCTCAACACGAGTTTAATGTCTTTCTACTTCATCTACTCTAGACTTTTAGACATCCGGTCAACTTATCGTTTTCTATGACCTTCATTTTCCTTCCCCCGATCGCACAGGCCTGTGTAATGGTGATAACTTAGGACCATCACCAGGCTTGGGAACAGTCCAATCCATCACAAGCCGCTTGTCGGCCAATGTTTGAGGAACGTGATTGGCCAGGCACCGAGGGACATTGCCGTGTCCTCCGTGGATGCCTGGAAGCACCACCGAAATTAACCCCCACTATGGATACACTGTTGTTTGGAACAAAGGGGAACTAATTCACACACACACACACACACACACACACACACACACAGAGTGTTTCTATTATTATGTCCTGATGACGACCAGCTCTGGTGGCACTCTGCTTTGCGGCACCTTGCAATTGTGGCACCCTATTTTTGGTGGCACCCTGCACTGGTGGACCCCTACACTAGAGGCACTCTGCACTGGCGGTACCATGCACTGGTGGCACCCTTCACTGGCGGCACCCTGCACTGGTGGCACCCTTCACTGGTGGAACGCTGCACAGGCGGAACCCTGCACAGGAAGCACCCTGCACAGGTGGCACCCTGCACTGGTGGAGCCCCGCACATGGCGGCACCCTTCACTGGCGGCACCCTGCACTGGTGGCACCCTTCACTGGTGGAACCCTGCACAGGCGGAACCCTGCACAGGAAGCACCCTGCACAGGTGGAACCCTGCACTGGTGGAGCCCTGCACTGGTGGAGCCCTGCACTGGTGGCCCACTGCCATTTTAGTTATTAAACAGACTCCATCAAGCTGTCAAATTTCAAATTTTCCATTTTTTCACTTTGGTTCCACCTTCTGGAACCGTGTGATCCAGGGTGACCGTTACTCCGCGCACCCCCCTCCCCCCAAGCCAATAACGCCACTACTATGGAACTACCCTGTTTTTATAAAGACAACAGGTATAAAATGTTTAACAAACACATGAGCTAAGAGAAAGCAAACTCTGAAATCAAACCCGGAGATGGAGTCCCGTAGGCGGTACGACATTGGTGCAATGAAAAATTCCTGCGTCGTGGAACGAATAATAAATAGCATATCTAAACACACACAAACACTCCAAAAAAAGAAAAAAAACACTGCTGGAATCTCATCCTGGTCTATTTCCAAGTTTTGCTATTGGGTCAAATAGGCAAGGACGAGTGAGCGAGGCTGACGAATGGAGCAACTCTCCCTCACTTTCAACGAAATACAAGTCAAGTCAAGGCTACGCCTCAAGTCTAATATTGCCTTGGTCATGCATGCGCAGGAGGAATAATAATGAAAATGGTATTAATTAATAATACTCATACTAATATTAATGATTATTACAGTAATAGTGATAAAAATAAAAATAAAAAACACAACCATATGACGTATTAACAACACACTCTTGTAGGCTGAAAAAAAGCAATTAGTTTATTAAATCAAAGAAAATGAAATGCAATCCATGTTAGTGGCTTTTATTGAAACACTTCAAGATTTATAATGTAAAGCATTTTTTAAAAAAAAGTGAAATTATAAGACATAACACTCACTGCCACGNAAAAAGAAAAAAAAAAGGATGTGTGTGGTGGTGAGTGGAGAGGAGGGGGGGGGGCGGGTTTACACGGCAAAGTGATGGCTGGCTGGTTGCGAAAGACGAGCGTGTGTCAGTTGCATGCAATCAGTGATAAGGAGATGTCACCCAGGCCGTAAGCCGCCCACGTGGTCGTTGTGTCATTGCGAGGCGAGGTAGGCGAGGCATAGATGAAACTTCAGGTCACGCTAAGGGGGGTGGTTCTCAAACTTTAAACTTTTACACCATGAACAGTGTGGATCCGGAGGAGCCAGGTGGGGCAGGAGGAGGGGGTGATTAATTGTATGGAAGGGAAGAAAGAAAACATGGCTCATAATTCGCCGTGAAAATATGGCTCGTAATCCGCCGTGAAAACTTGGCTCATAATCTACCATGAAAACATGACTCATAATCAACTGTGAAAATATGATTCATAATCAACCGTGAAAACATGGCTCATGATCCACCGTGAAAACATGGCTCATAATCCACCGTGAAAACATGGCTCATAATCCACCGTGAAAACATGGCAGATAATCAACCGTGAAAACATGACTCATATTCCATCGTGAAAACATGACTCATAATCCACCGTGAAAAATCGACTCATATTCCACAGTGAAAACATGGCTCATAATCAACCGTGAAAACATGGCTCATGATCCACCGTGAAAACATGGCTCATAATCAACCGTGAAAACGTGGCTCATAATCAACAGTGAAAACATGATTCATAATCCACCGTGAAAACATGACTCATATTCCATCGTGAAAACATGACTCATAATCAACCGTGAAAACATGACTCATAATCCACCGTGAAAACATGACTCATAATCAACAGTGAAAACATGACTCATAATCAACCGTGAAAACATGACTCATAATCAACCGTGAAAACATGACTCATAATCAACCGTGAAAACATGACTCATAATCAACCGTGAAAACATGACTCATAATCAACCGTGAAAACGTGACTCATTTTCCATCGTGAAAATATGGCTCATAATCAACTGTGAAAACTTGGCTCATAATCCACCGTGAAAACATGGCTCTTGATCCACCGTGAAAACATGACTCATAATCAACCGTAAAAACATGGCTCATGATACACTGTGAAAACATGACTCATAATCCACCGTGAAAACATGAATCATAATCCGCCGTGAAAACATGACTCATAATCCGCCGTGAAAATATGGCTTATAATCCGCCGTAAAAATATGGCTCATAATCAACCGTAAAAACTTCGCTCATATTCCACCGTGAAAACATGACTCATTATCCACCGTGAAAACACGACTCATTTTCCGCCGTGAAAATATGGCTCATAATCAACCGTGAAAACTTGGCTCATAATCAACCGTAAAAAACATGGCTCACAATCCACTGTGAAAACATGGCTCATAATCCACCGTGAAAATATGCCTCAACCACAGTGTCAAACTATCGTTGTGAGATGAGACATTAAATTATTGTAGTTCACAATTTGCTATCACTGGTAACATTTTTTGTAGAGGCCTTTTCTGGAAGTTTAAGGCTAATGGTCCGTGAGTTACTGGTACTATTTTTCATCAAATCCGCTAGAGCAGCGGTTCTCAGCCTGTGGGTCACGACCCCTTTGGGGGTCGAACGATCACCACACAGGGGTCGCCTTAGACCATAGGAAAACACGTATTTATGAAAAAGAAACACAAATCCTGTTATGGTTGGGTGGTCGCCACAACACGAAGAACTGTATTAAAGGGTCGCGGCGTTAGGAAGGTTGAGAACCACTGCGCTAGATTTTGGGTCCTATTACATTGAGTGGAACACGCAAATTAAATAATTAAAAATGAATTGTATACTCAGATAAGGAAGTCTCAGCTCCCCAGTGCCCCGCGACCCACACACTGAGAACCGCTGGGTTCAAATTATATTTTTCAGTGCACCGTCGATTGGGCCCTGAACAAATCTGCCCCGATTATTTCAGCCACGACAGATCAGCCCCCGACCGATCCGCACTCGACAAGAAGACCCCGCGGTGACAAGGGCCTCCGACGATTGTGCCCACGACAAAGTTACACTTCTGATTCTATTAACATGACATTACACGTTTTCAAAACAAAAAAAATATATATGATATGACACCACATAAATAATGCTTTTGTATTTTGATGTTTGCTGAATAATCCCAGAAAAAAATCCGATCGCTTCTCGGCCTTTGGGCTAGGATCAAGATGTAGTGTCTGTTCCTCTCCAGGCAGTTTACCAAACCAGTATCTAACTTGTTTTTGTTTTGTTTTTTTTGCCTGGGTCAATACGATCGGGAAGAACAAATGAGGGAGCCGCAAGGCCAATAGACCCACAGGGGCAGGCTTTGAAGAGAGAGTATTGCAGTCCTTCTAGGACAGGGGTCACCAAACTACGGCCCGCGGGCCGGATCCGGCCGGCGACGTCAGTTCATCCGGCCCGCCGACGTTACTTGAATTTGCTTGATAACACGTATGGAGCACGAGACGTTGTGATACAATTTACACTTAATTATTATGTTTAGAACGGTATGCGATCCTCACACGTGCTATGCGCCTTGAATTGTATCATTTTTCAATTTTAAATTATTGTAGCTAGATTTTCTTGTTTATTAAAGCAGACCTGTTTACCATCCAACTCGTAAAATCGTACAATACAATATCTTAATAGTAAATAAATAAACATACAGTATACATAATGAATACCATACATTGATGATACCGGTATCTTGAAAGGCAAACGTCAGTTTCCCAAATCCAACTAACTTTTTTTTGTTTTTTTTTTTTGCTGTTTAGTTTTAGTTTGTGAGCTTCAGACATGTGCGCACCCGGTTTGAGCCTGATGTCACTATCTTCTTGCTAACGTCGCCTTCTTTGATAACTTTTTAAGCCAACAAATATGTTGGTTGTCTTTGTTTTTTGTACATTTCACGCCACTCACCCATGATTAACATGGAATACTGAATGTAGTTTTTTGTTCATATTTTTTTCCCCCACAGCTTTCGTTCTAGCTTGCAAGCATTATTGTATAGAATGATTAGTATCTCGTCCGAGGTCGTCATTTTGTCCGTTATCCAGTCCACTGTCAACAAAGTTTGGTGACCCCTAGGTATAGGGGAACACTATTTAATTTTTTTTTACACCGGCTAGGGAAGATTTGGGGGGGGGGGGGCACAAACTAGGGGGGGTGGTCGAAAAGTAGTAGAAGGCAGGGGGGTCTTAAGGGCCAAAGTAAACGACGAGGGAAAAACTGAGAGACGTAAAGCTAGGTCGGCTACACAAGGTTACTCACAGGGGTATGGACTGGACTATGGTGAAACATTCTGTCGAGTTGTTAGATCTGAGTGAGTGCGCACAGTCCTTGCTAGAATTGCTACAAAATGCAATCTACGATGTGACGACACCCTTTCTAAATGGCATGTTAAAGGAAGAGGTTTTCATGAAACAACCAGAAGTGTTTGTTGAACAAGGAAAGGAAAAACCTTGTATGTGTATTATAGAAAAGTCTGTATGGACTAAAACAGTCTCCCCGATAGTAGTTCTAGAACACATCACTTTACTGTCACCCGAAAGGTCGTGGGTTCAAGCAGTCATCAAGTGAACCATGTATGTATACAACTACAGAAGGAGAGACAGACAGACATTGCAGTCTATGTCGAAGATATTTGCAAGTGTCAAGAAGTCTATTTGCATCAAAATGTTACGCAGAAGATCTGGTGAATAAACATTAATTTGTTGGGGGTGTCATGTTTACTTAAAAGGGAGATGGTATCTGGCGAGGACAGCCAGGTTATACAAGGAAGATGGTATCTGGCGAGGACAGCCAGGTTATACAAGGAAGATGGTATCTGGCGAGGACAGCCAGGTTATACAAGGAAGATGGTATCTGGCGAGGACAGCCAGGTTATACAAGGAAGATGGTATCTGGCGAGGACAGCCAGGTTAAACAAGGAAGATGGTATCTGGCGAGGACAGCCAGGTTATACAAGGAAGATGGTATCTGGCGAGGACAGCCAGGTTATACAAGGAAGATGATATCTGGCGAGGACAGCCAGGTTATACAAGGAAGATGATATCTGGCGAGGACAGCCAGGTTATACAAAGAAGATGGTATCTGGCGAGGACAGCCAGGTTATACAAGGGAGATGGTATCTGGCGAGGACAGCCAGGTTATACAAGGGAGATGGTATCTGGCGAGGACAGCCAGGTTATACAAGGGAGATGGTATCTGGAGAGGACAGCCAGGTTATACAAGGGAGATGGTATCTGGCTAGGACAGCCAGGTTATACAAGGAAGATGGTATCTGGCTAGGACAGCCAGGTTATACAAGGAAGATGGTATCTGGCTAGGAAAGCCAGGTTATACAAGGAAGATGGTATCTGGCTAGGACAGCCAGGTTATACAAGGAAGATGGTATCTGGCTAGGACAGCCAGGTTAAACAAGCAAAGTTCTTGAGAGATTTGGAATGCTAAATTCGAAACCTGTATCGACTCCAACTGATCCAGGTGTGAAGTTAAGAAAAGAGGAAGAAGGTCATTATTTTGATCAGGGACTTAACCAATCAGCTGTGGTTAGTCTACTGACTAATGTATCTGTCAACTTGGACCAGACCTGAAATTTCTTACGCACGCTGTGGGTAATGTAGCCAAATTATATGCTCATCCCTCAGAACAACACTGGAAACACGGCGATAAACGAATTCTCAGATACCTAAAGGGTACAGCAAATTATGGACTTGTGTACCACAACAATGGATCTACTGAGTGTGTTGGCTGTTGTGATGCAGATTGGGCAGGTCACATTGATGATCGAAAGTCTACATCTGGCAATGTGTTCCATTTGGGTGGTAGACCTATAAGTTTGGAGAAGTAAGAAACAATCATGTGTGGCCATGTCGACAGCAGAAGCTGAATATATGGCACTTTCAAGTGCAGCACAGGTGGCGCTTTGGCTGAGACAACTTACATCTGAATTGGGGTGTAGCCAACATGGTGCCACTGTTATTTTTGAGGACAATCAGTCGGCTATAGCTATGGCTATTCATCCAAATCAGTCAGCTATAGCTAAAATGATTCGACCAAATTTCCGTTCGATCATATTACCGGCGACCAATTTACCGTCGACGAAATTTCTTTCGATCAAATTTCCGGATACGGGTCTGACAGCATATATAATACCGTGTTGTTGTAGAAACAAGATACAACTGACTTCATTGTGAACTAATGCAGAAATTGTCAAAGAATTCATGGTGTCTACCGTAGCAGTTGTATTTATTGAACCGGATATGGCTGTATAGACATAGAGAAGCAGTAATGATAATTTTTGCGGTGAATTAAAATTGAAGTATCCAAGGAACAAGTTGACAATAAGACTGTCATTCTCAAATAGCTGATATCCTTACTATCAGCTCAGCAAAGATTCAAGATACTCAGAGACATGATTGTTGTGAACCCAATGAATTAATTAATTTTAAATAATGTTTTGAGAAGGAGTGATGAAAATGACAAAATACGAAATATTAATTGGGTGTTGTTTCACACGCCACATTGTTGTGTTGTGACGTCACGGTTTTATGCTGTGTAATCGTGCTTCAATGGCTTCATGTTGTTTTCCCGCAAAGAAAACGTTGAACTGACCTTGATGGTTATTTCTGCTGATTAATCTTCTTTCCAGTGAAATACCTTTACCATATAGGTCTAATAAAGAACTGAAGGGTAAATTAATAATTTTATCTGGATATTTTAAACAGAACTGAAAAGAAGATTGATCTTACGTTAGAAATGTTGTATATTTACTACATGAAGTTGAACCACCATTTTCAAAAAATGTTTTAATATAACATTTCAGCGTCATATTCATATATAAAAAACGTGTTCTAGTTTAAACGGTTTTTCTTTCATTGATGCCCGTTAATAGTACTTTGGAGAGAGGGCGTCTGAGTTACCCGTTGGCATAAAAAGAGAGAAGGGGCTATGTTCTCTCGTTGAAGTGCCAGACCCTGACAGATGTGTGATCACTTACAGTTACAGGAGTGCATAGAGGCTGGAGAGTTAGTAGAGAGAGAGATCTTTCTAAGCTCACCTATTGTATCAGATGGATAGGTGACTTATGCATGCATAAAACATATCAGACATTGAATAATTAGTTGTTGTCCATCAACAAAATTCTTTAGATCCAAATGATGCTGGTGTCAACACACGGTGACACAGAATGTAATTTTGAAAATATGTGAATGCGCTCAAAGTCAAAGCACAAACTTAAAAGACACCTTGGCACCAGCCAGAATCTTTATCCTTCATATTTACATGAGTTCATGTTCCTCAATAGTTTTCGTGGCCATGATATAAATATAAACTGTAAACTCTTTTCATTTTCTTTTCCTTTTAATTATTAATATTTTTCAAGTGTAAATATTATTAAATTGTTAAAATTTTCCTATTCTTAAAATTTTATCTGTTATATGTGCAGAAAGGAACATGTACAATGTCATAAAAAATGTCCATTTATTTGGATCAATAAAAGAATAACCGTTAAAATATCTCTTCAACCAGAACAAAACAATTTTTTTAATAACCGACGCCCAAGAGGTAAATGACCTAAGTAAACATGGATTAGATGACGGTGCAGTGACTTGAAATTGAACAAAAAGAAATTATTCCGATTAAAACAATACATTTAAACAAAATATTATGGGTCTGTTTTAATTAGCCCTACCGGTACTTAGAAGAAAAAAAACATGCTTTTGGAACTAACCCGCATTGAAAAAAGTAGGCCATAAGCATGCTGTCTTACAATAATTTGGGCAACCCCCATAGATCATCATACAATCGTAAACCTGCTCCTCCCTAGATGTGTGATGTCATTTATGGGTGGCCCCTTATTAGTGGTGTAAGTAAATCCACGATGATAATGCTGTGCTGATTAGGAATAATCTGAAATTTATTTTTCAAAAGGGGCTAAAGCCTAAATCCTAATTTCAAGGTTTGAACTTTGTTTAAATCGGGAAAAAGATTTACTTGGCAAGAAACAAACGTTTTACTTAGACCTATGATCTTTAACATTGAACAAAATTTAGCAGCTTTGCTTATGAAACCCTACTTTGCAGATTTAACTTTATTTAATTGGCAAGTTTAATTGTATTAAGTAGAAATGGCTCTGCCAGTCCTAATATCTCCTGCTCTGTGGCCTGGTCAAACTCTGTCTATGTCTAATATTTTACTAGATATAATAATAACACTAGAATAATTTCATGACAACTTCAAAAAGATTTTAGTTACGGTAATTTAGTTAAATATTTGTCCATTATTTTATCATCAACATTATTAAATCTATTCAAAAGATTTAATTTACCTGTGCAGTCTTTGTATACTTAGTATAATATATGCATTCAGATGAACGTTTCCTAATCAAAGGGGAATGAACTAAGGTTTCACTAAATTACTATTGCCATTTTAGATTCTTTCAGCTAGAATCTTTATGAAAAAAACAATGCTGGACTTTCATGCCCATAGCTTCACGAATGTAAAGAAATATTTCTTAACACCTAGCATCCCCTCAAACAGCGCAACCCCCCTCCCCCCCACCCCAAATAAATATGATAATCGTTATCCTTAGAATGCATTTTTTTCAAAGATAAATCCCACTAATGCATGTAAGAATGTAAGAAATATCAAAAGAAAGTATCAGAAAAGTTAGTTTCACTTATTATGTTGGGGTATGATGAATAGTGTTTTGCACATTCCTAATTTGGTGAAAATTAGATAAAAATCCCTTTTTAAAAAAAGAAGTATTCTATAAATCTAAATTTCCTTCTGACATTGAGAGCATTTTTTCTGTAAAAAAAAATTATTAAAAAATGCAAAAGGGCTCTCTAGATTGATTGCTTCTCATCTTTAGATTAATCGGTAGCTATAGGGGAGCTGAAACTAACCAAAATCTGTATGTAGCGGAGATCTGTAATAAAAATTCTGCTCCACAACCTTGCCTGTAGCATACATTTTTTGGTTAAAATCATAGTAGGAATAATCAAGAGTTATATCTTGCAGTTATAATTAAATTATTATTATCTGTGACCAAAAAAAATCTTATTTAATCTTAAAGATTCTCTACTCAATGTAGTTGGAGTTAAAATCTTAGCATTGAGCTTGAGGTGACCATTTTGAAGGCTTTGTTTTGTTCATTTAACACAAACCTCACTAAGTCCTAAAGAGCTTGAATTTTACTCACCAATAGTAGGTGGACTTTTACAATTTAATAGAATAAATAGACCAAGCTATTCAAGTTTCCCTTTGAGATCCAAGAATGTTTTGTCTCAACACCCATGCAAACATGGCTGGTGTAAAATCAACAGATATGAGATGAATTTTTTTATATTTTTTAACTTATTATGATGGTAACTTTCAGGTTAAAATTGGTCATAGAATATTTTCTTCATATAAATGCAAGCTTGTGTCCTGATAGAATAGAGTTTCTGTCTTTCAACTAATTCATTTGTTATTTTACTTCCAGGTTAATTAAATCACACAGGGGATTAATCTTGAGGTAACTTAACAATTATTGGGATCTTGACATTTATTCTCAGTGGATCATAAGCCGACCATCTTAGTTTTGGCCAGGAAACCCCTAGAAATTTTTTTTTTGGACCCCCTCATAAGCCCTTACTCTTAGTTTTGTCAGAGAAAGCCCTGAAAAGTTTATAACCAGCTCAATAGCTGACCATATTAGTTTTGACCAGGAAAACCAATTTTGCACAGTGTTGACTTCCATTAAAAGACAATCCAGATAAGCCCAGGTTAAATGCATCTGGAGTTGTCCCATCCATCCTTTGCACTTAATGCACAAGAACAAGTAGTGCCAGAATCAATCTAATCGGCCATGGGGGCACCCATAGACACAATCTTCATTGTGTTCCGCAATAGAATCAATGTACCTGGAGAAAACCTATTAGGACCACTCAAGAGCCGAACCTTGACATTTTTAAAATTTTAAAATTAGACTTGTAAATGAGTATCTACAGTAAATGCTGAAATTTCATTTATAGCCATGTCTAAAGTTAGTTATGAGTTGATAATTCTCAAACAACATCCAGGAATTCAAATTAAATAATCATAATAATAAGAATGCAGCTCAATGAGATAAATGAACCTATAAATTGTTAATACTGATCATCATTAGTGGGAGGTATAGGCCATGTAGGACCCTGGCCTGCTCCACCTCATCCTTCCATTCAAGCATCATTATCAGTGGCGCTACAGCCCATGTAGGGCCTTGGCCTGCTCTACAACATCCTCCATTTTAAGCTGATCCATGGCTTTACACCTTCATGCATGGACCTCCAGCTGATGTAAGTCCTCTACGTCTCAATCCATGTCAGTCTTGGTCGACGAATGAGCTATTAAACCCCTAGGCTTCTGTCTGTAGATCACTTTTGCTTCTGTACAATCTAATATCCTCTCAAGGTTTCCTGTCCAGAGCCCCCTGCACCTTTTAATTTCAGCAACAATGGATGGGTCTTGAAACAATTGATACTGAAAATGTCCATTAGGAAATGGCGTCGGCGGGCCGTTGAGCTAGTACATGGGCTCTTTATGCTTCAATGGTGTTATACCTATTTTTTTTAAAACAGAAACTTTCTTCGGCCCATTGTCCTGTGCACGTGGCATACTAAAAAATATTTGCAGTAAAATTGAGTTTCTAAAAGTCTATTTGCTTTTGAAATCTCCTTATATCTCTCTTGTTTTAACATACATCAGTAAGCAGTATGATTTGTACCTCTGGTCTAAATGAAGAAATCCACTTAGAACCCCACAGTCATTGTCATCATAATCATACTTGACATCTGCCCTTCATAGATGTCAAAATATTTTAAATTTTAAATTAATTTAGCTCAAATAAAAAATTTATAAACTAAATAAAAAGATTTCAAAATAGAAAACAATCTGCCTTAATTAAATTTACTTCAACTTTTCATTGAAATGGGACACAGCTGATTGTTTACAAAATAATAGCCATGGATACAGCATTGTTTACATTTGACTTTGGGATAACTGAAACATAATAATATAACAATAATTTTATAAATAAAAATTAGTTTAAATTACAACAAATAAATAATGCATTCAATTTCTGAACACTATTTATGAATTTTATCCTACTGGATGGAACTTGAATGAAGCTAATGTTAGGGCTAATAATTAATAATAGTGCTAAGAAGTAGGCATCACAGTATGAGTTGAGTTTGAAAATAAATGTAAACAAACCATGTTTACATGTATTATGTTAGATGGGACACTTTTTCAAGGTAACTACTTTACTGAGACTTTTGCATGGGATACTTGTCTTTTTCAAGGTCACTGCACTTTATTGAGACCTTAGCATGTCTCAAATTTGAAATTCAGATTTATGTTTTTCTATAAGTGAATAAAGGAGGTGGTGATATGAAACCTTTTTTGGGTGTTCAAGTGGGGAGTGGAGCAAAAATAGTTCTGAAGTTCTGCTGTAAGTGGTGGGGGCTGACATTGAAGCATATCTTAATACTAATTATAATCATTGGTCAAAACTAAGACCCCTCCTGGTTAAAATAAGAGTGTAGCTTCATTTGAATAAGTTTGAGAACCGCTATGCTAGTGTGTTATATGTGAAGTAAATTTTGATGTGTAAAAGTTGTTTGAAAT
The DNA here is from genome assembly GCA_964033795.1 of Lymnaea stagnalis. NCBI lineage: Eukaryota > Metazoa > Mollusca > Gastropoda > Lymnaeidae > Lymnaea > Lymnaea stagnalis. The sequence goes on from CAXITT010000008.1 coordinate 2,826,835, forward strand.
GATACTAATACACATGCTAAATTTATTAAGCATTCATTCTTCATGAGCTGTAATATTCTTCAACAGGGTTAAAACAATGGAAAGATGAATGGCAAGAGAAACGACACCTCAACAGGACATGTTCCAATGATCTTCAATGTCATAGAAGTCAATCCATTAACTTTCAGCTTTGGACAAGATAAGGTATGTGAACTTTTACTATGAAATGAATGAGTGGGATATGTTAGATCACCTGGGTATAGCAGATAGTAAATGTTCAACATTT